>OX376374.1:52071378-52553878 GCA_947369275.1 Nemotelus nigrinus | reverse complement strand
AAACTTTGAAAGCAGCATCTCATATAACATCAATGAAGAACATGCTCAGTGCCTGCAGCACTGAAACTGAAGTTGGTGTTTGGGGCTGCGATCCGAACAATTTGCAGAACTTAGGGCATTGAAACATCGGTTATTTATTTTCATTGTAAATGTTTCCGGTATGAATACTAACTGTCAGTATTTATTGATACAAAAGTAGCACAACCGACTCGTGCTGGCAACCTTTCACCAGTATCAAAGCCAAGAATATATCACATCTGCTTCACGTTGTTATATTACATTCGAAGTTATAGGAGTATAAAGAAATTTAGGGTTACCTGCAGCGAGTTTTTTCAAATAATCGAAAGCTTAATATTTGCTGTTTATTGCCACTACAATATCATTACCAATTGAAAATTCTACGATAAAACTGCTTAATAAAGATTTTGCAAACAAACACAAAACCAACAATAGCTGGCAACCCTATCGAGGCTTTTCAACCAAATTTGGCCTGAATAATGCTTATAATACGTTCCATTAATTGTATGAAATTCTTAATGATTTCATGACTGCACTGGAAGTTATAGCGCAAAAAGTTTTATTTTCCTGAGAGAATTTTCAAAACCAAAGACACCAAAATTACCATAGCTGGCAGCACAAATCGAATTTTTCAAACCAAATTTCTATCAAACAGAGTTTAGAGTAAGGTGCAGCTACTGTGTCAATTTCATGAAAATCTGGTTACTAATTCACATTTCATAGGGCAAAAAGCAGTTTTTTTTTCTTTGTAATTTTTCAAGATGGCACCACTGGCACAGAGTTGCCCACAATTCAAAATTGCTTCTATCAGACCTGGTTCTACTTAAGTTCAATGCATTATGTAAATTTCAATGGTATCTGATTATTGGTTCGTGAATTCCCGTGAACAGAAGTTTTTGATGCTAAAAATATAGGTTAACTGGGAGAGGGTTACCGTTCTTGTCCGACATGAAATTTCCAAAGTTTTACTTTGAACGTGTAGATCAGTGTTGTCACCTTACTACATTTGTAGCAAATTTACTACATTTTTTCGGCCTTTGCCGTTTTTGCTACTTCACTACTCAAATTGTTAAATCTACTACATATTGTATCAAGAATGTAATATTGAAGGAGATTTAAGCGCTGCGCACACAGAACGCTATCGGGCGTCATGACTATGTCAAACACAAGGCGACAACGCTAACTTTGCAACGTTAGTCTGTTTGCATAACCTGCATGAAGTGTCGTTCAAAAATACTTTTTCTATCAGGCGCCCAGTTTTCTCACATATTTGACTACGACAGGTAATCATCGCTCGGTTTTGTTCGCCAGAGAACTATTAAGTAATGAAAAAATAGATGAACCTTCAAATGACTTGATAAATTTTTTCAGCAAGTTTAAATTTTTTGAAGGTTCTTATGTAGAGATGTAAGAAATTTATGTATGTACACATGTATTTGAAAAACAATGATTTATTTCCTGTTATTTGCTATAGAACTGAAAAATTCATTTGCTATTGAAATCGTAGAATTTTTTTTATCTTCTGATAGTTTTGTTATTTTTGGACTAGAAAACAAATTTTACCAGTATATGACGGTTTTAATTTAAATGAAACTGATTTTGAAAATTTACTACAAAAGGCCCTAATTTACTACATATTTTTCCCCATATCTACTTCAGAAATATCTTTCGGCGGTGACATCACTGGTGTAGATAAAGTATAAGATTTGTATACAGATTGGTTTTATTGTAAGAAACGGACATTTTTAGAATATTCGATGATTTGAATGTTTTCACTTCCAAAATTTTATTTTTTCAAATTTGAGACACCAAAATTATCATAGCTGGCAGCTCCAACCGAATTTTTAAACCGAATTTCCACCAAACGTGGTCTAAAGTAAGGTCCAGCTACTGTGTGAATTTCGTCAAAATCGAACGATTCAATCAGAATTTATAGGGCTAGAAGCAGTTATCTTTTTTAGTGATTTTTCAAGATGGCACCACTGGAACAGAATCGCCCGCATTTCAAAATTACTTCTATCAGACCTGGTCCTATTTAAGACCAATACAGTCTGCAAATTTCAATTAATTCTGCTCATTGGATCGTAAGTTTCCGTGAACAGAAGTTTTTGATGCTAAAAATATAGGTAAATTAGGCAAGGGTTACCAGGCGTGCCCGTTATACCATATCAATTTTTTTTTTGGTCTATGTAAAAAAAGCACGAAATTTACATATGAGTGGCTTTTTTTTAAGAAGCGGTATTTTTTCAAGAGAGACGATAATTTGGAGGTTTTCACTTTCAGTGCCTGCCCTAGCTTCAGAGTTGCCATCACGCTCTACACAAATTCACAACTAAATAATACCAATATGTCCTGAAAATTTGGTAATGATTGAATAACTCTGTCAAAAGTTATCGCAATTTAAATATTTTCAATTTTTCCCGTTCTCTTTTTAGGCACCCAGCGCACACATGGGGTTAAAAAATTCCAAAACATTATCCGATTCACATGTAAAACACGTTCGAAATTTATTTTGTTAACTTAATTTTTGCAAAACTTATTTGTGTACGGAATAAAAGGTATATTAAAATATCACTAAAATGGCCGCCGGCGCCAAAGGGTTAAAGATTTTTAACTTTTTCTGAGACCTGGCACTATTCTGCATATACACTAATGTGGTCTAAAAATTTTAGTTCAATCGGATGGCGCGTTCCTGAGATTTTTTCACTGAAATTTTTTGATGATATATATATATATATATATATATATATATATATATATATATATATATATATATATATATATATATATATATATATAAATATATATATATATATATATATATATATATATATATATATATATAAATAGAAATATGAATTTTTGGCCGAAGTGATTTTAATACTAATGTTCTTCTTCGAACATTAGTAAAAATATAATTCTTAACATAACTGGAGTCCAACTTCCATGAATCGATCATTGAAATTCCCATTGACAGCCCACTTTCAAAATTATTAAATCAACAACGCTCATAAAATATCTATGAAATAAAACTAAGCCTTGTACATATCCTGGGCGTGTTTACATATCAAATGCACCGCTATAAATTTGATTCACTCAAAGCAACTCTTCGATGCAATCGATAAAATAACGGGCACGATCACTAATATATCGTATTTCGGACGTCCCCTTTCAATATTTTTCATTTCTTCATCATAAATGCCGTTACACTACTTTTCATAGTCTGTCTTTCCGCTATCTGTGCGATGCATCCTTAAATTACCTTTCAATTTTTTTTGCATATTCTGTTAGATGAATAGCAAGCCACTCAATGCAGTATTTATTTGAGATCCGTAAAATATGACCCGAATTGATATCCTGCGAATCTGATTCTTTGAAGAGAGCTGCTGGCTTGTGGAGATCTTAAAATGCATATCTGATAGTTTTTGTAAGTATCTTCTGTCCCGAACTAACAATAGACATTTCGCTCGACTTTCGATCGAATTGAATGGACGATGACATAAGGCTGCTTGCATCATAGCTATCTTTCATCTTGGAAGAGTTTCTTCGCAATTCGGGAATATTGACGTGTGCGATATATTTTTGCGGAGTCGACTCTTGAATCGGGACGCAAGCAACTTTCACTGAACTGAAACAAAATTGCAAAGACATGTACCAAATGTTATCCATCGTAGTAAATGTCATACTTGCCTTAGTAAAAACTGTTTACCTAAAAGCTAAGTAAACAAATATGCATATGTCATTTCAAGCCATTTACCGATTCATGACCTCTTTTCTTAAGTGCCATATGATTTATGCAATCTCCTCAAGTCACAATTTTCGCATTCGAAGTCTTAGAAACTCCAAAATAATAAAAGACCAAGATCTTTTGCTCATCACCATCATCATATTTCCAAGACTTCTTACAGGAGCAGCGTAAATCGCATCCTACAATAGCATTAAATTTTCTATACATGCATGAAATCTGATTTTACCAGAGTCTTGTTTCATTATCCTGAACCGTACCGGTCTGATTCGAACGGGCATACCTGTGCATTGTAATCGAAGAAAACTCATTTTCTACACAGGACTATTTTCAGAGATGCGTCCTAATGCACGCCAGGTATAAAATCAATCTCCGGGCACGGTTCATAAAACTCCCAATCAAACGGGACAATATTCTTCGTGATTCAAGAAGATACATCTCCGATCTCGGTGATTTGTTGTTGTGATCTTTAACGAATTTCCATGCAAGATTCCCACGACTTTAATGGGATGGCAAATAAAGTTGGGTTTCGGAGGACCTTTTTTTCTGATTCTTATTTATGTTTTCACGTGCGCTCTCGGTATCTGTCAGTTTAAAGCTACTATGCTATGTCCTGGCTTGTCACAAACGTTTTTGAAAGCCTTGTTTGTCCGAAGCTCAGAACGTTTAGAAATAGTCAATAGACAGCACTGGAGGATGATTACTGGCCCGGTAGCGATGTATATTTGAATAAGTGTCATAGTTCCCCTATGTTTTAGGAAGTCCATCCCATGTTCTGATCGGGACAAATGAAGGAATGAAGATGAAAAAATGCAATGACCTCGGGGTATGGGTCATCACGGATATGTTTATGAATTTTGGTTAATGCGAAGAAAATGAAAGCTAACGGACTTTTTGAGAGATGAATGGGAAGATTTCTTTGAAAAGATGTGCACTAAGAAATACACGGGGAAAGTCTTAAAATTTCCATTCATTCTGGTCCTGCAAACATTTTTTTAAATAGGAATTGTATGTGTGCTATTAAAATTGGCGATCCAATAAGCAACTTGAGAAAAATTTAATAGAGTGGGTCTGAGCAATTGAAATAAAGAGGTAGAATTTTGTGTTTATTCCATATTGCAGGATATTGTTTTACATCACCAGACATTAAAAATGCTGCTAAATTGACAACAGATGCAAGTCACATATAATTATCAGGGGTCTTCGAACATAAAGCTGGCTATTATTTAAAAACCAAATAAAATATAAATCTTCAAAAAAAAGAATTGAAGTTACACCAACGATGTGATGTATCTGAAAAATTTCAAAGTTTTCTTACGCGAGACTAAATTAAAAATATGATATAAAAGTTTCAAAGTTCAAAATTTATAATCATTTTTCTTACACAAATGATCTTCATTTAATAAGGCTTTCGACATCTTTTGTTGCCCTTTCCTTTATTTAAAAATAATGCCTCTGGGTCTGAATATATCAGGTCTATTGACTCATATTTCAAACTTTTGGAATTTCCCAGATAAAGTCTCTGGGAAAAAAACTCACAACCAACAGATATCACCAAGTAGAGGGCTTGGTGATATCTGTTGGTTGTGAGTTTTCATTAGATGTCATCTCAACATTCACCGTCAATCACAAAGGACTTGAGTTCCCGCTTGAAACATAAACCTAAATAAAAAGTAAAGTCGTCTCATTAAAACTCTTTTCGGGTCTGGGGGTTGAAGTAGGTAGCGATGATTGTCGTTCCACGATTCACTTTGCCGCCGATTTGTGTCAGGTACGAGCTCATGGCTGGTTTAATTCAAAACCTGGTGTGTGATCATAATTGAATTTAAGCCACGCTAGCTACCAATGCTTTTCCCATTCAGCTACTCAAATTTCCTGTCTACTTATAGCAATATAACTGCAAGAATCTTTATTAAATCTCTTTATTTCATTCAAAAGTTAGTTTAAAATATTTCTTATTTAAAGAACTCAAAAAATAAGTAGACAGCTGGTTTGAGTGGTATTCAAATATTTATTTATAATTTAATTTATAATTTGATGTGTATTTAATTTAGAAAGTTCGGTAACTGTGCTAGCTAAGGCGCCAGTTCAAAGCAGCGATCTGCTGGCCACGGGTGCAAGTCCCGTCATATGCTCATGATTGTAATAGCCGGTAACTGGGCATAGCATCAGAACTTCACAAGAATAAAGTGTCGCACTTAAAGAATAGTGGAAGTAATTGTAATTGGATTCTCCCATTGGATTACCAAATGTTAATCCCCTGAGCTCTGGTGCTATCATAGACATTTTGGCAAAACGTTTTTTGCTCAATATATTTAGTTCTATGACTCAGACTTTTGAATCAACTTTTTTTCACAAAACCATAATGAAAATAATATATGTCAGTGTTTAGCGTTGCGCCGTTTCGTCTTAACTGCTGTCAAATATACCGCATTACGCTAATCGAATACAAATTTTGATGCCTGTAATTGAAACTGATTGGTTTTATTGACCGGTATTGGTAAAGAGGACATTCTTTCAAAATTAGCCATGTAATCATAACTACTTTCAAATTCGGTGTTGTTTTTCTTAGTTTAAAAAAGTGGGCTTCAAGTACCAGGAAGCTATGAAACGGTCTCAGCCTAATAGTGAAATTTACAACTTATGTTTTTTTTAAAAATAAATAGCACATTTTTCAAGTTGATCTCCCAATGAATCAATGCATTGAATTCACCGGTTTTCTAGCGCTATTATCCTATTAATATAGTATCATTCTACAGAAGTAATGATAGAAAGCTGTCTGTAGCGCAAATCAAGTGTTGGGTGGAGAAAAACGATCACTAACAAGGCAAATTTTGATATGCCGAAAGAAATACATAGCTGAGGAAGTTCCAACCCTTCATCGTACAAATCCTTCCTATTTCCTCTTTGCTAAAACATTTTTGATGAGCTTTTTCTCTACATTGTTTGCACTCTTTTACATCAATCTTATCTTCAAAAACCATATAATGCATTTTTCATCTTGGACCTTTTTTTAGCCTGCCCTTTTTTTCACGGCGAGAATTTAATAGGAAAAGTTACCATACACCTATAGAATCCTTCCATTTCCATCGGCGTTAATTTTTTTTTATAAAGATGTGCCTAGAAAATCAATATTTACCTACAACAAAGAAAAACAAATAGTTTTAGTCAATATTGCCGTCTTTGTAGCAAGTACGCGATCCTCTAGGAAACTCTATTCAAAATATCAACGATGTGGACATTCTACAGGCACTCAAGAAATTGAAGTAAGCTCACTGCCTGATCCTCTCATATTTCTTAAAGATGGCATTTTGTTATTACATTTGCGCTGAATTTCAAAAAAAAAGTTCCGTATTGGAAATTTTCCAAATTCAGCTAATTTTGCCTGGCTATAAAAAAGATTCATGTTGACCCATGAAAAAAACAAATCATATAATAAAGGTGAACATTTTACATTTTTTGAACAATTTTTTGAACATTAACAAAGACAGGTCCAAAGCTTAATCAATGGCATTCAAAATGATTAAGTCAAGTCAAACATCTGCCAACAGCTTACTGCTGACTAGATCAACTTACGGTTTTTGCGTTGGACTAAAATCTCAGCTGCCTACATTAAGCCGAAAACAAACCCGATAACTTTTCAAACTGACCCTGTATGTTTTGAATTAATCGATATATTTTGATTTTGATATTTTAAAAATAGATATGCTCTTCATGAAACTTAATTTTATTTTCAGGAAAAAGCTTTATATTTCACAAGCAAGGAAGTGCTGGCAAATTATTGTAGCTTAAAAAAGCCACAAAACTTCAATTTCATCTATTGAATTCCAGCCTCATACACTTTTCAAGGTTTTTTACCACACTACAATGAAGAGCAATGTAGAAAAAAATCAATAAATTTTAAAAGTGCAACCGTTGCTAATATGTATATTTGTAGGTACTTTAACCAAAAAGATACTTCAAAAATGATTCTCTTTTTGGTTGTAAGTTGACTCATCACTGAAAAGGACATTTTTCATGTTGCAGTCCTAATCCGATTTTATTCACTTTCAGCGTCTTCATTGCTGCTTTGACACATTGACTTTTGATTTTAAAACGTCCTTGTTCTGGCTTGTTTGAAAATTTGACAGCTCCTCGACTTTGAAAGTAGCCTAGTCTTTTCTTTTTCTTAGCAAGTTTTCTTCACACCTACCAAATATCAAGTGTTGCAAATTTTAAAATCGCTCGCAGTGCTACTTCTGCGTGATATGGATGTTTATAGCGGTCTACTGTAAGTAGTAGCAAAATACCCATTAGGTAAACCATTGCATTGGCGCTATTCCACATTTAAGGATGCTTTTATAAGATGCCACAAACTCTATTCCATTTCAGAGAAAAACAGTTTTCTTTGCTATTAGGTTTCTTTTTCTGACTGAGAACTATGGTTTCCTGGTGCTGGTGTCGAGCACCTTTGCTTCCTTATTCTGGGCGAGTATTATTATATATATACCCCAACCATTTTTAACGTTGAAATTATAAATATCCCTTAAGTCTGGGTAAGTTTTGTTTCGGTCATTCCTAAGCAGAAGATGATTCATGGTGGGGCTCGAGTGAGTTTCTATTGTGTCAAAAAACTTGTGTGCTTTGTTCCGTACGGATTTGTCATTTATTTCAATTCTGAAGTCTTTATTCCTTACGTACCAGAGAAATCGACAAATCTTAGGAAGGGATATATTTTGGCAGCTTTGAAGTTGGTATTTCTGGGCCTTATTTCTTTTCCGAAGTTTCAATTTGGACTCGAAATTTTCTACCTTTGGGTAAAGACGGAAGGTGTTTATAAATGGAGGAGGGATTTCGAGCTCAGGAATTTTGAAGATAAGTTCTGCATACCAGATTTTATCAAACGCGTTAAATAAATCGAACATTCATTATAAGGCCATTTTTGTTGGTTAAATCCCGTTATTATGTATGTGTTACGCTACTCTTGCAAGTTAGAGTTCACAGGAATGGATCGGTCTGAAACCGAACTGCTCGGCAGGGGCTATATTCCTGTGGAAGTTTCCTGACATAGGCACGAGAGTGGGAATCCCCCCCAGTCCACCCCCAGTTTTCGCCATTAAACTGAGTAGACTAATCGCTTTGGGGAAAGGTGAAAGAAATGAAACCTGAGAAAGAGGGATAACTGTAATTGTTGCCATTTTCCAGGGTGTACGGTAGTCTTGTTTTTCGAAGTTATATTTATGAGAGCTAAAATGGCTTGAATTATATTATCAGATAGGTATTTTCGGCAATCATTATCAATGCCATCCCAGCCCGGAGTCTTGCAGCGTTTGAGCTTTATTATTGTCTTCTTGACCTCCTGAGTGTTGGTTTCAGGAATAATGAATTGGAAGGGGCTGTCAAATTAAGAAGATTTCAACTGACTCTACGTATTCTTCTCTCGAATGATTCGTCTTCCAAATCTTCGTCTGGAAAGTTGGTTTGACGCTTCTGCTTTGCCTTCGCTATAGCACTACAGCCTTTGCGCACCGTGAACAGGAACTTTGGATACAATCGAATTTTTCCGAAAGTATTTCGTTAACCTCCATAAATTATCGTCCCCTGGTTCCAGGCTTTGAAAAAAGCTGCTCCATCTCTCATTTTGGAAATCATACCTTTTTTGCCGAATCAGATGTTTGACTTAGTTTACCTCTTTTCTGATATTTGGATCTCCAGTTCTTCTAAATCTCCTTTGAATTCTATTTCGGTAAAACTTGACTAGGTTAGATAGTTTTACCGATTGGGTTTTTGTAGCTATTTGTTTGTTTTTGGGGGTAGTTTTTGTTTGTTTATTTATCTTTAGTGTGTTGTCTTCTCGTGTATTTTTTGTACGTTTTTGTAAGTTATTCTTAATTTTTGGATCACTGCTCGTTCTCTGGTGGTAGCAGGAGCAAAAACTTGAAGAAGAATACTGAAAAATATATACAAACTAGACTAGACGAGAAGACAGCACGATGATGGTAAACAAGCAAAATTAGCATAAAACACCCTCAAAAACGAACAAACAAACAAACTATGGGGGGCACGTAGTGAACTTTAGCCTTCTGTTTCTTTTTCAAATTAGATTATTAGATATATATCCTAGAAGCTTATTCGAGATGTTTCCCATTACTGGGGTAGTCGTTGTATTTGTTTTATTTTTTGTATTTGTAATCTGCTGTTGATGGTATCTACGTTAGTATTTTCTGCATCTAGAGGGCAGGATATGTTGACTAGAGCATTATTAAAAACTGATTATTTCCTGGCATAATGAGGAGAGAGGCTACATGTTGTAAGGAATGACTGAGCATTGAATACGATCTAGACCATTTTGGCCATCGTGTCCTGCATCATATGCTGGAAGTGCTGTTGCATACCAGCAACCAGCTGATCTATTTGCCCTGACCACGAAATCACACTTATTTTGCTTACTTTTGCTTCGGCATTGTTTGAGCTTATGGCTGGTGCTTGTTGTTGGGGTGGTTGTTTTTTGTCGCAATTTCAGCGAAAATTGATCTCAAGGAAGATATAAGTATGATACTAAATTTTTCTTTCAGTTAGGAATTTCGTCATGTTTTGGAGGTTTTTCAATGATTCTGGACTTACCTGAAATCCCAGATAAATCCTTTTTGCAGACGTGAAATTAAAGTTCAGTCTGCGGGATTCCTTTTCTACCTGTAACCATTTCTCGGGCTAGCGCAGAATGATTGGTACAGTATTTTTACAAGCTGGAGGATTTTGTGGCTTAGATGTAATCCTTGAGGTGACAGTATTTTTTTTGGCGAAAGAAGTGACGTAAATTCTTCAATTTCTACACAGTTAAAGTCAAAACTGACGGAAATGTTACTTTCTTCATTGATAGTCTCTCCTATTTTTGAGTCTGTATTACTGTCGATCCTCTTCCTCGTGTGTGATTAATTATTCGCCGATTTGATTTGATTTTTGATTTTATTTTATTACTTTTTGGGCATACAAAGAGTTTTGAAGTAATTTAAGCAGTTTCTTTATATCTGCATTTTGAGCTCTTTGCTGCTCAAGCTGGACCTTGATGCTTTCTATAAGCTAGGCTTGTTGTGCTAGAGCTGCTTGAAGATATAAAATAATTTTATCCACATTAATGGGGTCGAGAAAGTTAAAGTTGTAGCATGTCTCCGATCCCTCGTAATTATTCATATCATGTCTTTTCTTCAGTTTAAGAATGATTATGATTTGGGCAAAGAATGTAATATATCACAATTATTGATTTTCATAAGTTTTATAGAACTATTAAACGTTTCAACACTCTAACTAAGTTGAAATGACTAACCTCTTCTATTTTTCAGTGTTCGCTTTTCGATTAATTGTGCTTAAAACTTATAAAATTTAATCTGATTCTTTTCTTTGAATCAGTGGCTAATAACTCATTATTTCGCAAATTATAAACGCTTTTTTTTATAAAAAATACTTTTAATGCATTGAAAATCCGCCTTGTCTCATTTTTATTGCCTTTGAAGTAGTATTTGATTCCTTTCTTTTCAAAACAGCAATTTTGAATTTTTGTCAATTTTTCATCGATCAAAGTAAAATTTTCGCATGATGTGCGCATTAGTTTCAAAAATTTAGCTTGGTGTTTGAGGTAACTCATCGTTTGGAATTGAATTTTTTTTATGGTCAACAAACTTCTGGCTTTACCCCGGAATAACACTTGGCCTGGCAAATATGAGATGAAACATAGAATATATAGCCATAGAATGTGAATTGAATGTTACTATTAATACTAAAATAGGTGGTATAGGTATTTTTATGAAACAGTTTGTGACTTAATTCATAACAAAAAGGCGAAGGATGTTCGTTGAGCCTGACTCAGCGACCAAATATGTCTCTACTTCGTCTATGTTTTTGTCTCTAAATTTTATTTTTAAAATAAAATTCAACTTATTTTTGATATTTTCGATTGTCGCATCTTTCATCCTACGAGTATCAAACAATTAATCTAAATATATAGCTGGTAGGGGATATGTTTTGAAGTTTTGTCAGAGAGCTGGCTGTTTGTATATGTTTCCTGTATGGTCAATAAGACTTTGAGATGTGAGTTAATTTAGTCATTTAGACATATTCATCTCCGTTTCGAAGCACACAGTCGAATAAGAACCAACACTGATAGTCTTAACCCTCAAATTTTTTGTTTACATATTTTTAGTCTCCCATTGAAAATTCGCAAGTTGCATTGTTCGCAGCATAGGTGTGCAACGACGCGGAACTAAGTTCAAAATTGATGTCTGTCTGTGTGCAAACTTGATGACATTCTATCATGCAAATTTCAACATCACATAGCATTACCTGTTCCAGGAGAATGGCCTTCGTAACTTAAATTTGATTAATGGCTTCAGCCGCACTCACTAGATGATTTTCCCTCGATGACATATCACCCCAGGAAGGGTTGTGAAAAATCATTTCCTTATTATTTTTTCACAATGTTGTTGGGTACTTACATTCTAAGTACATGTGTTCGAAGTGACACGATTGAGTGATCAGTTTAACAACGCAAAATATAGATGATAGTAGTTTTTATGCACATTGGTAAATTCTCTTTATCCCCTTGCAGCAAATTGAATTTAATTATAAAAATAATTTCATACCCATAATGCCTATGAGATTATAAAACGCACTTGGGTTTTGTAAAAAAAAAAGGATAAGAATCACAAAATTATGAACGAACATATAGTATATTAAGTGCATTTGGAAATGCAATTTCAATTTTTTTAACATATATTATTCCAACAGCTACCTCATTGAAACATCTCGATACATTCAATTTCTACAAGCAGCAATACACATTAATTTACTGTCATTTCTATAGCAAAAACCATTTTTTCCCCATTTCCTTTTCACTTCTATGAATCAAAGTATCAAATAAATTCAGCAACTGCTGAAATTAAATCCTTTCCTCGACAACATTCAATCCTTATTGTAAACAACATCGATCCATACATGTTGGCTATGGATCGACGAGTTTTCACCGATTCATACCCAACATAACAGTAATCGATAACGGTTTCTAAATCCTTTCCTTAATTTCTTCGGTTACAGCTCATCAGCTCATGCGATTGTTAAGACTCTCGTGAAAAATGTTACTTTCATTTTCCAGGTCCAGGAAGAAAGAAATCGAAAGGATTTCCGCATCCTGAAATTTTCCGTAAAATGAAAAGGCTAATTGAAGAATGCGTGCATAGAACTATTGAAAAGGAGTACATTTCGCTATGGCTCAGACAAGATCGATAATTATGTCACGATTACAGACAACATAAAAAAAGAACTGCTCAAAATAAGTAAAAAAATATCCTATTTTTTATGCTATCAAATAATTGTGAAAAAAATCCGGAAGGTTATGGAAACTTACTTCTAAGTCACTACATAGCCATATTGTTCAGGTTTTTTGATTGTTTGTCCATTCACCTTGAATTCAGTTTTCGTTCAAGATTGTTAGGAACATGAAATGACAAAAAGATCAGTAAAAAAGAGGGCTACCACTTGTAATATTTAGTGGAATAAGTGGTACTGAATAAAAGCAAAAAAAAACTAGGGAGGTTAATATAGCGAGCCTTACAAAATATGAGTGCTGCTTCTAATTTTTGAAACGTGCAGTTTCTTCGAAAGCATATATATGATTTTTTCAACAACAAACCTGAACCACAAACTCATTTCCTCCAAATCCAAAACTACCAGAACTCGACAACACTTTTGATCAAAGTACGTATTGAGCTCTTTACAGCTCATGACTAACATCGCTCAGATATTTAACAGCAAAAATGAAAAATCGAAAAAATAAAATCCCACAGCAAAAACTATTCGTTCAAGAAAATAATAACGTCTGGCTCGACGGGTCTTCTTTCATACGCGACAAAGCCACCGGAGAACACATCATTTTCATTTTCAGCATTTTCAATTCTCCATAGTGTTCCTGTATTGTGCGCGTACGTTTCAGGATCTTGAAATGTAATGCAAGGATCGAGTCGACTGCAATGGGAATGAACTTGACAGGCAAGACAACAATGATATCCTAACGTATCAAGAAAATAAGGAAAAAATGTCCTGTATTTTGTCGCAGCCTCCGTTAGACCTTTCTCCTCTTTTGGCTTTGAAGTACGCGTTGTCGCTCTTCGAGGAGCTCCTGCGTGAACACTGGGGCCCAGTACTTTATTCAAATTTCAACGATTACTTTTCGCTGCAATCAAGACCCACTCACTGAGAAACAGGCTCGATGTGTACAGGTACCGCACAGTACGGACCTGAACGCTTATTCTATTCACGGCATTGTTCTCGACGTTGATGTAAGGACTTTTTTAGGTTTATAGGACCTTGACTATTGTTGTTTCCAGCGACTTGAAGTTGAAATGGAAAACTGAGTTCAAATGTGACATCAGCTGATTACCGGTTTCTTTATTGAGAGGCTTTTAGACATCGAGGACCGGTAGTAACGTAATCGATTCAGTTCTTCTGCTGTTCTGGTCTCTCAAGTCGAAAGTAAATTATATGTTTTCACACTCAGGACAATTTTGTCTACGGTCGACTGGACTTTACACTTCAATAGACATTCAAGAATTTGAATAATCATCTTCGGTAATAGGCATATCAATGCCAGTTTCAAACCACTCTTCTTGAGTGGGATTAGCAACGGTAAGAAATGTGCTCATTAAAAACTCAATTTACTGGATTTGTTACTTTGTCGGTATTTTTCTGGAAACCATACGAAGCAAAAGTCTTTGCTTCTTCCATCTTGTTAAAAATTAACAATTTATAAATCCAGCATCGCAGCTAAAATACCCATTAAAATCATTTAAAATGCTTCGTTACTCTCTTACAATCACTTCATGGTGGATCGTTTTTTAAATAATTGCAAAAATTTTACTGCAAATTCTCTCATCAGTCAGCCTTATTTCTGAATTAAGCTTAACCAATGTCATTGACCTATTTAATTTAAGTGATTCCACCAGTGAAAAAATAATAATTGGAGTATGCAGCTCAAGGAAATGCAAAAGTCAAATGAGTTGATTCGATGTTGGTAACATGATCATTTGTAATGAATATCTTAGTTAAGAAGCAAAGACAGTAGGTATAACAGAATAAGTAAAAATATTCTAGTAGAATTTTGAAATGAAAAAGCGGACAAAAACCTTAGATTTGACTAGCTTAAAGCTACTTAAAAGCTACCTATAGATTTAAGCCTAGGCTTAGTGATTTTAGTGAATTTACAGCTGAAGAAAAAAATGTATAATTAAATCACCCAGGATTGATACAATTGTGGGAATATCATAATTGCCACATTTCGACTAAAACCTTATCCTCTGTTTCTCTGCAAATTACTAAAATATTATGGTGTTATGGTAGTCATTTTGTTAAGAAATAGAAGGGTTTATTACGCATCATCTTGAGAGATTTGTTTGCTTGGCTACATGCCACACGAGCCCCAAACACGTATTCCGTTTAGAGTGATCGATTGTATGACTTCGTTAGGGTTCAGAAGCCAATTTTGAATCGAAGCCTTTGATTTTCGGTTTACGGAGCATGAGAACAGATCATTATTTTTGATAAGACATTGTCGGTGTGATTTTTGTTGTCTAATTTCTTTTATCATGGAAAGAAATAGAAGAAAAGGAAAGAATAGGAATTTATCTTTCTACTTTACCGCTCGGCCAAGTAAATATAGTTGCTGAGAAAGAAGATATTAAGTCTGTTCGCGTACCACGATTAATTACAATTAATTGCAATGAAGCCGTTTTTGTACTCCGTTTTACTGAATACTGAACATTTCCCCTCTTTCAGTAAAATTCAGAAGGGTCTGAGCTACTGAAAAATACTGAAAACTGTCAAACGGTTTTTGGCGTATTGTTATTATGAAGGACGAATATTTTTGTGACGATAATTTATCACCGCTTAAGATGAATTTATAATCACTATTGTTCTCCCAAAAACCGACATCTGACACTTTTGTTTGTCAATTTGCTGGCAATCCAATGAGAGCGTTTTCATACTTTTCATGAATTTCCCCCACCACACGATTCAGGCAAATTCGGTAAAATTCAGTGACTGAAAGTACGCGAGCAGACCTATTGTCTTTAACAAATTGCTTTGGTTGTGTTGAGTTGATTTTCATCTTCCATTTGAAAAAGGTATGGATCTAATTGTTCAACATTTTTCTTTAAATATAGAGATATTTTCAGTGAGTATTTTCCTGAAAAAAATATATGCAAGTGAAATCTGCGAAAATGGCAAAATTTCAATCAGAGTTCACGGGAGTGCCCATCATGTAGATAATTAAAGAGGATTGGGCGTAAGCAAGACCCACTGTAAAGCTCCGGCAACAAGTGGGTTTCGTGATGAGTGTAACTTTTTGCTTTGACTGTGAGCTTACGGTCACTTAAGAAAGATTAGACTACGTAGATTAAACTAAGAAACATTAGACTAAGTAGACTACATTATATCTTGGTAAGATACAACGGAAATGCTTGCCACAGTAAATTGTAAGAGGAGATCATCATGCCAAATATTGACAAACGTTTTTTAAATGTCTAGGACATTCATTTCTGTTGGTTCCTTGACCATAGATAGTTTATGGTTCGTAGAGTACCTTCGCTTGATAAATAAAAATAACAAATTGAAATAAGCAAGATAGGTTATTACTGTGAATGAAATAGCTGACGTTTTTTAAGACGGTTTTGTCAAAGATTTTACCCAGCGAGAATAAAAAATTTACTTGTCTATAGCTACCTGGTTTGTTTGGATCTTTACCAAACTAAAGGATCGGTATGATTTTTGGATCTTTCCAAGCTCTCGGAAGGCAAGAAATTTGATGACACACATTGTAAATGAAACCAAGTTGAACCACTGTTTTCATTGGAAGTCTTATCAGCACTTTGTTCGGAACTCAATCTAGACCGAGCGTTTGCTATGGTTTGAGTCCCGTGTAGAGCAGTAATTTCCCTTGTTTTGCAAAGAGCACTGGCAGAAGGATAAGATCTTGTTTACAATGAATCAATTGCCTTTTGTACGAAAGTTTTCGTTAAGTGATTGCTCATGCTAGTTCTTATTCGATGATTTGCTTGAAATGTGTCCGCTAACAAATTTACCCACTCCTCATTAGAGCTATCGATCTTGTCATAACTGTCCGGGAGAGAGGTGATCCGATTTCGAGGAACCCTTCGGAATAATTTTTTAAGTTTCCGAGCCTGTCGAAACACCTAGGTAAGCCTTTGTTGTTCTTCCACTCCAAGCAGCTATCAACTAATAATTATTATAATAAATATAAAAAAACTAATAATTATCATCGGCACTGCATCTGGATTTAACTCGAGGCCTGGAGCATGTCTAGGATATCAGAATCCCTTTTGTTGAGCACCCAAGTCGCGGATCTATACATGAGAACTGGCAAGATCATGGTTTTGTACACCAGGAGTTTGAAATTGATGGTTAAGCTTTAGGGAGGAGAAGTCGTCCACAAATTTCTTCATAAAGGGAGTATTTTGTTCTGGAGAGTTGATTTTGATGTGATTTTACGGACGCAATAATATAAAACAGTAAACATTTTTAGTATAGATTTTTCTAACAGGTTTTCATTATCAGTTTAAGAGTATAAAAATGTATTCAAAAAGCAAAATATAAAACATGATTGAAAAGGATATAGGCCGGCGAAGTGGAGACTCAAATTGAGAGATGTCACCTAGTTGACATGATTCCAACTTTGGTCATGATCTGAAACAGATATTTTTGGTGCATTCTTTAGAATTAGGCTGACGTAGACGATTTGAAGATTTGTAAAAGAAGAGGTCATTTTACGCCTCATTTTACAACTTTTGTAATTTTTTAAAAATAGTCAAAACAAAATTTCGTAAATACTTAGGTCAGTCCAATTTCAATGGTGTGAAGAGGGTGTTCGCAAAATTTTAAATGAATCATTTTATTAGAACTTGAGATATGACAATCGTATCGAAAAAAGTAGTTTCGAAAAAATGCGTTTATAGTTTGGAGTCTCGTTTCAGGCAGTCTGAGTCGTTTAATGGAATGTTGTACTTTCATTTTTTTAATAAATGCTTGTTCTTCCACTTCAAAATCGAGATTTTCTTTAGCTCTTTCTGCCATATGAGCAGTGCATATGAGCTTTAGAAACTTCAGAAGCTCGTAGCTTGTAGTGGTTTATTCGTTGTTGATCACGTTTGTTGGCAAACGCATGACTTTCAGGTCCCATTTTTATCTTCATTATATCCAGAATTCTTACAAGTTGTAAAAAACTTTCATTCAAAATACAACAGCTACGTTATTCACTATTTCAATGGTATGGCTTCCAGCGTGTCTAAATTTAGGTGCAAAAGTCCAGACTAGCGAATTCATCGGTTCATTATTATTCTGGGTATCTGAACCTAAACAGCAAGTTTTCTGAAGACAAATCCTCATATAATGGCTATATTACTTCTAATAATTTTTCACTTAACGGTGGAATCTCATGTGCAAAATCTTCTAGAGTATCCTTAGAAACAGCTTTGGCTTTGCAGATAATATTATACATAAAATTTATATATGTGATGGTTTTTTTTCTTAATAGCAAACATTTTTCAGGAGAGTCGGTGATTTGAAAGTTTTCACTTTCAGTGCTTGCCGTAGCTACTGAGTGTCCAGCACGTTCAAAAAAATTACACTAGTCTACATCTTAGTAACATCAATAAGTTTTGTAAGTCTCATATTGATTTAAATCAAACATTTTCAAATTTTCCGGATTTTATTTTATGCACCTAGCACACACTTAGGGTTAAAAATGTTCACAATATTATCCATATTCACATTTGAAATTAATTTCACAAACTTAGTTTTTTTGAAAGTTATTTGCTGATAGAATTATAAGAATATTTAAAGTACCAATGGCCGCCGGCGCCAATGAATCAAAGATAGTGAAGATGTGGTCAAATTTGGATCTATTCTGCATTTATGTACATCAATGTATTGTGGAAACTTCAACTCAATCAGTTGACGCGTTTCCAAGAAATGGTCACAAAATTTGTTTGATGATACATATTTATGCATAAATACTTACATATATGCACATACAGATACATAAATTTTTGGTCGAAGTAATAATTTTTTTCTTCGAACATTAATAAAAAGTTCCCAAAAGAGTATTGCTTGAAGAAAACCAGGAAACATTCATTGGTTAGAGAGCTAACTGAGTCCAGTCCACGCCAAAAATATGGTATCTGCTCGCAAGAGACAAGAAGCGAAATATTAAGCATTGATTTTCAGTCAGAAGTAAAAACTAAATATATTTTCGCTAGAAGCAAAATGTTCAAAATGTTTCTAATAATAGTAATTTTGGTTGTTTTTTTTATTCTGAATTCGAGGCTCAGTTATTTTCCATATAATTCAGTGATGCAACTGATTATACCAAACGTCCAACTTTAAACTACTTTAACTGTAAACCACTTAAAGTTCACAATAAACAAATAACTTGATTGCCTCAATGTACAATATAATACTTACATACATATATGATAGTATAAACATCTTTAATTATTACACTGCATAAAACTATTTTAGCGGTAATTATACGAATACAATAATAAAGAGTCAAAAAATTATTCATATACTTATTCTGTGTCTTTTACAATTCACCTAAGATATCGACTCAACCATATGGACTCCCGATCCTGAATACCTCAAATTCATGCCATATGTGCATTTGTTACTTTGCATTTCTAAGTACCATACCGTGACGTTACGCAAGACGCTCCATCGACTCAAAATTCAACTAAAACTGCTATATTTTCATAAAACATCGCTCTCCGTCGGAGCATGATGATTCTGTGAACCATGAAATGATCCTGTGCACGAGAAACATGTGCCCATGGGAAAAGACGACGACACTGTGACGGCAAAAACGATTGTAGAAAAAATATTAAGTGGCACACAATTCTACAAGCACCAATGTAAAACGGAATTGCATCACTGAGAATTGTATTTATTTTTTCTTTATTTTGTTAAGTAGGTGCAGGATGTGTTTATCAAAAGAGATTTGAGAGTTTTTGACGCGTGTTTGCTAGGATCTTGTCCAAGTGGCTAAAAGATTAAGTTTGTCTCTAGTCGTATTGCGAACACTGATATCAAAGCAGATCACTTGAAGTCGGAATTGGTCCGCGGGGATTTGAGATTATGACAAGACACTGTTGAATGCAACAGTTTAAGGTGTCAGAAAGATGCAAATTGCATGACATGTTTTCGGTTTTAAGTGGATTTTAGAAAACGCTTATATGATGCCGTTTGTTACTAGGTCCCTACAATATTGAACTTTTCTTTAAAAATACAGCTTGAAATGCCTACCAGCACTCACATGAAAATGGTCTTTGGAAACGCTTATCCACAAAATGTTTGCTTCGATGAAATGATTCGCGTAATACTGTGCATTATTTATATATGTACATAAGTCAGACTAATGCAATTCCAAAATATTTCGCCCGAATCACAAAGCCGTGCTTCACAATTGAAAATCCATATCGTCAACATGTTTATGGTACAGTTTTGTACGGTATATTCATATCTTGTCTTATATCAACTGACCGCACTCAGTGGCTCAAATCCGAAAATCTGACAAAATCATCAATCAAGACGCTAGTGTGGAAGGCATAAGTCGATGAGAGTTGAATAGCTCTAAGTCCACGAATAATGAATGAAAGAACCTGCCACTATTCTTATGCCGGAGTGTCTTCAAATACTTGCCTGGACACAGACCCCGTTCCTTCTTAATTCTACTCACAGGGAATAATTTATCAACGTAAGAGGTTTGACCTGCAGCATTGTATTCAATTACAGGAATAATCGCTTTCAATTTAAATGTATCACTTGCAATCGGTGTATTCGTTTCTCAGTTCCTCATAATCCCGAATTTATGACTCAATATTATGACACCTATAGAAAGTGCAACATGCCGATAGCCGTTGATCGGACCGGGCTTCTGTGCGCTTTCAACAAGTGCATGAAAGTGTTGAATAGAAATGTTCGATGAAGTGATCTTCGATTGAAAGTCTATTCGGACTGGACGTCATGTGGAGCCTTTCTGATCAAATTTGTAAGTTAACGTCTGTTAGACGGATTTATTTTGAAAGGGTTCATTGATATGGAAATCGATACGCTCTAATCACCCCGCAGTTAGAATCATCAAAATGTCTGCTGAATTAATTCATAAAACAGCAGCAGTCAACAATGGGTGTTTTCCTTGAAAAATCAATTTTCTGTAAACATTTCGTATCGGGTAGCGTTGATTCCATTCTGGGAGGTGGATCGTGCTTTTCACTTAGCCTGGCGGGTTGAATAAGCGTAAAGTTTCAAGTCAATATTTAATCGTAGCTTACTGACTTTAATGTATTGTTGCAATATTAAGATGTTGTCTTGCAAATAAAGAATGCAATAAAGCTACGTTACAGTGAAAAAGAATAAGTTATTGTACATTTGCAATCCAGGCAACGTTATAAGAAAACGATGACCGGATTGAATAGATGTATTACCAAATTAATCATGAACCTAGCTATAAATTTGCAATTTGATTGGCTTCTTGAGACATAGAAGCAAAGAACACAGATTAATATATTTGTCAACCAAGAAAAAAATGCTTCGCATCCCAGGAAGTAGCAGCCTAATTTAAAGGGTAAACTGTTTTCGATTAGATTAAGTCTAGCAATCTAATCCCTTACAAGAAGCAATGGTATACATTTTCAAAATAGAGAACGGAGCTCCCTAGGTCATACATTGCAGTTTTCAAGTAGCGTACTAGGCTACATAATATCTCATTTCACTGTTATATCAACCGAAAAATTCGGTCAGTCCTATGCAAATTACCAGACATGTTCTTGATTCATACGGTGCATGTTCACGGTCGGTTTAATTTATGCAGGGCTGGCGTAATGCAAGCGAACGCACATAAGATTGATGAATAACGACGATAAGCTAATAAACGCTACCTCTTCGAACAGTATGGTTCCTGCGCCTTAGTTCTGCACTCAGGTACAATACCGCGTCACTTGAATGGTTTTTTTCGGGTATATTACTCGGGTTGTACATGTCTGCATTAAATATACGTTAGCTAATTTAAATTTAAATTTTCGATTATACATATTATTTTCTTTTGCCTAAATTGTAACGCATTCGAGTTACGCTGAGTCTACTTATGCAAGGATATATATGCGCAAGTCATTCCATCATGATCTGTTTCCAATTCTGAAGATATAATTATCAAAGGTGATGCTGTGTTCGATGGTGAGAGATTCGTGGGGGGTCCTCTCTGAAAAGTATGCTAATTTACATATTTTCTGGATCATGGGATTAAGGTTGAAAGCGTTTGTCACGATTTACTTATAATTCACGTCACGGAATTAGCTTAGTTCAATCTATTGTGTTAATGCAAAAGCATCCTATGGAAAAATTAGAGGATAAATTACACCATTTGGTCGTAAAAAAATATTTTTTTTACTAAAAATATTCTTTCCTACTATTATAAGGGTAAAATTCAACCAAAATTTTTTTGAGTGTAAAGCTCTGTCATAAATAGCTGAACTTACCTTAACTTACCCTGCCCAAGAGTGCAAATAAAAGCACCTTATGATGAAAAGACGCAAGTCTGAACTCAAATTAGTATAAACAAGTAGCTTACAACTCTACATATTGTCAATAGCCTGCACATAAATAGAGAATTTTAATTTTACTTTCAACTCAGATCACAAGCAGAAAATATTGCGCAAAGGATTTATTCGTGGGAATAAATTAATTGACAGAGCGGAATGTGATATATTTGCTACGAACTTGAACTTTAAACTTCTTTGCCGCCGGCCGGACCATTGTAGTATCTTTCAGGTAAACGTTTTGGTTACAATTGGCTATATATTATCAAATATTTTCGTTTTCAGCTACAGTCCCTTATGAAGTCCCTTATGCAGTCCTTTGCTGCCTTGAACACTTCATCAAATCGAGTCCTCGCATGCCGTACGTATCTTAATGGTTTGCCAAAATATTCGATCATGCAACTATTTTAAACATTTAGACATACTTTACAGGAAATTGTGAAGCAAACCAACGTGGAAAGGCTGGCTTCGAATAAACTGGTAATTAGGCAAACATACTAAAAGAAACTATAAAATCCTCGGTGGAAAAAACTTTCTGTGCGATTGCTACTCAATTGTGGAAAACTTTTGACATTCGTTGCATTAGGTGACTTCTCGAACTAAGAAGAGGGTCAGTCCACCTGTGCAATGATGATTATCTTAACTGGACGTAATCTGTTTGGCAGGCATTCAGCATGGCTGGGTACCGCTAACAACGGTTTCTGCCAAAAATATAGATGTAGAGCTGCAAGGAAACATGAATGAATATTATGAAATTCAGCTCCTGCAGATAAAAGCAATTGCTACTTTCTACTAAGATTTTCAATTTTCAATCATCTTTCACTCGCATAAACAAATCTTGTTTAATTTGGCAGTGGTACGTGCTTTAATTATTGGGAAAGCCTTTGATACTGCTGAGCGAAAGCTTTTTTACCTTTACCTACAAGACCAGTTTTTTGTATATTATGATATATTGACAACCTTATTGCAATGAACTATTTTTAAGCTTAATTGTGCTAGTATAAAGATGACTCCCTTTCTTTTTGTATCATCAGAATATAAAAAACGAAACCGAAAGTAAGACACTCCTAACCTTTCTAGGCATCGCATAAAGCTGCGGAATTTTATAAAGTTAAATTTGTGATTTAAAACAAACATTATAGCTGCTTAATCCAGCTTTCCATACATCAGCTAGGTAAAAATAGGTTAGATTGAAGTGGCTACCGATCGAAAGAGGCCTGCCGACAGACGCGCTTAAGCATAAAAGAGGCCTGTTGAGATGTCACAATAGATTTCGACCCTCTTCCATTCTGCAAAGTCTGGAAACCACCTGCTTTCTTTGATGAACTGCGCAATCCCCTTTAAAGTGTCCCGGGACAGTTTGGTCCAATTTGAATGAAAAGGTGCACCAAGCGCCACCATTTTTATTCTCACCAAAGCCGGGCACTAGCACATGAGATGGAGGACGGATTTCTCGACGCGCTCAGAGCCACAACTCCGACAGAAGTCGTTGAACCCTGCGCCCAATCGTTGCACATGCCGTCCTTTAAGGCAATGACCCGTAAGAATGCCCAAAGCACAAGTGTAATGGCTGCCTGGTGCGACGCGCATCAATGGAGAGCCAGGATTGCCTTGTTATCGCACAAGATGATTCATCCGCCCAGGATTTTCTAGCGTCCTCAACGTATTTTTGTCTATTTGACCGATGTTATCGGTATTCCTACTAAGCAGGAGCATGAAACCTCAGGTAGCAAGTACCTAGTCTAGCTAGTTCATCGGCATTACAGTTGCACTGAAAAATTTTTATGTCCAGATACGCAAATTAACTGTGCAGCCGAATGTCTGGACATCTCACTAAGATACTCAAGGCATTCAGTAACAATAATGGACACTGCAAAAGGGCCAGCAAGAAACTTAATAGCCACTTGGCTATCTAGAAAAATACCAATATTGACCCCGAATATTCGATTACACAGAAAACAGTCAATTGCCTGAAAATTGCCGCAAGAAAAACATTACAATGGTCTGGAAGATGGAGGAAAAGCTTAAAATTCAGTTCGTCTGAGTATGCACCACTCCTGACTCTATTATTTAGCTTTGAGCTATCGGCGCACACATGGATAAACCTACTTTCATGGGTGACACAATCACGGCATACGTTTTTACCAGTAATGCGAGTTGTGAGCTTCAAATCTAGTAGAACGTGCGGAGCAATGTAGTCAACACTCACAAGAGCGGGAACTCTCTCAGCCAAGATCCTAACATGGCCGAATTCTGTTTTGCTCCATGCTAAGATACAATTTAGGCTCAAAACAGCGAGGTTAGCTTACAGTAAGATCAGTAGATTGGTTAAAAGCCAATGAAGTAACACGAAAAGTGCCTTAATAGGGGTAGAGCGGAGCGCTCCAGTTACCAGTAGCCCAACTAACCTCCACACTTTGTCAAGCTAACTTTTGCAGGTACCCTTAAAAGCAGCCTTCCACCAGCAGGCCACCCCTAAAAAATAGTATTGGCTCAACCACAGTAATATGAAGCCAAGCAACAGTACGAGGCTGCAATTGTTGCCCCTATGGCTCTTTTGCAGCAGTAAAATGCACCGAGAGCCTTCCGCGCTCTTTCTACTATATTGTAGCTCCATAGTGACTTCGAATCGAATATGAGCCTTAAATACTTGACCCTCTAGCTCAGGTCAATGGAGACCCCGTTTAGTTTTGAGAATCAAAACGAGAAACGTTGTTTTTTCTTGTAAACAGTACTATCTCCGTTTTACTAGAATTCAGATTCAAGTCTCACTCACGGTTCCAATGTGAAACTATGTCAACAGAGTGATTAGACCTCTCCAATAGCGTACACTCTAAAAAGTGGGTCTAAAATTAATTCTTCGATAATAGGAAATATATTCATTTTTCTGTTTAAAATAACGAATCACAATTTTTTTTACGCATTGGATGTGCATTTGTTGCTTTTACGTCATATCAGCTGAATAATAAATAGTGTTTTTTAAACCTTAGCAAAAAGAATGTAAATTTACTACTTTGCTACTCTCATTTACACCAAAGCTGTAAAATTGTATCGTTTGCTCGAATTTGACTCATTATTGTAATAACATTTTGACGAAAGACGGTAATTTGGCTAGACTGAACGAGTCTGATATTTCGTGATCGTTGCTTTGAATAGCAGCAGTTAAGTGTCAGTCTTTTCGTGTAATAAGTGTAGAAGTGTTGCTATAAGTTAATTAAAAGTGTAGCTTTAAGTTAATTAGATGTGTAGCAATAAGTACTATAAGTTAATGTGTATAATGTGTATATAGTGTATATATGATATTAAAATAAATTATAAAGTTAAAGGAATTGCAAAAAGTTTTTGTATTTGACAAGAAAAATATTTATATTTTGCTTACTCGCCTTTTTTAACATTTAAAGTTACCTATTTACAGGTTTTTGTTAATGATATTTCATTTGGGGTAATATTTTATGTTATAGTAGTTACCTGTCTTGAGTGACTTTGAAAATGGAATACTGAAAATGGAACTTATCTAGATGTTAGCTGAAATTCCTGCTTAAGTAGTGCAAACTTCCTAAAATTGTTTGCAATAGATACCTTTTGGATGTCATTTGTTTGATAAAACATTCTTAAGGTGCATTTTTGGCCATCTTAGGCAGGATAAGTAACCTAAACTTGCCTTAACTTACTCTGCTCAAGAGTGCAAAAAACGCACCTTTTATTATCATTTTTTTAATTACTTTTATGGACATTCACGAATAAATGGTGCTTATTACCCTAAAAGACTCGTAAAAAGTAGCCTTTGATACATAAATTACATGCGTTTCCGTCCTAAATTTAGGTCTTTTTAGGGTTAAAATACACGATTTGTTCGCAAAAAAAAATTACACATTTAAGACGTAAAATATTCTTTGTACGCACTTTTGTAAATTCACATCTTTAATAGTAGGAAACCAGTTTCCTATTATTATAAGGGTAAAATTCAACCAAAGTTTTTTTGAGTGTAGATAAATACTTTTCCAACACTGATACAGCTATGTCGTCCGCATAGGCAATCACGTTGTAGCCAGTATGGTCTAGCCCATAGATATAAGAAGAATGGATACGAAATGGGCCGAGAGAAATGAAGCAATTTTCGACCTCTGGTCTCAATGTGTTTGTATAAAACAATAACAAATTTCATGCAGAAAAGTTGATGTGTTTGGAAATTTGTTGAAATGTATTAGTTTCCCCGTTATCCCAACCACCCCGTAGATTGGATGGATTGAAATGAATGTTTACATAGAGAGTCTACAGCGCTGAGGGGTGGTGCGTGCGGCATTGAGGGGAAAGCTGTTTTACAGAGAGTAAGATTGCATGTGTAGTAAAATTGCTTCACTCACGTACGGGCTCATGCATTGTGATTGCGTGTCCATTCTTTATATGTCTATGGTCTAGCCTCATTAGGAGAGTATTTGCAGCCGTTACGGTCTAGTCTCATTCACCATGATGCTTCACAGCAGGGAAGGGAGGACTCAACTCTGAGGCGTGCCCGTGCTGACCCCTTGCTGTACGCGAGTATTCCCCAAAGAAGAGATTACCACTCTATTTTGAAGAGTTGCCAACCAACCAGCCACTCATCAACACGCCACACCGAGAGTACCTGAACAATTGCGTCAGACTATACGTTGTTAAAGGCCCCCTCAATATCCAAGACGACGACAAGCGTATAATCATCAAGAGCAAGATATTTCTCGATTTGCTCAAAGAGGATGTGAAGAGCAATTTCAAGCGTTATAAGCGTGCTGTGACTGCGAGACCAACATAGGATCGATTGATCTTTTAATATAGTAATCAATGATCCTTTTCAGAATCTTTAGCAGGATAGAGTTAAGACATATTGGACGATAGTCTTTTTGCTTTGCATGCGAAACTTTTCCTGCTTTAGAAATGAACACAGCTCTAGTTAGCTCTAGCTCCCGCCAGCCAGTGGAAACATACAAGAAGCGTGCGCAAGCGATAAAGATCTCTCTGAGCTATGGTAACGATACTTCAATGGACTGCTGTTTCCATGGGCGCCATCAAGGCTCTGAGATTTAAACGGCTCAATTGAGTTAAAAGCCCATCTCAGTTGAGAATTGAATATCCTAAACGACGGCGTTGAGCTGACAGTTTACCCGTTTGATACGCTGAATCTAGAGGAAAATAAATGTCCGGAAAATGTGCGTCCATGCGACCGTTTAAAATATCTACGCTTGAACTAGTCCAAATGCTCTCAGGGTTCATGATGCACCCCATAGCCTTCGGTTTCGTGGTTAAAATATTACAAAGGCAGTTTCCCTCGCTGAGTCATGAGGCCCTCTTTACCTTGAATACGGTATACTTGAAAGCCCTTAGCTTCTTTTTATACAGCGACTTTTCGAGCTATTGAACTCCCTCCTTCACTCTCTTCGTAAGATGCTGATCTCCATATTCAACCAGCGGGGCTTGTCATTCTTCCTGGCTATAGGTGGACTACATGCTGCCCTATACGCGGAGTTGAGAGCACTACTACATTATCTAGCTTTTTCTCACCTGGCGACAGTTCACCAATTCAATCCTATCTTGAATTATCGCCCAAAACATACAATGCTGAAGTAGAGAAACTCGAAAGCAGAGGCTTCACACTTTTGTTATAGCAGGTGCTAAAACTATTGGCAGGACTCACAACCAAAGCCATGCAGGTGTTTCAAGAGCAGCCTATCGAATGATGCTAAACATTTCGCAAATGCAAAGTTAATTCATAGCAAGGTTAAAATTTTAAATTTTGTCGCGTATATTGAACTCAGCGCTAGTAATATAAAATGATCAGTACTGTGCTTACGTCTGTTTACATACGGCTTGAAAATTAAATATTGTTGCCATGTGACTGAACATAAAAAAAAATGAATCAATGGTGTTGAAATCCGCTAATATTGAAATTCTTTATAAATTCTTACCTGCTGATGAGAATTTTTCTTGATTACTACCTGTGTCATGAACGCTTTACCACATGTAAATATTGCAACGGCGATCTCCACATCAAAATATTCCTCTGGACACGAAAAAAACTAGATTAAAAGAATACTAAATCAACAACGCAAATATCTCACATTAAAATCGAGGACATTAATATACCTTGATGCCAAGACCCGTCTTGACATGTAAGACGGAAGTGGGTGGTTTTTTGTGGTTATTCTGGTATATTGTCCTAAGTCTACCCCAGACTCTTTTGATTCAAGTAGTTTCTGGTCTTTTGGTATTCACGGACGTCACGTCTTGTGCCACTTGAGCCCCATGTATAATCATAGTGCACCTATCGCCATAGACATATCTTTGTATAAGGCATACTTAGGATTGCTATTGCACAATACTCAATCCTCATATCTTCTTTGAGAAATGCAAAACCAAAGCGGCATGCGAACGGTGAAGTCGCGTGTCCGACGTACGTCTACGGTTCTCTGGGTGGAAGTACTTTCAATTTCTTTGGTATTTTTGTCGCTAGTGCTGCTATTTCTTTTGTATGCACACATGTACGTTTAGACTGCGAAGTCTTTAATGTCCTACCGAATTGAACCATTCATTTGCTGTGTCTTGAAAACCACAGAAAAAAATCGAGCGGACATGTGGCTTCCTGAGTATATGGATATAAAAAAAAATTTGAATTGTTTAATTTCAAGTTCAATTATTGCCAGGAAGTTGGAAGATATCACGATGACTTTTTTTTCAGACTATCGATAAAACCTGTACTCCTATATATTTTCCTATGGGTTTGTGTCATTTTGTTATATATCTGCAAGCATATTTTAAAATATTATGCTCCAATGACCTCTTTGCCCTGTGCACTACCATTAGTCATATGTATAAGTATCTTGATAAATTACACGAATCAATTCTACGAAATAATTCATAAAAATTTCTTTCGTTCACCAAGTCCTAATATGTAAATTCGTGCTACCATCGCCCACAGCCACTGTCTCCATAGTGCATGGGAAAACCAATCCATCAATTGAAATTTGATCTCTAAATCGAAGTGGCTACAGGAAGTTGGCATATGCGTTCGACAAATATCGGACTCAAATCTTTTTCAGACAATTTAAACATTTCTGACTACTCACATATATTTATTTTAAGTCCCTTGAGTAGTTCTGACAGCCATTTATTGAGACTTTATTGAGACAATTTCGAAATTCGTAAGAAACGTACTATAAAATAAGTGACAATTAAATTTTTGGACTCAGGGCGAAGCTTCCCAGAGTTGATACCAGATGAGGTCATTTTCTTATCAACGGCATCTTCATGAATTAAAGGACATATCTTGGTACTGAATGATTAGATATCTGTTCAAGTAAAATATACAGCAATCAGATAATGTTTTGAATTTTGAAATTGCATTGGATCACATGGAATAGTAGGAGAGAGAAGGCTCGCAGTGTCTTATAAAAACTTTAAAAGATATTGCTTTAGCTATTGAGACATTGCGTTTGGTTTGCCAATATTTCTGCAGAAACTTTGTGAACTACAATCATATCGTGATTATTGCTCAGCGGGTTATTCTTCAAAGACATAATTCCGGTAGGAATAACCTAATTCTCAAATTGTTGTTGAATTCAATTCCCGATCTCCTGTAACTTTACTAAAAGACATTTTGTTTTATGCTTCACTAGGAAAATTTGATTTATAGCGCAACAGGCGAGATGGAAAACTGTTAAAACAGTAGTACAGGTAGTTAAGAGGACAACGATGCGACATGCGAAGATTTATGAGGTTCCTTAGAGATGCGACAGTAAACATGTCATGCGTACATCGTCTCCCAAATAAATCCTTCGGTGCGCCTAGACAGAATTCGGTTTTTATTTCATATTTATGTGCTCGATATTTTCCTTCTTCTAGTTCGAATTACGGAGCATGTCTCAAGCATTTCCGTCGCGACAGTTTGGATATGTCGTTTTGTCGGCTAATTAAGTTGTACGTTGAAAATATTGATTTAATTTTTAAGGACACTTTGTCAGTGCATTGGAAGATGTTTGGGTTTTTCGAAATGCTTCACATAGTTTCGGGGAATAATATGACCATGAAGAAGAGATGGTATGATATGAAAAATAGTTCGTATCAATTGAGTCGTTTTAAATGGTGGTTGCTTTCGAATATTTTTACTCAAATATGATACAGATTTTGGTGCAAATATAAAATGATCTCTGCGTAGTAAATAAACACGCTTAGATTAATCAGCATTGAAATATTGTAATAATTCAAAGAGAAATCGAATCATATTCAATTTCAATACAACGAAAGAGCTTTCATAATAGATGATAGAAATATTTTAGATTCACACTTCTTATTTGCCATCATAAAAATATGAAACAGTGATCAGAAGGAAAACCAAGCTACTGCTATAATGAATAGCCCATTTGTCATTTTGCAGCTAATTGTCTGGAACTAATTTCGGTTCTACGCATTTTAAAATCTGATTTCAGTTTCCAGCCATATCACCAGTGGTATATTTAATGTGTTTTTTGGCTCGCCTAAAAACGTTCCGATTTTCAGTTTAACCGGAAACTATTTTCATTACGTTTGATATCCGGACATGAAAAAATTCCTTATATTTTCATCATGTTGTTCAAACGCAGTATTGTATGAGGAATTGAAAATTGTAGCAGTGTATGTGGTTTTGTATCGTTCCTGTTACATGAAAAAAATAGAAAACACGCAAAAGTTTCATTTCATTGAAAGAATTGTTGAATTTTACGAAAGTTTTATGATTATTGTTGACGAAAAATAAAAAAGAAATCATTCAACTTTTGAGATGACGAAAAATATTCAAATTTCGAGATGAAGAGAAAATGTTAAACAAAACGAGCATATATGTAGTAACAAATAGAAAAATTCGGCTGATTGTAATACTTTTAGGGATAAGTAATCATTTCATACATTCGAGAATAAGTGAAGGAAAATAAATCGTAATAATATCTTTAAATACATCCTTCCAAAATGATGATTCTATAATGCTAATAATAATACATTAGAGTTGATGATTTTAGGGAGCAAAACAATGCATAAAAAGAAAATTATAGTGAAAATAACAAAAGTTTTTGATTGATATAACTTTTTGAAAGAGGTTAGCTGAATATCTTCCCAAAATATTAGCTTGTTCTTCAATGAAATCATACACAATAGCATGGTTTGATTTGATTTTTCAGTTTCAAAAGCAAAAAAAAAACCCAATTATTTCTGACGTTGATTTGGAATGTTGCTACTGGGCGTGGTTTTTAGTTGGCTATACTAAGCTTGGAGCAAGGAAACCAAAAATTCAAATCAAAAACTAAATTAGTAAGAAAAAAGTGGTGTAAGCATTCATCAATCGAAGATCCTGGCACAATTCTAAAAGAAAATAAAAAATATTGACAAAGTGAATTGAAATCAGAAAGAAATTCAATATATGAATAGAAAAATAAAATTCAAAACATAAATTACACTAAGATCGAAAACAAAGCTGATTTTGGAAAATTTTGATAAATATGTCTGTATGATTCAGATTGTATCACTTTGCTTGTAAGTTTTGACGCTGCACGATTTCCAAATAATTAAAACATTTTTAATTTTGGTAAATATATTTAACATAATTTTAAATGTATTTGATTTGTTAAATGTTTTGTTTTTATTTCTTTACGCTTAGTTTGGTTCAAGATAATATTTTTCATCGCTGACTTTTCGCTAAACCATTCAAAAACAAATCGAAACCGAATTTTCAACAATTCTTGCAAGATTTATGTAATCAAGGAATTCCATAAGGTAATACATTATTTTTAGCTACACGTTAGCTCTGGTTGAAAAAATATGGACATCAGCAATAAATAGAAAATATGCATTGGAGAAACAGCTGATAATTAATTAGGTAACTACTTTTTTTAATTCATACTTCTTCAACTAAAGTTTGAACCACTTCGTTTCAAAAATTTAAAAGCTCATATTCTATTTAATTCTATTGATTGATTGATTGAAAGAATGCAGTGGATCCAGAAGTGCTTCCTCTGTGCTATGTCCAGGCTTCTTATATACAGGGATATGTTCTTTGACGTGACATTTGTTATATCCCTGATAGAACGAAGACCAGAGCCAAAGAGCTCTAATCTTCATCTTGCTTGTGCTGGATAGAGTGTGTCAAGATATTCTACACATTCATAGTGTCCCTTACCTATTCTACGGAGATACTTTTGTTTCACTCCTTACCTCTTCAGCGTAGATACTTTTTGCTGGGAAAGTGGCCTGTCTATGCTTCATATAGGGCTCTTATGTTACTTTTGTAGAGATCCACTGCTTCTTTTGCTCTTTTGTTATCGAAGCCAAGGTATTTTTTGAGCGTTTCAAACCCTCAAAATGAAGCCAGTAGCTATTGATATTTTCTTGCTTCATATTTTAATTTCCTTGTCCATATCTGCCTTAGTAAAGACCCTGTACGAAAAAGGACCTGTAAACTGCATAATTGTTCTGTCTTTGGCTTTGGTAGCAGCTTCTTCGTTTTCTTGGTGCCCCTCATGACCAAAGATTCATATCAACACAATGCTTTTCTGTGCCTCTATTTCATTTATGGCCTCACTCACCTCTAAGAGCAAAACTGAATTTATTTGATCGCAAATGATAGCCTTGGGAGCCGCTTGAATATCTGATAGAATCTTAATTCGGACTCTTTTAACATTCCTTATCATGTGAGGCTCTAGGTATGGCCAATAATTCTGCTACATAGATCGTGTCTTCCTTTGAGAGATGGAAATGCATTTTCTACTTGGGACCTACAATTCCTGTTCCTACTCCACAATCCGTCCTTGAACCATCCGCATTTTTTTCTATGATAATGCCAAAGCTAAGGGGATTGCCCTTTGAAGCAAATGCTTAGGGAGACACATGCGAGAGAAGCCGATATCAATTATTCCATTATTATTTTTTTAAGTGCTCTCATTTATTTCTTATTTTCTACAGTGCTAGTGTTATGCCTAGTCGCTACTAAAGCTTTAATGTGGCACTTAATTAATGGAGCGCTGGTATTATGCTCAGTTGCCGACTGTTAAGACAACACAAGACGAATAAATACAGCCATGGGCACGGCGGGATTCGAACCCGCAGGCAGTAGATCGCTGCTTCGGACTGACGCGTTATCGAGCTTAGCTACCGACCCCACCTTTGCGCTCCTTTGTAGAAGGGATGTTAACATTGATAGATCAGTCTCCATAGGTCTGATCAAAAATGGTAGTCCTGTAGTGCACAGGACGATGTTTGTTATGCAAATTCATGACTTATCCTAATATGGATCGTCGGATTAACCCCCCGAGGCAGGTGCCTACGTAAAGCATTTTGATTAATGTAGAAGGGAGGTGGAATATCCTCCCAAATATCCCTTAATGGAATTCTTACCTGGAACCTCATCCCTATTTATGGCATTCCTTTTGTGGAATATTCTTTTATGGAATTGTTACCTTGAACCTCTCGCCTTTATTTGATCGCAGAGATCAACATATCCATTATGGGCCTGGTGTCCTCCAGGATTTTGATTTGGCCTTTAATGTCTGCATGTCTGCTGATTTGTAACTGTGGGTCTGTTGTAGGCTAATATCCTGTTTCACTGCTTCATCCTGAATTTTGAGGTGCTGCTGTTCTCCTATGAGGTGCATCGGAGAGTTGATCACAGTAAAAATATATTTTTCGCGAAATTGGTCCACGAGCAGTACCGGACTTGTGATAAATTCGAACTGCAAACTTGTAACAACCCAGAGCACATCAGTTTGCAATTGTTTTCGAATTGTAACGAGTGCGTAGAATTGTCTGGTATGAAGCCATTTCAGGAAGAAGTAAGGGATTTAAAAATAATCACTTTGTGGCTAGATAAAAATACAAACTGAAAGAGAAAAAACCTCGGATTTTTCTTATCGACATAGTACATGTTAAATTTTCACGAAGAAATTTGAATTTTATGTATAAAACTGGTTTTGAACTGGAATCCTTTAAGAAATTGAAATTAATAGTTTCAAGTCCTAAAAGCAGGTTTTTCGCTTCAAAAGTAAAAGATACCCGACCGAAAGAAAGAATTTTTCAGAACAAAGTCACATCTTTCTTGCGAATCACCTAATATTTTGGAAAAATTTACCAGAATGTTAAAAACAAAATAAGAATTAATTAAATTCCACGGCGATTACTCAATAATTTTCTATTCAATAAAATGTACATACTTTTAGGTTTTATTCCTAATAAAAATGTTTTTTCAAGTGAATTTCTTTTATAAAGTAAATTATATCAAAGAAATGTTTTTATTTGTTAGCAATTTAGTTATCGCCTTCGGACCTGGTCCTAAACAAAAAAGTCTTAAGTGCCTTTATTCACGAAATTCCAAAAATTTCACATCAACAAGAAAAAAAAAACAAAAGCTATCTAACCGACGAAGTCATCTTTTGGAAGAGTAAGGCTCTTATAATGTTGTGCCAGATCGATAAAACGATAATTCAAATTTTCTCAAAACTACAAAATTAGAGATAACATCTTTTAGCTTAGGACGGGAGTATTACAGAACGTCAGTCACAAATTCAAACTATGCAAAAACAGACCGTGCTATTTTTTTGACAAACCAAGAACTGTATAAATGTGTAAAGATACTCAATATTACTTAATTTGAATTTGCCTTTCCGTTGACAAATAGGATGTCAGATGAAATAAGAGTTAAATTTTGATTCCTGATACGATCAAGAGCTATTCGCTACAGAGCTGCAAACTATGTGTCATATATACAAATTCTAAGCTAATTCCCAGCTCTTCTTTTCCATGTGCAGCCCATTGAGATGAGGATCGGTCATTAATGTGTGTGTTTCTGTGTATTGTTGTGGTTAATTCCCCAGCAAAAAATATGATCAGGCATATCAGACTAAGAATTAAATAATGAATAGTTCTGCACAATAATTCCGTCTGCATTGGCATTTCTATGAATAGACTTGCAAATTTTAGAAGTGATAGGATCGCTTTGAAAGTTATAGTTAAAAGTGATAAAAGTTAAAAGTGATAAGTGTGAAAAGTGAAAGGATTGATCGGAGTGTTTAATCGGTATAAAAGTGTAATTAATTATATAGATTAAATATGTACAAATTTTTTAATCATTTAAATAAAATAAACCAGTTTGGGAAGACAACCATATCTAGTAAGCGTAAACATAAGGATTATCAATTAACAATAGTAAGCCTTAGAGTAAGGCTTAACCTAATCATTGTTTAAGCCTGATCATAAGGCACATATAATGCTAAAAACGGTATGCCTTAGAACCAATGACATGGCCCATGTTAAAATAAGGTAAAATGTATGTAGACTTTTTTCCCTTACAAGAGACAGGCCTTTTGAACTAAGGAATAGATTACACCTAATTAAACCTTATATAATGATTAAATTTTTTGCTGGGTCCAGCCATGAACAATCTACTATTGAGCTGACTTCGCCGAAATTAGGTACCTGAGTAAAATCAAAAGTAAGTTAGTGGTGAAGCCAACTACTTTATACACCAAATATTGGTTGTGAATTAAATTCATACAAATTTACTTCTATTTTTCTTCCAAACATGCAGCCGCTTGTAGAAAGACAAGATTTGTTCTTCAGATTCTGTGGCTTGGGAAATAAAAAATGTTAAAAAGCTTTTTAATGGGTCAAGATATAAAATATCAAGTGCTATAAAAACCGAGTTTTAAGCTTGCGATAATTGGAAGCGAAAACTAAGATCTGCGTTAAATAATGTTTGAAAAGAGTAGTTGCTTTTAAATTAGGCAATCTTCCATACATTTAGATCTGTTTCTTTATAAATATAGTTGAAAAAATCTAAAATCAAGACATCAAATCTTATGCTAGTTTCTTTTTAGCGGTGAGGAAGTCCGAACTGAAGATGACTATTCGATAAAATCTCAAAGGCTATTAGTACATCATTTTATCTTTGCTTTCACCACCACTCAACTATCAACCATGGAAAATCCATTGAAAAGGAACAAATCAATTGCGTTAGAAAAAATTCAAAATTGAACAAAAATACTCGCAAAATAAAGGCGTTGGATTTGAAGCGAGTAATTAAACCTAAATTGTACACTATGTGAAAAGATTTGTCGGAAAAATATATATCGCCTATTGGAAAAGAACCAGATAGAAATAATCAATTACATTTCAGATGAAGCAATAAAATATATCAATGGATATCCACCCATTTTTAAACCGGCAATAGCTATGATCTTATCGGTTTTATATTTATTTCTTAATTCTTTTTTTATTGTGGTACACGAATGAGCCGCAATTTTGAATATCTTCGCATCCTCCTATGTAAATTGCTGATGTTCTAATTAAATGAAACTCTAGCATGAAATTTGGAATCCTTGTTAAAATACCTAGTTGCATACAACTAAGAAAGTTCATAACATATTTCTACGATGTATAGCTTACAAGCTTCGCTTGACTAATCCAGCATATTGACTCTGCTAAATATGATTACACTAGAAGCAGTCACGAATTATTTTGTCGCTATGTATTTGTTTCAAATAGCTAATGGCATCACTAATGCATCATTTATTTTACAGGGGCTTTCATTTAAAATCCCAAACAGACCTTTTCCACCTTCTGATGAACTCTCGAATATGCTTCCATTTGCTAGAATCCGGCCTTTGAAATCCACAGTAGCAGACTCGAGTCCATACAAAAGCAATTCTTACTTTTCGCATTGAGAGAACTATACAGCCCTTACGATTTTAATACCCTTCCTCCTTATGAGTTTCGACTGGGTCATCTAAACTTATTAACACTTGCATCTAGAAGAAAGATGCTTTCGGCCTGCTTCACATTCGACGTCATTAGAGGCGTCATCAAAGTTGAATTCCTGAATAGCAAAATAGTTTTGAATAACCCTGTAAGAAACACCAGGTCCTCTCGTTTACTTAAGGAATATCCACACTCCACTACTTACGCAGCTAATGAGCCGATAAATAGATGCTGCAGGATATTCAATAGCATAAGTAATCTGTATTCTCCAACAGTCTCAAAATTATCCTTCAAATCCTCCCTTTTCAAAGCCATCCGCAACCCTTTATCCTAAGCTATATGTTCAATGTTTTATTTATTTATTTGTTATTTATTAATTTGTTATTGATTTATCTTGTTAATTATTTTATTTAATTTTTCGTTTTATTTCTATGTACTCGTAATTTCCAATTTTGTTTTTTTACTGTTTACGTTACTTGTACCTTGCTTGGTTAAGAAATAAAATAAAATAAATAAAATAAAATTATATGCAGCATTCGCCTATAGAACGTTTGAAGGCAATAGGAAATTTAGTGACTTCTCATGTAGATTTATTTAATTTGGATCAATATATTTTTAGTAAGCGTGACTTATGCTCATTTTTACAACAATGCTTCTGATAATTCTTTTGTTTTTCATCTTGGTTTTCATATAAATATGTATTCAGAACACATATAATAAAGCATTTAAGCGATCACAAGTTAAGCTTATTTAAGCTTGTTTTATATTTTATTGTTACTTGCAAGTTACTATGAAATTATATAGTATATTAAAAGACATCCGTTTGTTTATTCAAATAAATATATAAATGAAGTTCAAAAAATGCTTTTAATTTTTATTATAAAGGAAATATCGTATAATAAACGAAATATCTATGACACTATTATTGAACAGCAAACAATAAACTATTACGTTTTCATTCACCTACCAGAATCCAAACACATGAATTTTCATTTCAGCACCTTGACTGAGTAATAGCAATTTCACCTCTACTGCTTTGTTGAATCAATAGTATTGAAAATTTTAATTGCAAATATGAGAATGCTTGACCTGAAAATACATACATTGTATTCATGATTACCATATTCACCAGGCAAAAATATGATTCATTTAAATAGTAGACATAGAAAATCATCATTATTAGAGCGGCCTTTAAAAGATTGATTACCACGAAGATGACTGGAAATAGTAAATTTCAGCCTTGAGTGCATATTAACTATGTAGTTCATGGGCCTAGCATTGTAATTTCTATCGAAAACTTCTACAGCCTTTATTTTAAAGTGAACTGAAAATGAATGCATGTAAAGAATCTGATCTTCAATCAATAATTCTGATAGATACTAAGTTTGTACGGTTTCAAAATAGGTACTAGTGGCCATTTTTGGTCTTTTTTCAAAACCGAAAAGTGGAAGCAAAACAAACTGCATCATTTTTACTAATGTTCGAAGAACATTAGAATTAAAATCGATTTGGCCAAAAATTCATATTTCCTTATATATACAGGGTGTTTGGTACTCGGTGGACACTATTGTAAGGAGGCATTCCTTGATATATTTTGAGCAAAAAATTGTTCTACAAGGTGGTCCGGTTTTGAAAATCTACGGAGTTACAGGGTGGTCAATAAAACTGTTTCGGACCTGTACCCTGACACACTTAAATTATTATATCTTGAAAACTTATAATCATAACGCAAAATTTTACGGCATGTTTTTTTTATGGAATCAATTTACCTTTAATTTGATGTATTATCCTAAATTATAACAGTACCTAATTTTGAGATATTTACTTGAAAAGACAAAATTTTGGCACTTCTACCCCGAAAATGTTGTGTTCAATGTCGTCTTTCTCAGAAAGTCTCATGAAAAGATGTCATTTGAATTTAATTTTTTTATAGGCCACATTGTTGGCTACAAAAGTTGCATACACACTTATGACTTAGATTTTACCGTTCCGTAAGTAGTAAGCGAAAGTACATATCGCTTAAAAAGTAAATATGCCGTAAAGTGGTCCTCGTTGAAAAGAAAAGCTTAAATTGTTTTTTGTACTTAAGTATTTGTACTGCCCATTAATTACTTTTTAAACTATCAATAAAATAAACTAATTGAAATTAGTTTCAACTTAACTGAAGCCCCAACCTGGATGGTAAAGGTAAAATTGGGTACAGTTCTTCGCCTTTATTAATGAAATACATAAAAAAATTAAGACCCCATAAAAACAGAACCAGAACAACAAATTTTTGTCAGTTTCGGTACATTTCTCGAACTAAAAGATATAACTAAAATTTGAAACATAAATTCAAAATGTCTCACTATACTAATGACGAATATGCAGGTATTATGTACGTATATGGAGAGTGCTGGAGAAGTTCACAAGCGGCGCAATCTTTGTATCAACAGAGATATCCCCATCGACGGGTTCCTGGACGGAGAGTGTTTCAGCAACTATACACAAGGATTTGGTAAACTGGCAGCGTTAGGATGAGCTGAGTATACGCAAATCCTGCGCCTGCAATCGCTATACGGACCGATGAAGAAATACTGCTTGCAATGGAAACTGACCCATCAATCAGTATTTGACGATTGGCGTTGCAGTTTAACGTGTCTACGTGGAAAGTTTGGAGTATTTTAAAAGCAGCCCGTTTACATCCCTACCATCACACACCAGTGCAGGAGCTGCTACCCATCAATTTACCCAAAAGGACGGAGTTCTGCAAATGGCTCCTTGAGAGACATTTAGACAACGGAAATGTTTAAACAACATTCTCTGGACGGATGAGTCCTTATTTACCAGGGATGGTATCACGAACCTTCACAACTTACATAAGTGAGCTGAGAGCAATCTACACGCAAGGAGGACTTCATGATTTCAGCATAGATTCAGCGTAAATTTATGGGCAGGAGTGGTTGGTGACGATATAGTTGGACCTATTAGGCTTCCGCCTACTTTAAATAGTGCCAATCACTTACATTTTTTAAGACATGATCTGCAGGACTTATTGGAGGATATTCCCCTGCAACGATTGGTTTCCATGTTTAACCAACAGGATGGTGCTCCAGCTCACTACGGCCAACCATTCAGAGATTGGTTGAATTCCAATCATACCAATTACTGGATCAGCAGAAATGGACCAATACACTGGCCCGCGAGATCTCCTGATCTAACTGTTATGGATTTTTTTTATGGGAACCAATGAAAGACCTTGTCTACACAATGAAAGTATCAACATTGGAAGACCTAAACACCAGGATCGCTGCTGCTGCAACAAAAGTGAGGCAGCAGCTTAGAAGTATGAATATAAAAAGAACTCTTGCAAAACGAGCTTTAGTGTCTATTCAAGATGAAGGTGATCATTTTGAACATTTACTGTAGCTCAAAAATTTTGAAATAAAGCGTAAAAACCTTTGATAAATTCTCTCAGTTTAAGCAAAGAGTGTAGATCGAAAACGAGGGCCACTTTAAGTCATATTCAGTTTTTAAGCAATATGTATTTTCGCTTATTACTTGCGAAATGGTAAAATCTAAGTAATAAGTATGTATGCAACTTTTGTAGCCAACAATATGGCCTATAAAAAAATTAAATTCAAATGGCATCTTGTCATGAAATTTTTTGAGAAAAACGACATAGAACACAAAATTTTCGGGGTAGAAGTGCCAAAATTTTGTCTTTTCAAGTAAATATCTCAAAATCAGGTACAGTTACAATTTAGTATGTTACATTAAATAAGAGGTAATTTAATTTCATAAAAAACAAGGCATAAAACTATGCGTTATGATTATTAGTTTTCAAGATATAATGGTTTAAGTGAGTCAGGGTACATGTCCGAAACAGTTTTATTGATCACCCTGTAACTCCGTAGATTTTGAAAACCGGACCACCCTGTAGAACAATTTTTTGCTCAAAATATATCAAGGAATGCTTCCTTATAATAGTGTCCACCGAGTACCAAACATATATATATATATATATATATATATATATATATATATATATATATATATATATATATATATATATATATATCATCAACCAAATTCAACGACTATTTCTCGAGAACACGCCATTCGATTAAGCTAAAACTTTCAGGATACATTTGTGTGTATGCAGAAGAGGTCCAGGTCTCATTAAATGTTATTTTATCTTTAACCCTTTGGCGCCGGCGGTCATTTTAGTGATATGTTAGATATGCCTATTATTCTATTAAAAAATAGTTTTCAAACAAACTAAGTTTGCGAAATGAATTTTGAGCGTGTTTTTAAAAAAGATTTGATAAGGTTTTGGAAATGATTAACCCTGAAATGATTAACCCTGAGCAGAAATCTGGTCGAAAAAAATGATAGGGCTACCAGCTATGGCTGTTTTTTTATTTTATTTTTTTCATGTCTTTAGTGAACGATTTTATTATACAATTTTCAAATCATAGTGATCTTGTAGTAAAAATAAACAACAAATACTACGATCTAGAAAATTTGCAAACTTTTACGGGTGGTAACCCTAAATTCCTTTTGAATCCCTATAACTTCCAATGCACTCTTCAACGTGAGGCAAATGTGACATATTTGTGGCTTCGGTGCTACCAAAGGGCTGCTAGCCCGAGGCGTTTTTGTTCTTTTCGTACTAATAAATGCTAATATAAAGTATTCACATCGAAAGCATTTGCAATGAAAATAAGTAAACAATGTTTAAATTTTCTAAGGTCTGGACATTTTTCGGATGGCAACGCCAAAGACCTTTCTATCGCTGTAACTTTCGATGAAGTCATCGAAATTAAAATAAGCATAGGTTCTATTATTACTAAGGGTGTCCTTAAGTAGCTAGTGGTAGAATACACACTCAAAATCTGCACAAATCCTCTACTGTTCTTCGAACATAAGTGTTTCTAGCGGTTTTGATGCGCTAGGGGTTTGTTTTTATTTTAAAACTCACTTGCGCACTTCACAGCGAATTAGAAAATAGCACTTAAAATCGATCCGTTCTATCTGAAGAGGGATACAAAATTTCTCAATAAATAAAAATAGATGCAGGCAATCGAACATATGTCATAACATACAAAACCACACCAAAATTTTTCCCTAATCAATATCATATTTATTATCAATAAATACTTAGTGTTTTTACAGTATACTCTTTTGGCGCTAAAAGTTTCAACACAGATGCTAAAACAACGCTCGGATAATACATAATAAAATCAAACTCAGTCGCAATGACGTATGTCCTCTGAAGGACAAGGTCTTGATTTCTATTAGTGTGCTGCTATCCATTATTCAACAAGCTAACATATTCCATTAAACGCGTGCAATAGTTTTTGTTTTGATTTTTAGGCGATTTAAATAGTTTTATTTTGGCTGTAAGTTACCTTTCCAAGAATCAATAATTCCGTTTTCACTCGGTAATCAATTTCTCACAGACAAAGCTATTCCTTAAACGAATTCATCAAGTTCAAAAGCGAATTCAAATTTCGACCTCGATGGGTCAACGTTTTCGCTTGTATAAAAAGTCAGACGTGCTTATCCTACGCTTAGTAAGCTTTATGCCGTTGGCTTATTCGAAACGTGAACAGTTTCGGGATTCAGTGTTTCGCAAGTGAAGTGCACTAGGGAGAGACCCTAATTGAAAGTGTAAAGATCAGTGGTTGTGTGTGAAATGGCGGTCGAGCCGATTATCGAACCGTTTATCGAGCAGCGGGTTTTCTACAGCAGCCCCATCATGCTGACTCTGATCGGGACTATTGCCGCCCTGGTTATGACGTATTATTACCAGCAGAGCAAACGAGTCTACAAACTGGCCAATATGATCCCTGGACCACCAAATATTCCATTTATAGGCAATGCCCACATCTTCATAGGCAAGAGTCATAATGGTAAGTTGAGTTGACATGATATGGAAAAGATGATTGTGCACCTCCCTGAGAGCTCAAATCTAAGTGAGAATCTGAATTTCAGAGATATTGGAGATGGCTCTTCGAATGAGCAAAGAGTATGGACACGTAGCGCGTGGCTGGCTGGGAAACAGGCTGGTAATATTTTTGTCGAACCCTGCGGACGTCGAAATCATTCTTAACAGCCAAGTGCATCTGGAAAAATCAGATGAATACAGCTTTTTCAAACCTTGGCTAGGTAACGGAATCCTAATCAGCAAGGGAGATCATTGGCGTCGACATCGAAAACTTATCGCTCCTGCCTTCCACCAAAATGTATTGAAGTCCTTTATTAGCACATTTAACGACAATAGTACTCACGTCGTAAACAAAATGCGATGCGAGATCGGACACGAGTTTGATGTCCACGATTATATGAGCGAGACCACCGTCGACATCCTCTTGGAGACGGCTATGGGTACAAAGCGCACGGCTCAAGACAATCAAGGATTTGAATATGCAATGGCCGTCATGAAAATGTGTGACATCATCCACAAACGAACCTATAACCTTTTCTACCGTTGGGAACGATTTTACAAAATGACCTCGCTGAAGAAGCACGAGGAAAACCTGTTGCAAGTTATTCACGGCCTTACAAAACGAGTCATCAAAACGAAGAATGAACTGTATGATAAGATGTATCCAGACGGAAGTGCGCCGAAACCATCGCTCGCCGAAATTATTGCAGAGGATGTAAAAACCGCAGCTCCGACCAAGCCGACATCATACAGTGGACTCCGTGACGATTTGGATGAAATAGATGAGAATGATATCGGTTAGTACAACGAAATACGCCTACCTTTTGTTTCTTAATAAATTCACCGTGAAAATGTGCCGCGTGTTTCTTGAGCGGCCGTGTTTCCGCTTAAAGCATTGAATGGTGTGATCTAATGAAAATCGTTTTCGGCGATTATGACCTCATTATTGAAAAATGGTATCAAATGCTGAAACGATCTATTTTAATGATCTCATCTACTATACGCGTTCTTCAATTTTTCAAAAGCGAAATTTAACCTGTCAGTTTTTCTTAAATAGGTGAGAAACGGAGACTAGCCTTCCTGGATTTAATGATCGAAACTGCAAAATCTGGGGCAGATTTGTCTGACGAAGATATTAAAGATGAAGTGAACACGATTATGTTTGAGGTAAGAAATGTTGCGAATCTGTTTTCGTTTCGCTTGAAATAAAAACAATCACGTTATCAGGGGCATGATACTACAGCTGCTGGATCCAGTTTTGTACTTTGCGTGCTAGGAGTTCATCAGGACGTGCAGCAAAAGGTGATGGAAGAATTGAACGGTATCTTCGGTGACTCAGATCGCCCAGTCACATTTGCTGACACAATGGAAATGAAGTATCTTGAACGAGTGATTCTCGAAACATTGCGCTTGTATCCACCAGTACCAATTATTGCGCGAAAGCTTGATCGAGAAGTGAAACTAGCATCCGAAGACTATATTCTACCAGCTGGTTGCACTATTGCTATCGGCACGTTTCGAATCCATCGAAGGGGAGACATCTATCCAAACCCTGATATATTCAACCCGGACAATTTCCTTCCGGAAAATACGCAACGGAGGCACTATTATAGCTTTATTCCGTTTAGTGCGGGGCCAAGAAGCTGTGTTGGTAAGCCAATGCTTAAACATATTTTGATAATATCTGCACGTGTTTTCTCGATTTGTTCTTAAAATATATTTATGTTCCCCAGGTCGTAAATATGCTATGCTGAAATTGAAGGTCTTAATCTCAACTATACTTAGAAATTACGTAATCAAATCAGATGTCAAGGAGGAGGATTTCAAACTGCAGGGTGATATTATTCTAAAACGAACCGATGGTTTCAGAATAAGAATTGAGCCTAGGCAAACTGCCGCGACCTGCTAGATACGATTCCTCACCTGTTTGACATAAGTAGTTAGAGTCAATAATGTATTTCCATGTTTGTATAGTTTCCTACTAACATTGTAACAAATTAAATATATTACCTGTTTTTACTAACAACCTTACTAACTCCTAGTCTCTAAGATCAATTATGCAAATAAATGCGTACTAAAAACACACTCCGGCTCTTTCATTTACATACTAATTTATTTCGAATTTCAATTAACGGTTTCGTGCGTTGACTCTGTTTTGGCTTTCTTAAGGCAGTAACGTTTCAAAATGAATTCAACACTCCACGTTATTACGCAGAGTACAAGTAAGAAGTTCAACACGTGGAAAACCATCACATAAGAGCCAGTGTAGACATGTACATATCGAATCACTGCACCCATCGATAGGGAAAATATGCCTTGCAAAAACATGAACAAACCAAAGCCGGATGCATATCTGAAATGAAAGAAAAATGTTTGGGATTGAATTTTTATTTGGCTTTCATACTTACTTCTCTTTGGGAAGATAGTCCGCGAAAATCAAGGTTGCTGGAACATGACTCCATGTCATAACAAATCCAATCACTGCCGTAATGAACACCATGCCCCAGTAGACATCGGCGAAGAAGAATACTGCAATGGAAGGAGATCAAACTACATACCTACATATATGTGCTGATTTATTTGAATGCGTATAATTTTTGTGAAATATTTCTTTCCGAAAAACTCGCTTAATTTAGACAATGAGTAGTATTCTATTATTTAATTCATGGTTATCTTTTATTAAACACTGGCATTGTTTACTAGAATAATATATATCATATGTTATTAGCTCTCCTTAGTTATACAAAAGAAGAAGTTGTAAGGAGTTTTTAGTTACAGAAATAAATAACCAATCATTGTTTTTGATCATGCTTCCCTTACATTTTGATCGTGTTTCACTTAGTAGCAATGCACACTGCCTCCCAAAATATTACATAAGCGGCATTTCACGTGAAGCGGACAACGAAAGCGGTCGAGGCTTTGGATTTCGTTCATATTGTGCATGATGGTACTTCTAGAGGATATGAACGTGGATACGCAATTTTTTTTCTATGTGGTTCAGTTGCCGAGCTATGGGCTTTTGACTAATTGACAAAATTGATGAAAGGTTTTTTTTGAAGCTGATTCTGAGATTCAAAACAAAATTTAAAAAAGTCTAGCGCATCAGAACCGCTAGAAAACTGAATTTCGAAGAAATTGTCTTTGAGTGACCAGCAAATTTGGAATGACGCTATATACTTTTTTGTAGAATCATATCTACCATTCCTTATCCAAAGCCACGAAACTCAACTATAACATATGTATATGCTGAAAATGTTCAGTGCTGGCAACACTTTTTCAACGAAGCAGCAATAAGTTTGTCATACCAAGCTCCTACTTAAACTAACTTATCCTTTGAATTTCATTCTCATCGCAGGATTTCATCGAAAGTTTCAGCGGTTAAACGTTGTTTAAGGCTGCCATCCGATCATTCCAATTTGCAAATTTAATGGCATAATCGCTTGGCAAAGAGATTCCAAAAAATTACAAAAACGGTCATAACTGGCAGCCCTTTCATGATTTTTTACGAAATTTCTACGACATTTGGTTTACATTAAAGTTCATTTACTGCATGAACTTCGTTTTGATTTCATGATTGGACCGGAAATTATAGGGAAAAAAGCTTTATTTTGCTGAGAAAATTTGCAAAAGATTTAGGAGACAAAAGTCACCATAGCTGACAGCTATATTCTACTTTTTCTACCATCAAATGTTGTCTGGGGTAAGGTCCAAATAATGTGTGAATTTTGTTGAAATCTGACAGCTGAATCGAAAGCTATAGGCCGAAAAGCAGATTTTTTTCTCAGTGGTTTTTCAAGATGTTACCACTGCCACAGTGTTGCCTAAATTTCCAAATCACTTCTATCAAACTTGGTGCTAGTTAATACCAACATGTTCTGTGAATTTCATTTTGATGGAATAAGCCGGTCATCAGTTCTCGTGAACAGAAGTTTCGAGTACTGAAAATAGAGGCAATTTGGTGGTGGGTCGGAATTTTGAAAGTTTTGGTTTGACATGGTAGATTATGGCTAAAATATATCAATGATTTGAAGTTTTTGTCAAAAAGCAAAAAATTTTCAGAAGTGCCGTTGATTTCAACGATTTTTTTCAGGAGCCTGCCATAGCTGCAGGTTTACCCGCACTGTCTGGAAAACTCTTATGTGTAAAGTCAACACGCTCTGCAATTTTCACGATGATTTAATGTTTTTGTCAGAAGTTATGACAAATTAAAATTTGCAAAAAAAAACCTTGCTTAATTTGAGGCACTCAGCACCCACACACATCTCAAAATATCCAATTCTTTATCATAAACAAGCTTAAAACATAATAAGTTTTCATTTCCAATACTTTTTTTGAACACAAATTTACACTGCTTCGAAATATAGGAGTACTTTAAAATTTACTAAAATGCCCGCCACCACCAAAGGGTTAAAGATATCTGAGTTCTAGCAAGTTACGGGCCTACCCACTATATACATCTATGTTCTCCGAAAATTTCAGCTCAATCGATTTGGCCACTCTAGAGATTATCTCCCTTAATCATTTTGCTGATATATATATGATATATATATATATATATATGTATATATTCTTGATATGTATGTATGATATATATATTTATATATATATGTATATATATATATATATATATATATATATATATATATATATATATATATATATATATATATATATATATATATATATATATATAAGGAAATATGAATTTTCGGCGAAACGAGTTAAATATTGAATTTTCCTCGAAAATTCAGTTAAAACATTTAACACAATGACTGGTAAAGAAAATTAACTGTTCTTTTTAATTCTGACATTAAATTTCAATAACAATTTTTTCACTTCAACTCTTTATTTGAATAATTTGGACCAGGTTTATTTATTATAATAATATATATAGTATTCTTTCGTTGTCCGCTTCACGTGAAATGCCCTATAAACTAAGTTGGCAGCCAAAAGCGAAGATACTGTCTTTAGAAAACTGAAGTATGAATATGAATTGAATTAATTCATTAAATTTCACTGGAAATGACACAATTTTTATTAATGCAAAGAATTCATATCAGATTTTTACTCTCAATTGAACAATTTGCTTTAGCGCTCAATGCGGGAATCCTTCGAACTCCTTGAACTGAGCACAGAGCGTCACCTGGTGGGACCTCGTGCACAACAAAACTGGTGTCCGTCTATGATTAATTTCTTACAAGGAAGAGCGCTGCAAGGGAGTCTTATTAGATTCCGTTACATGACACTTACCAAACTGAATTCCTGGAGTAGTTTCATTTGATTATACTAGGAACAATACGTGTAGCAATTTTGCAGTGATTTGTCTGTAAATGGGTTTTATATTAAGGGAAATTGTGAATTTATATTCTTCAAAATGTGTTTCATAGCCAAGTCCTTGAAGAAAGTCATACAAAACGTGGGATTTTTTTTAACCAGATATGGTTTAGAGTCCGTTTCATAACGTAAAACCTGTTATTTCGATAGACCCAAAATAACTATTAATAGCAACGGCTCAGGCAATATAGTGGTTAAAAAGACTGGGTGTTCCAAATGCATCCTATTCCTAATCAAAACAAAGGTTCAAAACATGTAAAACTAGTGGATGTAAAATGTTTAATCACTAGACGAAAAATACAATTTGCAAGCTACAGGGTGGCGCAAAAGACTCTGCTCTTATTATTTGCTGTTTCAAATTTCAATGAAAAGAGAATGGTTTAATATTATAATTTTGTTATAAAATAAACACCTTAGGTGACATAATATGTAATCAGTATGAAAAATGTCCTCCTTCGTTTGCTATTAAGTCTAAAATCCGCTTTCGGAAATTTCACGTAAATTTCTTAGATATTTTACGTTAATTGCGTCTCATTTAACTCGTGTACGCCGAATCAGCTCCTACCTATTTTTTTATCTGGAATCTCTAAAGAAAGCCCACACATTTTCAATTGGGTTTAAATAAGGGGAACTTCCAGGCCAATCAATCCATAAAGTGCTGATAATCGCTTTATAGCCTATATCCGCCTTGGCTCCATCTTCCTTCCTTTCTGGGCATAAAATGATAGTGATTGTTAAAGCATTATACAAAAACAACCTTGCTAAACAAAATGAAGTTGACTTTTCCTACGACTGCTCACTTTGCCAGCTATCATGATTTTTAAACCGAGTTTCGGGGCCTGTGTTACGGGAATATTTTGCAGGATTTATGGTCCTATTCTGTCCTATTCTGGTCCTATTCTGTCGAAATGATGGTCCTATTCTGTCGATTACAACCAGTTTCAAACGTTCTTGTTGGAACGCTAAGTTTTGATGCTTTGTCTGTAGGCTTGAAGCCCCCAGTTAGTGGATCGAATGTTTCGCTGAACGGTTTGCCTCGACATTTTTTAGCGGCCATTACTGTTCGCGCTAATACTCTTACTTTATTTGCAGCCAGCGATCGAATCATTCTTTTTGATTTTTGGTTAAAACAAACTATCCGAAAGAAAGCTTTTAATAACTGGATCTTCAAACAAACAAAAAACCTAGCGCATCAGAACCGCCAAAAAACTGATTTGCGAAAAAATTATCTTTCAGTGATTCAAAAATTTGGAAAGACGTAATAAACTTCTATGTAGTATTATATCAACCATTTCTTACTCAAAGTAACAAAAATCATTTCCGAACAGCATCTTTTATAACACATATGTTCAAATGAAACCCAATTTTTCAACTAAATATCTACTAACTGTGGTCAAAGGCCAAAGTTCAAATACTGGGTGAATTTTGTTAAAATGCGATGGCCATATCAAAAGTTATGGGCCAAAAAGCAGTTTTTTTTTCTCAGTGATTTTTCAAGATGGCACCACTTGATACATTTCAAAATCACTTCTATCAGAACTTGTCCTAGTTAATACCAGTATGTCCAGTAAATTTCATAATAAGTGGATTAACCGGTCGTCAGTTCTCGTGAACAGAATTTTCGAGTGCTGAAAATAGAGGTAATTTGGTGATGGGTTGCCGTTTTGATGCAACTCGGAATTTGGAAAATTTTAAATTGACATGGTATACAAAGGCTAAGATTTAAAAATATTTGAATTTTTTGTCAAAAAAGATTTTTTCAGGAGGGTTGGTGATTTGAAGGATTTTTTTCAAGAGCCTGCCGTAGCTGCAAGCTGCAAGGTTGCCCACACTGTCTTCAAAATTCATTTCTGTAAAGCTGTGGCTACCATCAATACGCTCTGCAAATTTCACGACGATCCAATGTTTCTGTCAGGAGTTATGACAAATCAAAATTTGATCAAAAAAACCCTTGTCTACTTTTAGGCACAATCACGAGCCAACTATAAGAACATATTTGAACTTTTGATTTCAGATGAACCTGCACCGAAATATTCAGCATACCGCAAAAAAAAGCCGGACGAGGAAAACTGCAGGAAAATCGACAATTTTCAATATTTGTAGCTGAAAACTTTTTTACAACTTTTTAAAATGCTAAACTTTTTTATGTGTAAATTTCAAATAAAATAGATTTTTGCTTTTTAAAATACAATTTTTTGAAAATGTTGGTTTTTTCCTTCAAGACCTATGTAGCACCTTAAGATGCAAGCTCCAATCTTTAACCTTTAACTGTTTGTTCCCTTGCGCTAGATGACATAATCTGCCTCATAAAAACTTGGCTTTCAGACGACATTCACAGTTGTCAAATTACTTTCACATTTGTCAAGTACTTTGAGTAGATTGTAGTTGTTCTATTTCTGACAAATCGCATGGTGGACATGTATTGATTGCCTTACGCAAGCCAGTTCATGGAACACTCTGTCAGCATTTTCATCCTTCCCCTCCTGTTGAATACGGGATGGTTCGAACTTGTTTTCTTAATAACCTTCACTTATTCTCCGTTGTGGCAGTTTTTGTGATCTTCTTATCTTCATCATTTTGTTCCTTTTGATTCACTTATAATTTGTGGGACTTTCAATATGCGTTCCGTTAACAAGAATCCAGTTTCGAATAACATCAATTTTAACATTAAGGTTTAAATAGTACTTTCCTCCCCCCCTTTACTTTAACTATCTTTCGCAGCTTAACATAACGCGTAACTTAAATGGACGTATTCTAGGCTTTATCATATCGTATATCCCCTCTCCTAATGTATTTGTATTCACCGTGGTCTGTTCGTATGTAAGCCATTACCTCTTACTTCTCTCTTTATATTCCACCACCACTTTTCGAAGAAAGGAATCACTTGCTTCTCAAGACAATTTTCGTAATGATAATTATCCAAAAAAAAGCATCTGAATTAAGAAAACTTAGTTGGTTTCTGTTCCTCCGTGGATTTAATGTTGATTGTGCTTTTTTTTACAATTTTGTTCCTACCTCAATGATCTTTTCTATATCTTTCTAAACACCGGCCTTTTCCCATCATAAATCTACAGATCCTGCTTGGCTGGCTCTGTAACTTTTGGGGCCATCGAACTGAAAAGTTTTGCTCAGAAAAAGTTTCGAAGATCAAATTTTTTCTTTGATCTAGCCAGATTTTGATTCACTTCACCTGTATTCCTAAGCTAAAATATTAATGAAACAAGCATTGCACGACTACTTCGCTAGCTTGGGGTCATTTATTTTTTCTTGCAAGAATAAACTTTTTAATATATAAATTCGTTCTCTGAAGGATAATACTTTCACCAGCTCTAAATCCTTAACTCCGCAGGATGCATGTACATTTTTCACAAACTTCTCTCCTCCACTTTCTCTAATCGATACAAATATGATTGCAGTTAAGAGCTTATTGCTCAGTTTCTATCCGGATTGCGTTGGTGGATCCGATTGCATTCCTAATATTTGTGCATGGTCCATGTCTCCGTCATAGTGCATCCCCTTTTATGTTCTCTCTGAGTTGAGCCCACCATTTGCTTTTTTTCGTTCTGTCAGGAAAGTTTCTAGTGTTAATCAAGTCTTTAAAACTCGCGATGTTTCCTCCGCCTCCAGTTATCGTCTTATTTCCCTTCTCCCTTGCTTCAGGAAGCTAATTGAAAAAAATGTCCTCTCTGGAATGCATTATATAATTGTAATATTGATGAAATGTCTCCCTCTCTCCGACGCAACATCATTTTGCGAGGAATGAATCTACTTTGACTAAAACTTTTACCCTTCCTCGCCTTAGATCGCCAGGAACAAGTGGAAGTAGTGAAAACAAAATTTTCAAAAGCATTTAACGCTGTCAATTATAGATTCTTGTCAGATTAAAGCAATTAGTTTGGCTCTTTCAATTCACTTCTTTTTTAGTTTCCGTCCTAAATCATCAATAGTACGAGGGGTGACTCAAAAGTAAGAATAAAAATTAGCAAAAGTGATGAAAATTTAAAAAAATATTTATTTTTTGACATAGTCCCCTTACATGTTAATACATTTAGTCCATCATTTTCGCAAACCCAGAATAAAGGAGGAAAAAAATATTTGCCTTTATTCCCCCAAAATTCCTGAACAGCGGCCATAATTTCGCCATCAATTTCAAATTTCTTGCTCCAAAGTTGTTTCTTGAGCCAAGGAAAGAGGTGGAAGTCACTAGGAGCTAGACGTAGCAATTGAATTGCAGTCATCGCAACTGCAACCTTGTGAACCGGTGCGTTATCTTGATGAAACCGAATTCTGGCTCACAGTTTGCCGTGCCTTTTTCCATATTAGCTTCCCGCTATCTTCTCATTTGGCCTGCGTAGTAAGAGCCTGTTCTATTGGCTCCTTTTTCGCAGTATTCCACAATAATAAATCTTTCAGCGTCCCAAAAGCTGATGCATAGCCTTCCCTGCCGAGCTCGACACTTTGAATACCTTCGGCGTTGGTGAAGAAGGTTGCTTCCAGGTCATCAACTGATGGTTTGTTTTCCGTTAAACGTGACAAAAAATTTTCCTGATCAGCCTGGAACTTTTCAAGATTCACCCTCGAAATGTCACCTCATTTGTTCTTTTGCTTGTCGGCTAAAATTCTCGGCACCCCACGCGCAGTGACCTTCTTCATATGTTATTCATTGGCAACGATTCTTTGAATACTGTCATACAGAATCCTTGTGATCTCAGCTACATGCCTGATGTTCACCTTTTGATCTGCCAACAGGACATCTTCGACGTTTTCACGTTGTCTTCGGTGATAGACGTCTATGGACGTCCTTCACGGTTTTCATCTTCAAAAACTCCTTGGCCGAACGTGGAACTGTGGAATATGTACACTGAGAAAAATACTTCTATTTTTTGAAGAAAAATGAACACATTATCAAAGAAAATTGGTAATGATTCTGCGCCAAAGAAATATTTACTCAATCCAAAGAAAGAAATTTCCTTTTTTTCAAAGAACAAATATTGCACTTTGCCCTGAGTAAAATTTGATATAGTTTCAAGAACATCTGGCATCTGGCATAAATCGGTTCACGTACGATCACCGAAGTTAAGCAGTGCTGGGCGCGGTAATTACTTAGATGGGGGACCGCTTTGAAAGCATCGAATGTTGTTGGCACGCAAAAACTCTGAAAAAAATTTTTTTCCTGTTTTTTTCTTTTTTTAAAGTGCCACATTTTTTTCTTATTTTCTGAAGCGCTAGTATTATTTATGCCTAGTCGCCACTTTAAGCTATAATGTGACGCTTAATCAATGGAGTTAGGACAACTGAAGACGAACAAGGTCAACCATGAACCCGGCGGAATTCGAACCCACGAGCGGTAGATCGCTGCTTTGGATTGACACGTTAGCGAGCTAAGCTATCGACCCTTTATTTGTGTAGAGGAAGTGTTGATACAAGTCATAAAAACTATCAATTTTTTCGTCGAATATTGAACCGTGATTGTTGTTGAAACATTGAGAAAAATATTCGCGGTGTAGATATAATTTGCTAAATTCATAGGCATAATTAACAAGATTTGAGGAAAATTACTTACTTGAAATAAGGTAAAGCACAAATTGTATTCCGTTGAATGTAAGAAATTTTTCAATGATATTTATACAAATTACTGATATCAAATAAAAGTTTATTTGATTTGTGGAAGATTTCACATCTCGTAAACAAGTAAATATTTTCTTTTTAGATTAGAAAAGATTTTATTTTTAGTTTTCTTTTGTACATTATTAATCTAATTTAAGCACTATTTAAAATAAAAAAAAAAAAATACTTACTAGCGGCTATAATATTTTGGCCTGCTGGCTCTTGATTGTTTTATTTTTATTTATATTTATCTTTTGACTTTTTCTTTTAATCTTACACGCTAATTATCATACCCAGCTGGGATTATCCTAGCAATGGTCACTTAAAATCTACCTTGTGCTATGACTTAAGTCTAACTTATACCTAACTAAAGGGGGCCCGGTAGCTCTGCTTTCTAAGGCGTCAGGCCAAAAAGCGGTGTGCTACGGGGCCTGCGCGTTCGAATCCCGCCAGTACCATGGCTGTAAGTGTGAATGCGTGTGATTGCCTATGAGGGTGGCAAATGGGCCCAAACTGGTGGCCTAATGCTGGCCGCGTTCCCGGCAGCCCTCTTCACTAACATAACGTAACATAACATATACCTAACTAAAACTAACTTAGCCTAATTAGACCTAATTCCTTATCCTAGGTCTTATATCTAGCCTCTTCTATTCGTTGGGAGGCCTACATAATTAAAAAGCGGATCCATGAGCTGTCGCTGACACGCTATTTTCGCGGGGCGCATAAAAGGCTCATTAGAGCCACCTGTACGCCCAAGTGACCGTATCAGTCCGTTTTCATGTCCGTCTGTCAGTCCGTAGAATCTTGTCGTTAATTCTACAACCCGGTCCCTAAGTGGCTTCAGTCCCGACTCCTCATACAGGAGAAGGTTCTTCGGCCACTTTTTAGTCACCGGGTTGTAGAACCTACCAGTACAGTAGCGGAGGATTCTCCTTTCGAATACCTCCGTTTCTGCCATGGCAGTTTTGAAACAGGTAATTCAGGATGGGGAAGCATAAGTCAGAATAGGCCGGATCAGAGTCTGATAGCAAATGGACTTAGCTCTGGTGGTCATGCCCATCTTTTTGGCAAAAAGAGGTCTTATGCGTTGAAATGCGGACTTAGCAGCTTTGATTTTACGCCGCACATAAAGATTAAACTTCAGGAATTCGTGGAAGTCAACACCGAGGTACTTTAGAGATGAGATTGGAGTAATCTTAGAGGTTCCGAATGAGACAGCGAGTTTTTTGGCCTTGTTGCGGATTGTTTGAGATCCTCGACACTTAGAAGGATTGCGAAATACACAGAGTTGTGTCTTCTAAATATTTTCTTTGATTTTCGGAAACATATTTTTCTGAGTGTAGGAGCAGATTCCCTTAATGTTTCCATCATGTCGCTGTCTACGTCTTTGGTAGACATTTATTTCAAACAAAGGTACTCAATGACAGGTCTAATTTTGTTTTTCTCCTCTTTGATGTTCTCTCTTCGTCGGACCAAATTCCAATGAATGTACCTCTTTGGAATTGTTACCTATATATATGATATTTAATGCTGACTTAGTGGGTATATGAGGTAGTAAAAAAAAATTTTTCTGTAGTTTTAGGCGAGTTGGAAAGAACCGATTATCACTACTTTTGGATCCTCCTCGAACGTGTAAAATTTACAACGCTTTCTATTCTCCCTTTGATCTTCCCTCCGGTATCCCACACGGGTCTATTCTTAGGCCTTGATTCTTCTTGATTTTTAATCAATGACGTTTTTTTCATTGTAAACTACTTTTGTTTACTATTTCGTGATGATTTGAAACTGTTCCGGGTCATCAGCTCAGCAAATAACTGTAATCTTCTTCGGAATTATCTGCGTACTCTTCTCAACTGGGTTAAACGCAATTCTTTCTCCTTGTATGTTACAAAATGTGGACACATAATTTTTTTTTCAAATACCCTCCTACCTCATTCTGTCCTTCATTTTCCAGTAACTGTCTGGTGTCCGTTAATCAATTCAGTGACGTGGATGTGACTTCTGATCGTAAATTAAAATTTAATCGTAATGTTGAGGAAGTCACAACTACAGCCTCCTGACTTTCTGAATTTGTCCTTCGGTCTGCCTCTAAGTTAAATGATGTACATGCATGCATTCGTTTTTTTCCTTACAGTTAGTTTCTTTCCAAAAAATTTCTGAAGCCGTCGAGCATGGGCAGCGATGGCTTTAATATTCTTTACCCCGCATATATTATCCACCTTTTGTTTGGACAAATTTCTTCCTTAAAGTTACGTCGGCTTTTCGTTGAGCAGTGATTCTTGTTCAAAATTCAGTGATTAATAATATCCGGCTTTGCTGATTCAATCTATCTCAGCAGCTTGTACTCGTTTAAATCTATTTCAATTACTTTAGGAAAAAAATAAATAAACAATTATTATTCAGAAAATTATCGTTTGCTTTTCTTTGCAAACGACAATCAGACTAATTCAAACAATAATCAGGAAAAAACAAACAATATAAATTTGCATAAACTGTACCTCATGTACAATTCGTTTTTAAATTGTTGATTGCATTTTCGCTTAGCTATTATTTTAAATATAAATTTGCATAATCACTTACCGCACCGTACAGCAATGAATACAATAAGTGCAATGAAGAAACTGAGTTTCGCCGAAAAAACAACGAAAGCAGCAAAAGACGTATATATCAGTCTTGATATAAGATCAGCTGCTGTCCCTACAGCCATCACTCTTGACACCTCAACCTGCAATTGAAAAATGGCGATATTTAAAAAATCATGAAAAAAGTTTGACAAAAACTTTTATTTACCTGCGTATAATTAATTTCTAATAAATACAGAGGCTGAAATGCAAAGAACCCGTATTCGCCATAGTGAAAGAGAATTATTCCAAGCATGAGGTTTAGATAGGATGAATCTTGAAGCAATGAAAGATCCAGTATATTTTTCAGACCGCCTCTAAAAGATTTTTTTCAAATATTATCTAAGAGTAGGCAACACAAAATTAACTGACTTTTTATGAGTTTGAATTGGCTCGTCGGCGGTAATTATCATCGAATCGGTAAAACACTCCACGCTTACAACACTATTTTTTCTTGAATTTTTTTCAGTTAAGTCCATCACTCGTTTCAATGACAGAACTGATTTGTTCATTTGTTTCTCTTTCTGCGTAGCTAAAAGTATTTCTAACTGCTCTACATCTTTTGATGATGCATTAGTTGTATTGCATTCTGTATCATCTTCAACTGCAACAACATCAGCGTCTGTTATAGGAACTTTCTTCATATGCCATTCGACAGGCTGTATCACAAGCATTCCCACAATAGAATTGCAATTGATTGCTGCCAAAATAGCCAAACATCCTCGGAATCCGTATTCTTCCAGTAAATATTGAACACCTAGAGGAGCAAATGTGCTACCTATACCAATCACAATTTGGCTTGCGCCAGTCATAAACGCTCTTCGTTCAACAAAATACGAATTGAATGACGTGAATATGATCGGCAGCATAATACCCATAGCTAAGCCTAGAATGAATCAAAATCAAAATCAGATCTAGTTTTGAATAACTATTCAACCACCATGTGTAGCATAACCAATGAATATAGGATATATATCTGTAGCGAAAACCTGACAAAAACTACCGAAGCAATACAAAACTGCTGCTGCTACTCCAACCGATCTAGTTGAAAACTTACTGGTGAGGGAGTTTGTCAACAGAGCTGAAATTTAGATTTCACATTAGGGTTTCACGTTCGTGTATGAATTCTTGACGTTGCCAACAAACCTGCAACACTGATACATCCAGACGAAACACTACCAAGTATAGCAAGAAAGCTTGTTCCGATTCCGATCTCGTTGAGGAAGTCATTAAAAACTAGAGCTGAGGCAGACATCACACCAAATAGAGAAAGCTACAAGTGAGATGATTGTTAGCTAGATACATTACAGGAACCTCAATGTCTTCTGATATTTTAACATTCAAAATGGAGTTTTTGAAATTCACTTACTATTGTCAACACTTTCCCCGCGGCGACAGCATATCCCCATCCACCATCAGGTGGGACCAACTTGTATTTCCGTTGTTTTTTCATTTTCGGAATCAATCTTTAGCAATTTCTCAGCAAAATAATATATTTCTGACGGAAAAACTCATTTACTAAACTCACACTTATAATCTCACCCTAGTCCACTGTTAATCTTCCGTATCGCACCACATTTGGAAAATTATCTTCAACACTAAATAATAAGATATAAAATCTTATCTGTGCACATCAAAATTAGAGAAGCAATCTTGTAACATTCTAATCAAAGTAAACTATTTTCTTAGTGCCTGCCATAAACAAAACGAAAATTGGACTGTGATCTGAAAGAATATTAATATCTAGCTTTGGATGAATGGCTAAAAGAAGCGATAATATTCTGGCCGAAGCGTGTGGATCTGCTTTCATTTGTGGTGGCTCTGCACTCAGTTCTTTACTTGTATCGACAATACTATTGTAGCTTTGAAGACTGACTAGTCAAGAAGTTGCTGAAGAACTTAGCATCTCACGGACGGATCCGTGCAAAGCATTTTAACCTGTGATTTGCAAATAAGACGAGTAAGCGCCAAATTTGTTCCCAAATTTTTAATGAACAAACAAAAACTCATGTTACAATTTGCACGGAATTGAAGGATCGTCTTCATGCAGATCTCAACTTCATGGCCAATTTCTTTACTGGAGATGAAAGTTGAATCACAAAAAAAAAATGCAAAGCTCTCAATGGAAAATCAGAAACTTACCTCGACTTGAAAAGGCACGTCAGTCAAAGTCGAACATCAAGGTCATTCGCAAGCGAAACAGCTGTAAGCTCAAAATTTTACAAACGGAATACTGCACCGTTTGCGAAGCAATGTGCGAAAAAGAGGAACCTAAAAAATGTGCCAATGGCTTTCTTCTTCATCATGACAACGCGGCGTATCACAAGTCGCTTTTGATTGACGAATATTTGGCCACTAAAAGTTTTTTCTGGCTGTCCATATTCCACCACCTCATGCCTCTCCATGACAATAGGTATGTTCGCGTAACACGATCAATTGCAATTAATTGCAATGAAGCCGTTTTTGTACTCAATTTTACTGACAACTGAAAATTTCCCCTCTTTCAGTAAATTTCAGTAGGGTCTGAGCTACTAAACAATACTGAAAACTATCAAACGGTTTTTGGCGTAATGTTATTATGAAGGGCGAATATTTTTGAGGCGATAATTTATCACCGCTTAGGATGACTCTATAATCACTAATTGTTCTCCCAAAAACCGACAACTGACACTTTTGTTTGTCAATTTTCAGGAAATCCAATGAGATCGTTTTCGTAGTTTTCATGAATTTTCCCCACCACATGATTCAGTATAATTCAATAAAATTAATTGACTGAAAGTACGCAAACAGACCTAATACTAGCTATAGCTTTCACCACAACCGCAAACCACTCCTGGAAGCGCAACTTAAGTAAAACTCTGATAGCAGAGCCTCGATCAACAACATTAAACTACAACCTATGACCCCAGCGAACGATATATTTTTGAACTAGATCGTTCAAGGCCGTGAAATACGTTTTAAATTCACGTTAAAAGCACGCTGATATGTTCTTACATTCATGCTTTATGATAAACTCATCCATTCACATGTAAAAACAAATATGCTAAAACCAATCATTCAATTCATTTATGCAATATTCCAATTACCTTAAGTGTCGAAGACATAAACAACATTGTACTAAAATGTTTAGATTGCTAATTCGACTAATCTCATTTCTGGAACTATGTTTTTGTATAGAGGGTCAAGTCCGATCTGATTTCATAAAATAAAGAACTCAAAAATTATGAATTGTTGCGGAACAGCTGTGAACAGCCGCCACCACAACAGAAATTTTTGGCCTGACCTGCTACCCTCGCGTGACTTAAGGTGCCGACTAGTCACCGGTGTCGTGGGTTATTAAGTGGCAGGCCAAGCCCTAGCTGTGTTACGCATATAACATACTAAAGAAAAAAAAAAGAAGGGAAACACCTACAAGAAGGGGGGAGCCCACACATGGCCCCACTGAACCTAATTCATCCGGATTTAGTAGACCATTTTGCTTATCTGTCGACTTAGTGACTGAACCATGTAATAAATAAATAAAACGCCAAATTTATCCGCCAGATTTAACAAAAATATAATATTAAATTAAATAAATGAACTAAACTAATAAATATTTTCAAACAATGAAATCAAAATCTTAGTAATTCTCGACAGAAAATAAATGCAACATTAAAATAAAAATTAAAATTAAAATCAACCAAAAATGAAAATACAAATGAATCACTTACCAGTGAGATCCGGATTACGGTAACTCGGGGGTCACTGTAACTTTTTTTTTCAGAGAAGAAGGATCATAAATAAAAAAATGAATATAAGTTATTATGAACTATTAATAGTTGATTCGGCCTTCTGCAACTATTTGTCTGTTTATCTGTCAGTGAAGATGATGACGAATTCTAATGTTAGAAAACATTAATAGTATTGACAGGTATACTCGGCGTCAGGTTTGTGTTCAGGTTGGCACGGTTCGACAGAATTGATCGCTGACGAAAACTTTTCAAAACATAAGCCAAGATCTTTTTTATTTTTAAACATTGTTTGCGTGACAGTTACTTTTCACAAATTTATTCCAAATTAAGTGCATGATTTCACTTGTGGTTCATTCTGCACAGCATCCATTTTCAGTGCCAAAACGTTAATTAATTTTTTTTTGTTTTCACTAATAAATTCACCAAAACTTCAATATTAAGATAGTCGTCACGGTTTCACTTTAATTTCCACTATTCCAAAGGATATCAACCAAACTTTAGTTTATTTGGTGTTGGTACATTTCTGGCTCAAAATTCACTTTTTCATTTTTTCACAATTCAAATTCATTAATTGTTTGCACTATTAACACACCGGTTCCCAGTAGCGCTATCATTTATACCGTCTCCCTTCACAAGTTTACTTTCGATTTTTAAATTTTACCCCCAAATAATCGTGTATCCAGATACAAAATGTTATCTCAACCACTCTTGGACAAAAAACTGCACTCTCACTCGCTTCACTTCTATTTTTCTTATCCCAAGTTGAACTATCATCTCAAAATCCAAATATGTATTTTCAAATATTCAGTTTTTGTCAAACACCGATACGACACCGTCATCCAGCGCGATTTCCCATTTTGATCGCTCAACAGCCCAAAACCCAACTTCACCGTCGAAAGATCAAACTCCCAATCCCCGTCCTCATCGCCCAACAGTCAAAATCCAAAAACTCAAGGAAAAATTCCCACGGCGGCAGCCACGGCTGCCGCCACGAATCAAATCCTCAACCTCACCGCTGATTGGTCAGCATCTCCATCGATTGCTCAGCGATCCGCCACGTACCGTTGCTGACCAGCCGTTATCAGCTGTGCACCTCTTCCACAGCATACGCAAACAGCACCCAATATTTCCAGTTTCACTGACCTGATAACGCAACTGATTCAAATTTTGTTGCAAATCAGCTGCGCTCAGGCCAGTGAACCCTATGCTATGCAATGCAACATTTGAAAATCAAACGCATATACATATAGCCCAGTGAAATCCGACATAAAAAAGGCGAAACTTCGGAAAAATTAGGGGAAAGCTGAATTTTGGTGTGAACCTTGGTACTGGCGTGTTGAACAAAATGTCAAAAGTCCCCATCGATCCGAGTGCTGCGTCGCTTTTTATACGGGGTCAAAGGTCACCAAAAGTGACCTTTCCTAAATATCTCAGTAACGGTTACGTCTTCAGAAAAACAATGTATGACGAATTTGTAGCTTAGTAAATTTCCAACAAAAAAGATTATATAGCTTTTTCCTGTAACCATAACCGTTTTTGAGATATATTGATCTAAACAGTTGTTACTAACAGCACCCTCATTCTCATCGGCGTGTTGATATTATCCGATTTTGATTACGACTTGGCATGTTTGTGAGTTTGTTTTTCTATATTTAAGAGGCGCATAAAAAAAACTTGTACACAAACCTATCTACCAGACTCCAGGGTAGGTGGAAAAGTGGACTCCGAAAAGTTACCACCATCCCCCCGCCCCCCTTTGCCATAAAACTTGTAGGGACATCTGTTCGCTACTCTCTTCTCCGAAAAAAACTATATTGCGGCATCATTTATGGGATATTCCACGAAAGAGCAGGACAAAACAACCAAATTGCAAATGGAAATAGGTTTTGTAACATATCATGGGCCTAGGAGCATGAAAAAGCAAGATAATATCATGGCATAATTCTGTAAACGCTCATTCCTGACATTATAGGAGCTCAATCCGATGCAGATTATCCCCGAATAATCAGTTTTTTTGCCAATCCTGTGATGGCTGCATAAAGCCAAAGGGATATGACACGTCTCGAAACCAATTTGCACCTGAAGTTACGTGACCTTGCCCTGATCGTTCATGGGATAAGACGGTATGGAAAAAAAACTAAAAAAAACGGGTATTTGGGGGTGGTTCGTTTGCAGGGGTGGGTAGGGTGTGGGAAGGGTGTGGATGTAGGGCTGGTCGTGCGATGTCAAGAATAGGCAATTAATAGAATAAAAAGTGATCCTACCTTGTTTAACAGTGGGCAAAGAGTAGGCAACGAGCTCATTTCTGAAGATTTGGGATGGATGCTCAGGGATACCGTTTCATGGCAAAGGGGGAGGGGGCAACTTTTTGGAGCACACTTTTCCACCTACCCTGAAGTCTGGTAGATAAGTTTGTGTACTTGTTTTTTTAATGCACCTCTTAAATATAGAAAAACAAACTCACAAACATGCCAAGTCGTAATCAAAATCGGATAATATCAACATGCCGATGAGAATGAGGGTGCTGCTAGTAACAAATGTTTAGATCAATATATCTCAAAAACGGTTATGGTTACAGGAAAAAGCTATATAATCTTTTTTGTTGGAAATTTGCTAAGCTACAAATTCGTCTTACATTGCTTTTCTGAAGACGTAACCGTTACTGAGATTTTTAGGAAAGGTCACTTTTGGTGACCTTTGACCCCGTATAAAAAGCGACGCAGCACTTGGATCGATGGGGACTTTTGACATTTTGTTTAACACGCCAGTACCAAGGTTCACACCAAAATTCAGCTTTCCCCTAATTTTTCCGAAGCACCATGTTAGATTTCCCCGGACTAATAGCCTGTTTTTGGATGGTTTGACCATCAAATGCAGCATTGCTTACGCAATGGTTGTAGGTGTGTGTGCGCGTGGTGGCGGCAAGGCTGTTCCGTAACAGAATTGATTGAAAATTGCGGCAAATGTGGAGGAAACCATACAACTATCTCTAAATGCGTGACTTAAATCTCCATTATGCTAAATTCCAAGAGAGGTACTAGTTTCCCTTCTTTCTAAAGTATATATTATGGAAATGAAAAGAAGTGCAACAGATTTATCGAACAATTTCAATTGACACAAAAGTGAAGAAAAACAATGCACCAATATCCTTAGATTTCGAGTCCTATATTTCTTGTTTTATCTAAATTCACCTATTGTACTATTTAACAACATTGCTCAACAATTTTAAAATTTACACTTACCTACTTATTATAGATAATCACGCATTTTCTTGTTTCTTGTTTCTATCATCTTTCAAATTGATATTATCGATTCCTCTACAACGATACCAAATGATCTCATACAGCCATGCGATGATATTAATCAACAAGCACACGTTCAAATATTGAAATGCCATCGGATAGCTTTTTGTAGCATCGCGGATATATCCTACTACCGGACCTATTGCGAACATGATTATTCCTTGCAAGAACATAAACAATCCATAGCCCGAAGAAAATCTGAAATTTTTTTAGATAAGTAAAAATTGTTTATCAAATTTTAAACGATGGCTTTATTACCGTTCTTTTGGTAAATATTCAGCAAAAATTAGAGGCATTGGTATATGCATCCAGGTTTTGAAGAAGCCTATTACTGCAGTTATCATCGCCATAGCCCAAAAGTCACGAACATAGAGGAAAACTGTAAAGAAATGTTTCGTTGACTTTAGTGAATTTGTTAAAATAGCTACTAGGGTGTTTGCTAATCGCAAGCAAATGTATGTTTCAGCCAATCATTTTAATTATTCTTCGATGTGTGAGCCCGTTTAGGGTTCTCAGTTTTGTCATTTATTATTTTGGGCCGAGATATATAAGTATATATATATATATATATATATATATATATATATATATATATATATATATATATATATATATATATATATATATATATATATATATATATAAGCTTGAGTAGCCTAGTGGGTAGAGCACTGGCTTCTTGCGTGTGGGGTCCCTGGTTCGAATCCAGGTTCGGACGAGAGTCCGCGCACCAAGCTTTGAGTTCACCTAGCTCTGATTAGGTACCTGATTTAAATCAGGGGTAAAGTGAGTCGTGGAACTAATCACTCCACACTCGTATTCTCACACTTGTATGATTAAATAAATTGTAATGAAGCTCTCTACCAGCTTCAACCCCTGGACCCGTACGAGGGTTTTCGTGGGATTGCTTTACTATATACATGTATATAAAATCACTTATATTTTGCACATTGAATAAAAAATCACTGATAGAAGCATTGACTTCATATTCAAAATCACAGTGGAAGAAATCACAGTCAGCAGAACGCTAGTGAACAAACTCTTAGCGAAGGAAATCACAACGAACGAAATCGCAGAGTATTAAAACTGTAATTACTCGTATATTTCGTGTGATTTTTCCCCTCAGATTTTTCCCTGACATGTAAATTTCGAGCTTGTGTTTGAGTCGAATTTCGTCAGTGATATCATCTCAGAAGTCCTTGAGCCAATCAAACTTAACTTTTCAGGAAATATTGGTGTAGGTAAGAAATAGTTCTGTATCAAATCTAATATTTAACCATTTGATGGTGACGTGCATTTAAATGTATTTTTAGTTATCCCTATATTTCTAGGGAAAGAAGAATGTGTGAAATTTTTGAAACAAATGGAAACTAATAATGTTTTATGCTTGGCCACGAGGAATGTTTGGAAACTTTTACTTCAAAATGGGACTGAGTACCTCAAATTAAACGAAAAAAGCTTATTAAGCATATTACTATCTATAAAGAATAGATTTGCGTAGCTTTAGATGAATATTCAGGTGCGTGAAAAAAATCTTTAAATTACCGAGTATCCTGAAAATTACTCGCTCTTTGGAAAAATACCTTTGGAAAAATCAACAGCTGTTTGAATTTCATACATACAAAGTTTCTAATGAAATATTGAATTGAAAAAAAATACAAAAAATTACTCATTGATGGCCAATAAAGTTGTATCGTTGCCTCTTTTGTCCCAAGCCATTGAAGAGCCTATATAGAAATAGAGACGCGTCTTAGCGGTCTGAAAAAAAATTACATAGCGCGTAGTTTTCATTCATTTATGGTAACATGCGCCATGAACAAAGTACCCTGAGCTAGAAAAAAATTAGCTGAAAGCCAAATTCATACACATTAGGGGCTTTTCTGCTATGCACGTAGTCTCAACTCCTACATAACATAGCCCTAACTACTATGAACATAATCCGTGCTCATATTATTGAAGTACGCCAAATAACAATAGCTTTTATAACAAGCTTGTCTAGCCTAGTGGTTAAAGCTGCAACTCTTGAAGAATAGGGTCAGGATTTGTTTGCAATAACTTGAAAGTTAAGTAACAAAATTTCAGTAACGTGAACAGAAATTTCCGTAACCAAAATTGTCTCAAACATATATAATGCATGAAATGTGGACAGTACACTTTCACAGTGTACTGTTCATTAGTTCCAAGCAATGACAAAATGTATGAAATCATAAATTGTTGCTGTGTTGAAAGTCACTGGATGGTTTAGTAAAGTGCCAACTTGGCATTTGGGAGCAGAAAGTAAAAACGAGAATGGATCAATTAGTTCGCTTGCTTTGAGTTTTTCACCATATGGTAAAAAAAATTTCCGGTGCAGAAGTTGCTACTTTTCGATGGCTAACCATACGCATGACCCCTTGGCTAACCTTTGTTCAATTTACTTAAATCAATCACTATACTCTGCTTAGCCCGTAAGTATGAGCTCATGTATATCAGAAAATAGTTTGGTAGATGCATTTCAAAATCCTATGTAGCATATTTTGAGTAGGTTTAGACGTGGCAGTACACTGTACGTAAATTTTAATCATATTGGTGTCATAAACCTAAACCTGGATAAGCTTTGCATATGAAGCTCAGAAATGTACCTAAGACAATGCTGTATCGAAATCCGAAAACCAGAAATAAGCTAATTAATCTTACTCAACAGTTAGTGTAATCGTATTCGTGCAACCCCATAAAGTCAAACCGTATATGCCATTCGATCCATCTAGCAAACGCAAATCTTTTTGAAATCTATCACGATTCAAATTGTTTGCAACATGAATAAGCTTCTTTTAATCATTTACGATAAGTAAACAAATTATCTCAGCTGCTCTTATACAACCAATTATTTTCCTAATGACATAGACCTTATCTGGCGTGTGAAGATGTGTTAATACAGTTTATTACAATGATAATAAGTTTACGAAAGCGTTGGATTTAGAGATGCTTTTGCAAGCTACTTAATGATATTTGATGATGAATTATCTAACGATAATTTCCGAGCAGTAAACTAGTGTTTGTTTTAGTGTGAAGCGTGACACTTTAAATTTTTGGCAGGTCCTGCATCTGACCGGAAATGAAAAAAACCACAATTCCTGTAAACTAAAACTTGCAACTGTTCCTTTTTCACTCAAACTTATAAAATTCAGAATCATCTTGCATATAAATCAATGTTTCATTTTCGCTTACCAAAACGAGAGACAATGCTGAATATAGCTCCCGTCAAGTAAGTGTATCTTGCAGGAATAGAAGCTACAGCACTTCCCATTACTAATACGCATCTAGAAAACAAATCGGCTCCTGCTCCCACCGCAATTATTTGGGCAACTTCAGCCTGTGATGAGTTAATGATGCTGGGTTACTGTAATTAGATAAGGCTTGTTTACTTTTACGTACCTTTGTGTAGTTAAGCTCGAACAAATATAACGGTTGAAATGAGAAAAATGACAGATCGGCATAGAAAGAGAGAGTTATTCCAAGGACGATATTGACGTAGACAGGATGCTTGAGCAGCGAGAGATCCAAAAAGTCAACAATCAGCTTCCTAATATGGAGATGTTCAAATAATGTCACTAGTAGCACCACTTTGATAAGAAATACTACCATTTTCCAGTTGATTTTGGTTGAGGCTCCATAGCTTCTGTGATTATAACAGACCCCGTCCAATTAGTGAAACTAGCCAAACTTGATCGTCTCGAGGCAACATTGCTTTCAGTTAATTTCAATCTTCTCAGTGATGCTATCGATTTCATATGATGTTTTTCTTTTGTGTCCGCCATTAAAGGTTTTGACGGATGTACTTCGTCCTCATTAGGTAAATCCTTCCCCGCATCACTTTCTTTCTCTATTTCTTCTCTATTGCTTTCGTCATTTTCAGGTTTTGCCACCTTCACCATATGCCATTCAACTGGCTGCATAACTAGCATTCCAAATATGCAATGTAGCGTGAAAGCTGCTATGAGTGCGACACATCCTCGAAAGCCATATTCACGCAAGAGGAATCCGATGATTATAGGAACTACCATATGACCAATTCCGATTATTGACTGGGTTATGCTCATCATGAAAGCTCGTCGTTTAACAAAGTAATCATTGAAGTTGGAAAATATAACGGGAATCATTAAGCCGAATGCGACTCCTGAAATGAAGTGAACCAAAATATGAGAGATTCGTTGCAAAATATTAACTCAGATTGGAGGATTGGGAATTATATTGGGAAATGAATACCAAATAAAAATTGAAATACTGTGTTCATTTCCCTAGTCACTAATTACATCATAAGCTGAAACTCACCATGCAAACCAGCAGCTACAAACAAATAAGTTGCATTTTGCGCGAAAATTTGTACAAAGCCCCCCAAACAGAACACTACAGCACCTCCAACTCCAACAATACGTTTCGTAAATCTTTGAATCAACGTGTTGCAGAATAGTCCTTAAAACAGAAAACGTTGCAAGTAAATGCTTCCTTTAAAGAAATAATCAAAAATACCTGCAAAACTCATAGCTCCGAAACTGAAAGCATTCGCAATAGCAACGACGCTTGTCCCGACACCAATACTCTTCAGAAAATCGTTAAATATCAGCCCGTAACAATGCATTCCTATGCCAGCTGAAACCTGCGGAGTATTTTTGTCACACCATAGTTCTGATATACTTTACAAACCACTTACGAAAACAAGTCCCATTCCGAAGCAAATTAAATAACCCCATCCACCTTCAGGAGCTTCGAACTCCTCTTGTGGCTTCTCCTTTTTAGCTTCGCTGACCTTACTCATTTTATGGAATTATTTTGTTAGTTACAGTAGAAACTAATATCACAGATTAAATTAATCAATCTAAAACTAAGTTTAAGCAAAAAATTGATATGATTTCCCTTAAGTCTCTGCTAACCACTTTAAGCGTTAAAAAACTCGACTAGTTTAAAGTATTGTAGAACATGCTCAACTAAAATGTGATGGAATTGATTTAGATTCTGTTTTTTGGATAAAATCTCTTATCGACTAGAGATAAATAACATTTTTACTAGCTGGTAGTGTCGCAATTATCTTATCTTGCTCTGGTCTTGATGAAAGCCAAAAATATTCAACTCATCACATTAGATTAAAACAGTAGAATAAACAAATTTAGTGGCGCGTTTATTGGAGTCACATAAAGTTACAATTAGAGGTAGTTTGATTTCTTTTGGTTTTATATTTTATGAAAAAAAATTATCTTTAGTGAACGCACGATTAATTTGAAAAAAATCGTATTTAAAAAACGTTATTACGATTAATTTTTTTATAGTACTCGTAGACCATATAGTAATAGTATATGAAATAATTTTAAGCGCAAGACTAAACGTCCCAATGTAAATTGGTCAAAAGAGATATTATTGACATAAAAGACTTTTTGAGTTTAGTGGCTATGCCCCGTGTCGCAATGCTCAAATACAAGTAAACCAAAAGTTTATCTTACAAATGGCTTTAAGTTTCCCAAGAGCAGAGAAGTCAACACAGCAAGCCTTATTCGAGATGAAATGTTGACGGATCAAGTTTTACTATACTTGATTGTGACCGCAGTGCACTGAACATCTTGAAAGCTTTAACAGTTATATGAGGTGCGTTTTTTTGCACTCATGGGCAGGGTTAGTTTAGGTTAGTTAAGCTCTTTATGACAGAGCTTTAGGTAAGTACATTGACTACAATAACAATCGCTGCCGCAGTGAAGTTACAGTTCATTGTACGTACCTAAAGCTCTGTCATAAAGAGCTTAACTTACCTTAACTTACTCTACCCAAGAGTGCAAAAAAAAGCACCTATTTTTACACTAACAGACTTATATTTTACAAATGGAAGTGCGAGATTCATAGGTTCTCCCACCATAGAGTATCATTTTAAATTTATCTAGGCTCATTTTCTTTCAATATTGAATGTAGCACTCGAATCACAATAATTTTTAATTACACACCATCAACAAGCATTGGAATATTAACTACGGTATAAATTATCAAACGAAGCTATAATAGAGGGAAATTTAACAGATAGTTTTGAAACCATGTTGCTGTTGTTGTGAACATGCCCACAATTAGTTCCGTAATGTCAATCGTTTGGACATACAAGGGTGATACTAAAGTGATGATAATGAATATGAAACAAGGCGATTAAACTTGCAAAAAATATTTCTTTCTCAACATCATCTTCAAACAAGTTCATATTTTCATCTTTTTTCCAAACCCAGGATACCCTTATGCCGCGTTTACACATACGGGCCAACGTCTCGTGAGGGCACTCGACAAGACATTGGACAAGACTCAGCAAGACATAAGGTGAATTGTTTACTTAGGATATTGCACCATTCAACTCGCACCATGCACCATGCATCTTTCATAAGGTGAATTCTTTACTTAGGATATTGCACCATGCAACTCGCACCATGCACCATGCATCTTTCGACAGTTGTGAGCTGTTTTGTTCAGTTCAGTGAAAGATGGCTAATAGCATGTACAGACGACGAACATGGTTCGTCAACTTGGCGAGCGAACACGTGCAATTGTTGTTGTTAAATGGTAAGTGTTTACCTGCGTACAACAACAAATGCACGAGTTCGCTCGCCAAGTTGACGAACATGGTTCGTCGTCTGTAGATGCTATAAGACGAGACGGTCATAAACACTCAGGCACAGCAAAAAAAGAATCATTAACCCTTCGTAAAACAAATAAGAGCCGACGAGCAAGCCATTTACACACTCGTGCTTGCCATGAAAAACACAGCCAAGACTAGACAAAGAGACCGTTTACACACTCACCTTGTCAACATTTGCCATTCTTCGGCAAGAATGTAAACGCGGCATTAGAAAATATTATTTGCCTTTACTCTACCAAAACGCCTTAACAGCGGCCATCACTTCGCTATCATCTTCAAATTTCTTGCCTGGAAGGTGTTCCTTGAGCCGAAGAAAGAGTTAAAAGACACTGAGATGTAAATCCGGCTAATAGAGCGGAAGTTCAAGCAGTTCGAATTCTGTTTCTCGAATTGCAGCCATCACAACTGCAGCCTTGTGAACCGGTGCGTTGTCTTGATGAAGCAGTACTCCGGCTAGCAGCTTACACGTATTTTTTCTTCAATTGCCTTACGCAATCTTCTCATTTGGGCTACTTTTTCAAATATTCCACCATAATATTTCCGTCAGCGTCCCAAAAACTGATGCCATAACCTTCCTCGCCGAACTCGACACTTTGAATTCCTTCGGCGTCTGTATAGCTTCCACGTCGTTGATTGCTGTTTGGTTTCTGGATCAAAATGGTGAATCCAGGGCTCTCTTGAGACGAGGATTTCTTCTAAAGCCGGAATTACATGCTCGCCGAGTAATGCCAAATGAAGACAAGGTGAGTGTGTAAACGGTCTCCTTGTCTAGTCTCGGCTGTGTTTTTCATGGCAAGCACGCGTGTGTAAATGGTTTGCTCGTCGGCTCTTGTTTGTTTTACGAAGGGATAATGATCCTTTTACTGCTGTGCCTGAGTGTTTATGACCGTCTCGTCCGAGTTCGAAGCCGCTGGAAGCGAAGTCGGTTTTATGCATCAAGTCAAAGGGATTCGAGAGGGTAGCATGTGCTCATTTAAATTTTCGAATTTTTCGCCGGGACTTCAAACATGTGTTTGCGTGTCCCAGATTGAAATAACTCAACGCACACCAGGCAGTTGCAATAGCCACAGCCCGTACCTCAGTCATCGTTCACTGAACTGAACAAAACAGCTCACAACTGTCGAAAGATGCAAAGTGCAATATCCTAAGTAAACAATTCACCCTATGAAAGGTGCATGGTGTATGGTCCGTGTTGTACGGTGCAATATCCTAAGTAAACAATACACCCTATGTCTTGTTGAGTCTCGTCCAATGTCTTGTTGAGTCTTGTTTACTCTTGTACCCGAGACGCTCGTTCCAATGTATAAATCGGGCATAAAGCCGGAATTACATGCTCGCCGAGTAATGCCAAATGAAGACCAGGTGAGTGTGTAAACGGTCTCCTTGTCTAGTCTCGGCTGTGTTTTTCATGGCAAGCACGCGTGTGTAAATGGTTTGCTCGTCGGCTCTTGTTTGTTTTACGAAGGGATAATGATCCTTTTACTGCTGTGCCTGAGTGTTTATGACCGTCTCGTCCGAGTTCGAAGCCGCTGGAAGCGAAGTCGGTTTTATGCATCAAGTCAAAGGGATTCGAGAGGGTAGCATGTGCTCATTTAAATTTTCGAATTTTTCGCCGGGACTTCAAACATGTGTTTGCGTGTCCCAGATTGAAATAACTCAACGCACACCAGGCAGTTGCAATAGCCACAGCCCGTACCTCAGTCATCGTTCACTGAACTGAACAAAACAGCTCACAACTGTCGAAAGATGCAAAGTGCAATATCCTAAGTAAACAATTCACCCTATGAAAGGTGCATGGTGTATGGTCCGTGTTGTACGGTGCAATATCCTAAGTAAACAATACACCCTATGTCTTGTTGAGTCTCGTCCAATGTCTTGTTGAGTCTTGTTTACTCTTGTACCCGAGACGCTCGTTCCAATGTATAAATCGGGCATAAGAAGCAATTTTTTCAAAGCTTCCAAATAGCTAGGACAATAATATTTTTTGAATGACGTCACAATGTAGTCTACAGGGCGTGAAATTAGCGCTCGTAGATGCTATTTTTTCGTTGCTTTCATGCGTCTTGTTCTCTCATTATTTTCATTCGGTGGTGCTACCACCTTAGCTGCGTGAGGTGTTCACTATTCGTTTTTGGGGAATTTATTTAGAAAATACTTAAACTCGATTTTATTTGCGATTTTAAAATAAATGAATTTAAAAAATATATATATAAATGTAAGGGGAACAATGCTTTGGAAGGTCAGAACAACAAACTCGTACCAAATTATAAGCGGCCGCTCGAAATCATTTTACCAAAGCAGCCGAGGGCGAAAATATGAAAACGTTGAAACAGCCGACAAACTTAAGCTTTGGATGGTGCTTCAAGATGATTTAGAACCAGATGATTCGGAAGATGAAGGAGAGACCTAATCGAACGAAGACGTTCAAGTGTTAACGCCGCAAACATGATAAATGATGAGGTGTGTATGTTGGCAGTAGGTAGTAGTTTTTAGTCTTTGTGTGAGAGTTGTAGTTGTGCTGTGGTTCTTGGTACTCCAAGAGTGAGTAGATTTATTTCATATTAGATTCCAACATATAGTATTGATAATGTGAGTGGTGTGATATAGTGATTCTTGTTATAGTATAATTTAGACAAATGCTGTCCCAGGGATTTAAGGCAGCGAAGGGCATGACGTGCTAGCTAAGTTGGTCCCCTGTATACGGGTACGTAAACTACACTCTTCTTCTCTACCTGTGCGAGTAGCTACCCCGTTGTTGCACTGTGTGTGAGTAGTGCTGTGAGAGACTATGATTGTTTGAACAAGAGCTGCTTACTGACCGTTGGTCTCACGTCTCTCTCTCTATTTTAGTTGTAGACAACCAAAGCGGAATGAAGAAAAGCTGCAACGAGAACGAGGAAAATGTTAATTGCAAGTAAATGGAATGTATAGGAATTTTGAAATAAAAGCATAGGATAAACGATTGTGCTTGCTCACTAGCCGAGTTAGTCTGTCGTTTAGTTTTTAACAGCTTCTATGAGATGAAAAAAATAATGTGGAAAGTTCTTTTTGGTTAATTTTCCCTCTTCTTTGTTCTTTTATGGCTTCTTTCAACCCCTCTTAAGCGAAGTATCCTCCAGTTATTGACACGCCATTGCTTTTCAAATCGATTAGCAGTATACATTCTGAGCCCCAAAAGCAGCATACTGCAACACCTTGAACAATTTGGATGGTGGTGTGCCTCATTTAGGCCCCTGCAAAAAGTTTTGTTTAGACTGAGGCTCATAATGATGAATCCATGTCTTGTATCCAGTAACGATTTGACTCAATACTCCATTCTCGTCTGCATTTTTCAGAGGTCCCAAAACGAGCGAAATCACTCCGCGCGCTGTTATTTTTGAAGCGGCGTGAGCATTCTTGGCCCCCATTTTGCGCATATTTTAGTCACGACAAGATGGTCGGGAAGAATATTTAAAATTATTGTGTCTGATACTCTAACCATTTCCCCATTTTTTCTTTAATCTAGCATCTTCCAATATCACTTTTTCGACTTTTTGAACAATTTGTTAGAGATCACTCTAACACACTTTTATTGGTTGTCCTAATAGAAAGTTGTCTTCAAATTAGTCCCTTTCTTGTTTAAAAAAACATGATTTTACCTGGAAAAGAATCCCAGTAAATGAATGCAATCTCTAAGCCCACTTTTCTTGTTAGGTTAGGAATATTATAACAGCGTAGTGCTTGATTTTCTTTATAATTTACACTTTCATGCAGATTGAGCTGCTTGATCGACGATAGTTTTAAAAAAAAATGACTCGATTCAAATAAAACTTACTGTTTATGGTAACAATGAGTCTCTAAACTCATTGCAATTCATTTAACTAACCTTACTTATCAACTACTTACTCATTCCGCGAACTTAATGATTCACCTTCGTATATCATTACATTTTATTTTTCATTCCAAGGAATATGTAGGAATAACCATGTATTATCTTTCTTAAATTATATTTCTTCTATTATTGGATGCCATCCAAATCATCAATAAATTATATCATTAAAACATTTCAGTATTTTTTTCTCAAGAGCGCGCCATCCGATTGATCTGAAATTTTGAGAATACATTGATGTATATGCAGAATATTGTCAGGTTTTAGCAAATGCTAACAACCTTTAACCCTTTGGCGCCGGCGGGCATTTTAGTGATTTTTTAAATATACCTTTTATTCTGTTAACAAATAACTTTTGCAAAAATAAAGTTTATTAATTAATTTTGAACGGGTTTTAAATGTGAATATGACAATATTTGAAATATTTGAAATAGTATCTTTGAAAGTTTTTGAATTGCGATAACTTTTGACCAGACTTTCAGATCTTGCAGGAAATGTTGATGTTACTAAATCATAGACTTATGTTTTGTGAACGTGCTGACAACTTTGCAACTACGGCAGGCACTGAAACTTAAAACCTTCAAATCATCGACTCTCCTGAAAAATGTTCGTCTCTTACCTTAAAAACAAACTCATATAGAAATCTTTTGCTTTGTTTACACAACCAATACAAAATTTATGAAATTTCACATCGGACAAGAACGATAACCCTCCTCCAATTTACTAATAATTTAAAACATCAGAAACTTCTGTTCACGGAAACTCACGACCCGATAATCAGATACATATAAAAAATAAAATTCACAAAATGTATTGCTTTTGGGTAGGACCAGATCGAACAGAAGAAATGTGGGCAGCTCTGCGTCAGTGGTGCTATCTTAAAAAATCACTAAGAAAAAAAAACTGCTTTTTGCCTTATGCATTCTGATTCAGTCGCCAGATTAGCTGAACGCCACAGAAACTGAGCTTTACTTCAAGCTACGTTTGGTAGAAATTCGATTGAAAAAACAGGCTGGAGCTGCCAGCTATTGTAATTTTCGTGTCTTGGATTTTGAAAATTCACTCAGAAAAGTAAAGCTTTTCTCGTTATTACTTTCGGTGCAGTCATGCAATCGAAATGAAATGAATTTGTAGGCAATATTCAGTGAGAATCTGGTTGAAAAACAAGGATAGGGCTGCCAACATTGCTTGGTTTTGTATTTTTTTGCCATATATTGAGTTAGCGATTTTATCATAAAATTTTCAAGCGGTAATGATTTTGTAGTGACAATAAGCAACAAATATTTTGAACTTTTTTGGGTAGTGGCTCTAAATTTCTTTGTACCCCAGTAACTTCCAACGCAGTCATCGGATCGAAACAAAGTTCGCAGTGTAGGTTGACCTCAGTGTGAAGTAGATGCGATATATGCTTTGGCCACGAGGCGGTTTCGCTATTTTAGTATCAATAAATTGTGTTTAATCGCAGTGAAAAACAATTTGAACTGAAACGCACGGGCTCGGTTAAGCAGCTAAATACTATATTTGACAAGTCTATTGATAATTTTCGAGATCAGACTATAGCTTCGTTGTGCATCACGGTTTCTTCTGGCATCAATGACTTACTGAAGTACGACTTCTGACCACCTGGGGTTTTTGTAAAGGAGCTTACCAAGATTCCCCTGGCAATTTATCAGTCCAGAGCAGCAAAAAAACACACAAAAAAAATATCGTCTCCCGAATCCGCATCGCTAAAACCAAAAATTGGCTTTAAGTCATTTTTATAAACTAACTTCTTTTCAATTGTGCCTTTTAAGTACCTTAAAACACGTTTTGCTGCGCCTGAATGAAGGCGTTCTGGATTATGGTTAAAACGACTGAGGAAACTTACTGCGTAGTTAATTGAGCTGCTGCTTTCGTTAATCTTTCAATTAGTTCGCTATTTTGAACATTGATCATTTTTGGGTTTTTCTATTTCAGAAGTGGGACCATCAATCGATAATCTTTGATTAGCATCCACTGGTGATGATGACTTATTGAACTCGTTCATACCAAATTTTTGTAAAATTCTGGATATGTACCCTTGTTGATCGAGAGAAATAGTATTCAGTTTTTGATCACGAGATAATCGTACACCAAATACGGATTACAATATCAATAATTTCTTTTTCAGCAGTTCACCATTTGAAAAAATCAACATGTCATCCACAAATACCAGTAAAATTAAAAATTTCTATCATTGATCGTATAGTAAACGCATTTGCCTACTGTGAGGCTTTGTGTTCCGTATGAGACTAAAACACTATTAAGTTTCTCATTCCAAATACGGCTTGACTGCTTCAAACCATACAATGATTTCAAAAGTTTCCAGACTCATTGAGTTCCATCATTATATCTTTTTGGTTGAAGCACATAAATATGCTCGGAGAATTCACCATTTAGAAATGCAGTGACTACATCCAACTGTCTTATACGTAAATTGTATTTGATTGAAATCGCTAATAGATAACGAATTGATGTGTATTTGACCACTAGCGAATAAGTTTAGTTGTAGTCGGTACCTTCTTCTTGTGCAAAGCCTTCAGTTACCAGCCTTGCTTTATAACGAATGGAAGCATCGTCCAAGCTTTTCATTCGATAAACTCATTTACTGTCAATTGTGCGACAATCTTCGGGTAAATCTGTCAACACCCATGTTTTGTTTTCGTGAAAAGAATTTATTTCATCTTGCATTACCTGCTTCCAATCTTGGGAATCAGCACGAGACATTGTTTTTTTCAGTTTTCAGGATCACTCAAACCAGTAAATGCAGATAATGATTTTAAACATTGAATTTCTTCTTCCCCTAGTCTATTCGATCGTCGTACTTAATTCAAATTTGTCTTGCCTTCGTCATCGACAGTTATTGCTGATGCAACTTCCATCGAATGACGTCATAGAGCCAGCCTTCAACTCTTTCGCTTCAACTTTTGCTGTCCAATCGAATCGAATTGGTTGGACAACAAAACAGTGAACAGCAATTTAAACTAAAACACACGGGCTCGGTTATGCAACTAAATACTATATTTGACAAGTCTATTAATCCAAGTTATAATTAGTGTGACCATGTGTAAATAATTTGAAATTTATTTCAACATAAACGCTTGAATTAGGTATTCATATCGCGAATATCTACGAGGAACATAGCAACCAATGATTAAATTTTCTAAGTTCTTGAAATTTTTTGGATGGCAACCCCAAACATCTTTCTATCCCTGTAACTTTCACTGAAGTTATTGGATGAAAATGAGATTCATAGTGTAGCTTGATTTTGACGAGAAGCAGTTATGGTAGACTAAGTTGCAGTGCTGGTAAAGTGTTGCAGCACTAAGTATTTTCTTTATTTGTGTTGCAAAAGATGCTGTTTTCAAGGTTTTGTAAGACAAGCAACCCATAATAAACATAAGTAACATTTATTAGACTTTCTTAAATTTTGAAATCCATATAACTGGCAGCCCTGAAAATCTTTCCACCCTAGTAGTTTAAACGTAATGGTGAGATCAAAGCGATGCATTTGCCCTCGAAACAGGCTGGAGCACGTTGCTAAAAATTGCACTCACAATCTGCACGATTCCTTTACTGTTCATCAAACATTAGTATTTCTAACAATTCTCTTGCGCTAAAGTTTTTTTTCACTTGATTCATATACATATAAACATTATATCTGCAATTCCTCATAGCTGTTCTTCTTAATTTCATTCAGAAACTGACAGAAATTGATCATTTTTCAAAACTTGCCTGGCCACATCATTTTGACTTTCAGCCACTATACTTAACGCCAAGGCATAAATAACAACTTTATTCCACGAACTATCAACATCAGTATACAATTTATAATTAATTGACAAATTTGGTATTATGTTCTTTATTTTTTGTTACTTCATTGCCTGCACTTTTTTGCATTGTTTTGTGGTCGAAAACAGTTATTATTTCCGGAATGTTCACTAAGACTTACGCTATTACAACAAGACATTAGGTGTCTCCCAGTGGCGTGGCGTTCATGGAAGCAAGGGAAGCATTGCTTCCCTTACATTTGGCTGACATGAATTTTAAATTAATAGTTTTTATATCGAAATCGTGAAATAATCGCGTATAAACATTTATAAAAAAAAAATTTTCAAATCAAATTGTGAACATCTCACACAGTTGATGTGGTAACACCACAGAATGAAAATAATGAACGAACAACCACGACTTGGAAGCAATGTAAATTGCATCTACGAGCGTTTATTTGACCCCATATAGACTAGACTGAGACGTCATTAAAAAAAATGTGTCTATACGGTATGTTTGGAAGCAATGAAGATGTCGCTTCCAAGGGGAAATGATCTTATCAAGAGAGAGACTCAGAGCGGAGCTGGGAACGCATGACTACTGTGGAACTTATTCCTGCGTTCCACTCACTAGTAGCAGGGTCAATTGTTATTGTTATCATTTTGCTTTGCTTGCACAGATTTTTTTGTGAATGAAAAATGCTTACTGTGAGCGAATTTGAATTACAAGATGTGGCAAGCAGTGCCAGATGTTGTTTAAATAAAAATAATTCTGCTGGTCATGTGTACTATTTTCGAGCGTTTCTGACATTTGGCGAAATATCGGATTTTATTATTTAAATAATGTTAAAGCTGTGAACAGGCTTGGTACAAATAGTCCTTTTACTTTTCAAGTTTGATTTCGGTGATTTGAAGAACTGCTGAGTAGTCAATATAAATATTCAGTGATATTGCTCACAGTTAGGAGAAATTGAGAAACAATGAAGATTCTAATAAACATTGTGTGTCATTTAGGATGTCAAGAAGAAGAATTACATAGTCATATGTGTATTCTTAATGTGTATTCTTACAATAGGGGTAAATCACTTAAAGAAAATAAATCTTTTGACAGTACATAACCGATAATTGCCAGCTCACTTGGACTAAGCAAATGTTTTTTTCCGATCTCATTAGTTTCAAAACGATATCATTGTAATGAAATTCAGAAAAGAAAATTCATAGCAATAATATTAGATAAAACAACCGATATATCATATCGATCACAACTTTCAACAACCTTCGTTTACATTACTTCTTTCGGTGCAGTTAAAGATACTTTCATAAATCTCACTGATGTTTCTGATAACCAAAATGCGTCCCGTTCATTCAACTTTGTTTTGCATGTTGTCCGAAAATTCAAAGCCTTGAGGAGCCTCTGTAATATCTGCCAAAACAACTGGATTGCAAACATGCATAAAACAAATGGATAAAAACGCAATATATATTCATTTCTTCGAACATCGACTAAATTTGATTTTATCTAAATTTTGCAATAGTATACGCGAAAGCAGAATTTTCCAAATCTATTACTAGTTTTTCAACAACGACAATAAGTTTATTTGCTTTGTATTTATTCGTCAAAAAATGCTTCCGAAATTAGCTCCATAACGTTGGACTTTTAATGGTTGGTTATTTTTAACAATTTTTCTATAATAAAGAGCAATTAAAATAACTCGTGCAATATATAACTGAAAATGATCGTGCCAATTGAGGCGGAGAGATCGTTAATGGTGAGAGTGGGCTTTTTGTTTTACTTAAATATTCTTAGTTTATTTTTCTGTTGAATGTTTAATGTAAAAAAACATACTAATCGATATATTTCAGTCCTAACAATCTAATATACTGTATCGTATTCACAAAATTGCAAAATTTGAAGATCAAATACAATCTACAAGAAATAGTTTCACGAGAATTGGGAACGATTTATGGTTGATTTGTGAAACACCACAACGTCGTTAAACAGCAAGGTGCATAATTGAAAACAATGAGAATGTTGTACCATTCTTTACAAGTGCTTATGTCGAAATAATTGGTAGCATAATCGTTAATCGTAGCATAATCGTTAAAAAGTTTCAGATTTTTAAATCTTTTCAATTCTTCGAAGTTTGGCCACTTTCAAAAATATTATATTTCTAGTTCTAGGAATGTTATTATTTTACTGATATATATTGATATGGTTTCTTATTGTGTGAAGGACTGTGAACTTTTATCTTCATAAGAATACATAATGTCTACTCTCACGACCCCGTTAGTAATTCCTGGGTGCTTTTATGCAGGGGTTCTATTACACGTAACGAATTTGCGGAAAGCGTAATCAATCATGGACGTCAACCATGGACATCCACCAATTGCTTCTCTTCGGTAAATTGTCACGCCACGCCACTGGTGTCTCCCAGTACGGTTCTAGTTGAAAATTTTTTTAATGTTTGAATCAATTTTCGACACATGAGTTCAAACATTTCTTAATATCTCACCACATATTGTGTTGTTCAATTTTTACAAATCTTTTGATTTTTTGCTTAACCACAAACAAAATTATATGAAAATTGTTTTATTAAAATAGAAAAAAATGATCAGGTTTTGGCCAAAAAACTTTGACTCCATTACACCCAAATAATTATATAATTTTAATCCCACCATTCAATTTCTTCATTTTACTTTAATTTCATCTGCTTCATTTCCAGTAACCACGAAACAGCATTAAGTATGAGAAGTGATTTTGGAAATTGGATGACTTGAGGGTAGCTTCCAGTTTTTCCATGGATATATTGTGTGACCGGACCAATATCAAAAGTAATCACTAATTTAAAGAACATGTAGCAATGCTGAAAAACCAAAAAAGGATTTAGCAATAATTCATAGTGAAATCATTTATTAATACCTAAACGTAATGTAGATGGATTGTGGAATCCGATTATTCCTGTCAAAACCACTATGCTCCAAAGCTCATAAAGAAAGACGAGACCTGTTACAATTATTTTATTGGAATCTAATAAAAAATTATGATATAAAAACCTTGAAAAAAAACCTCTCACCACATCTCGAAGCAACACTGCAGATGGCACCAGCAAGCATTGTATGTCTAGGATGTTTCGTAATCGTGGCGCTTGCCAATACCAGAACCTATCTTCAAACCATGTCATTACCAGCTTCGTTTGTAATAATTTCTGGTACATCTGCCTTCAACGGTTGGCAGTGCCAGTATCGGTTGTCTTCAAAAAATCGTTGAATATCTATCCAAAGCAATAAAATATAACAAAGCATTTCATCAAATAAATTGCACTTTTCTCCTCTCCAAAAACACGTGATCCATTCTTAAGCACGAATGTTAAAATCACCCCAACGCAAACTACATATCTGTATCCATCTTCTGCACCTCTTCATATACCTGCATATTTTTAACGGTTGTTTGAAGTTTTTTTTCTATGATAATGCCAAAGCGCAGAAGAGTTTATCGTTTGAAGCGAATGCTTAGCAATGACAGTAAGGAGACACATAAAACATGGACACATTTCAAACAGCCTTAACTCTACCTTCAAGAACTGATTCGATCGATGGAGGTCTCTATAAGAGATAAGGATAAAAATTTCGCAAATAATGCCAATATCCCATTTATCAGATTAGATCTGAATATGACGATTTTTTGAGGCCACATATATCTCTCGGGATATACGTAGGCAGTGGAAAATATACGCAATTAAATTGCATATCTCATTCATTTGACTTAAATGCTGATGTGCCACCGAGACATTTACAAAAACTATATCCAATGCTCAGAGTTTGAGTTTATATTAATGCATACGTTTTAGTAAAGACGCCAATACATTTCAATAATAGTTCAAAAACAACGAAAAAATAATCAAATTAAAATGTCAACTGCGTTTATGTTTATATTTTGATAAACAGAAAATTAATTCATTCCAATTGAATTAAAACGTTAAGATGCTGCAGATTAAGCAGAAAAGCTCGCCACTTCAAACCATTTCGAGACCTTTCAATATGCTTGCTAAAATTCCACATTGTTCCAGATTTTTTTATTTTGCTTTAGTTTTGCTTCCTAAAAACAAAAATCAGCAAATCTTAGATCATGCTCGACGACAGCGGATGAGAGAGTAGATGTTGCAAACCCCGGCCAACTTGTCTCCATTTTTTACCTTGGAAACGGATCGATTTTTTATTGAACTTAAATAAAAGATTGTTGTATATATGATAGGGTTCCAATGATCTAATAATTTACGAGCTTCATAAATTCAAAGAAAAAAATCATTTAGCACTGTATTGTCGAAAAAATGGATGATTCGAACAGAACTCAAAAAATACAAACTGCTCATCAGCCATTGCTCTAAAAACTGATGCAAAAACCTCACGATGAATTACTGAGTAATGCAAACGCGCGTATTTTGTCAGAGTTACTCAGCTGTAAACATGCTTCTAAAAAGGGGCCGAATGCGTCCAAAGTTACTGTTATAAAATATCGCATAAAATTTCAACCAACTGTTTTTCTTTTGCTGCACAGCAAATGGTAACGATACTCTTTTTAAAAAATAGAAGAAAAAAGTTCAATGGCTAGCTTAGTTAATCACAGCTGGTCACAGTTGTTGCATTAACATCAGGTGAAATGTTAATTTTTAAAAAATCACACTTCGGATGAATTAAACGGTAGTTTTTCTGGCTTTTCCCCAGCCAAAACCTTTCCACTTCCAGAAAACACTTGTAGTAAAACGATGTTCGTAAGTTAAATAACTGAAAATTTGCCTAAAATTGAAAGTAAGTGATCTTACACTGAACTAAATGGTACATAAAATTACTTTATTGACGTAATTGCAACAAATCAAGATGCATTCATAAATCCGAATGCATTGCACATACATACATATTGTAAATATAGATGAAACGTTATATTATAGAAGCAAGCTGTAAAGCGTTCTAAATGCAAACAAACAAAATGTCTTTGAGAGATGTGTGCCAGGGACTAAAATTACCTACTGACATACTTCAAACTTAGAAAACTAATGATTAAAAATAAGGTCAAGGTAATTTTAACCTTTAGAAAAAGAAAATTGAGCTCTCAAGAAAATTGAAGCATCTTAAGTTATAATTCCAGATGAACACTATTTTATTCACTGAAAGAAAAATCTTGGTAAAATCAACAATTTTCCTTAGTTGTTTTTGCGTCAACTACGGGCTATAGTTAAAACAACCATAAAAAATAGTTGATTACTTTTATGCACCATGACGCGTGGTTAATAAACAACGTCCGTGGTGCAAAAAAAGTAAGCAACCACAAACAATGGTATTCCAACAATATACATAGTAAATGCCTATAGTATGTAGTATAGTATGTAGAATTTTGTTTGTTGAATTGAACATTTGTATGGTAACGCGCACAATGGCTGCGGCCGAATTTGCCAAATTTCTAATTTTGTCTAATAGATAAGCGATGGCTGATGTGTATTGTGACAAGCCAACCTAATCCTCGTACAACAGGATTGAGCAATACATAAGACAAAAAAATGAATTTGGTTTGTGCCTTGGTTGTATTGACAGCGACATTATCGCTGCATTGTGATTCACCCACTTCAACTGTGGCATTCACGTCTCCCCCTGTGGCGCCGCTGCCGCCATGCTGCTGTTTTGTGTTTACAGCCAACTTTTTGACAGCATTTCGCCGCAGCCCACTGCGTTTGCCACAGTGGAAGACACTGTAATGTGCTTAACTTATAAAACGTCATACAACGTCATATAAAGGCTTCACAGCCTAACATGAATATGAATTATATCGAAGAGCAAACCGAACACAATTTTGCCATGTAGTATATGAAACTTCTATGATAGAATAGGAGGATGATTATGAGGAGTATGGAAAATCAACAGTTTTCCTTAGTTGTTTTTGCATCAACTAGGGCTATAGTTAAAACAACCATAAGAAAATTGTTGATTACTTTTATGCACCATGACGCGTGGTTGATAAACAACAAAAAATTTCATTCGGAGCATGAAAAACGTCCAAATGTTGAAATCATTCTACTTTGCGTAGAATAATTCCAAAGACGTTGCTCACTGAATTACGTTTGTTGAAATCAACTATTGCGAAGTAGTTTAAGTACCATAAAAACTGTTGACAACTCGAAACGTTGAAGTTTTGAGTTAATTGATGAATGTTTTTCTATTTATCAACTAATTTTCGTGGTTATGAAACAATTAAAACAGTTGATTTCATGAACGTTGTGATATTTTTTGTATAACAAGAACCAACTACTTTTATATCGTTAAATTAACTATATTAACATAGTAAAAATAACTATTTTCCGTAGTTCGTTTAACGATTTTGAAAGAATCGTTGCAATACTATTAAAAATAGTTGAACCAACCAAGGTTTTTTCTTTCAGTGCTATTTTGTCTTTTGATTTCATTGAAAAAAAAATCGTTCTACAAATACTAATTTGGAGCTAAGATATATTGTGAATAATGAATAATTTTCAGTACGTTGACTCCAAAAGAATTCCTGAAGATGAACAGTAAGTGCTTGGTTTTAAAAATTACATCAACTCGAACGAATAGAGAGATTCAAATGAAAGTCTTTTTAAACTAATCTTCACTGAAAAAAATCCACATGGCGCCCAGAGCTATGTAACAAAGCGCATTATTTATGGCTCCATACGCTATGTACATAGTACTCTGAGCTATGCAATATGGCTCCCAGCGCCATAATGTCAGAATCTACACAGCGCGTGGTCTTATGTAATATGGCGCAGCATTTATGGTCCCACACGCTATGTACATAGGACCCTGAGCTATGCAGTATGGGTCCCAGCACCATTATTACATGGCGCGGAAATTATGGCCCCACACCCTATATTACATAGTGCAATGGACCATGTAATATGGCTCATGGCACTCCAATTATAACTCGCAGCCATACTGTGTGAGGGGGCGTATAAATATCAGCAAGTAAAATTTGAGTATTGCTTCTTGATTATAGGAGAGGCAATGGTCTTTGATGTCATTTATCCCTCGGAAATTTCGTTGATAGAATTCTATCACCTAACATCAACTGCTCTACATCCAGATGCTCAAAACTGAGAAGGCTCGTGGCCTTTTGTTGAATGCGAACTGGATCATCTTCAGATGCACTGAAAAAAAACAAAGCGCCAGACGCCATGTACATAGTCGATTTTGGTCGATTTGTGATAAAATATAGCGCCATAGTACATAGGAGCAGACGCTATGCTTATTACCCTCCATGCCACATACTATAGTCCTCCACGCCTTATACTTTAATCCTGCTCGCCATGTACTATAGTCCTCCACGCCATCTGCATGGCGTTGAGGACTATAGCAGGGGCCTAAAAGTACGTGATTTATTGATGGAAGAGATTGGCAGGGAGTGAAGGATTTACCATCAGCTGGCACGTAACAAGAAACAAAACCAAAATAAGCTCACTTTATCACATGCGAAAGTGAGAAAAGCATACTGTCAAACGACAGGTGAGAATGTATATATCCGTGTTAGCTGATAGGTGAGAGTGTGTTGGCGTGCGTAGAACCCCATCAAGAAACAGTAAGCGCAGCGAACATTCACTGGCAACAAACGAAATTCTCTGTATTGGGTTGCATAAAAGTGTCGGAGATATTCCTTTTACTCGACAAATAGTATTGAAAGTAGTATTCCGCGTTAACTACCTTATCGCTTACCATTTTATTACTCAGAAAATATTGCCTAGTGGGAATGAGAAACGTATTTGATCGTAGCAGCGTTGCTTGGCGGGGTACTTTGTGTCTTTTTTCAACTTGGACTTGGATATTGCTATTTACTTCTCGCAATCAGTGGGGAAATATTCTAATTGTATCGCAATTCACGTACTTTCCGAGCTATATATAGTTCTTAAGCTATGACTATAGTACATGACGTGGAGGACTATAGCACATGGCGTGAAGGGCTATAAGCATAGCGCCTGCTCCTATGTACTTTTCGCCATGTATTATGGCTTGTGGCGCTTTATATTATCACAATTCGGAAATCGACTATGTATATGGCGCCAGAAGTCTATAAACTATGGCGTCTGGCGCTATGTGTTTTTTCAGTGTTTTTTACCTGTTATTCGGAAGAACTTAATAAAAAATGGTTAGATTTTAGTGATATCAATATTGAACAGTACCGATAAATAGACAAATGACGCAAAACATTAAGTGTCGATATGTTAGGAACTGAGTACACAGTGCGTTTAAGAGACAAAGAAAATTTAATATCAGGCCAACAAGCTTGCTTATGTAAAACAATGATCATTGCTCTTGCTTTTGATCGTTTTGTCACTTGAAAATAAATTTTGGTAGGGCCTTGCGAAATTGGTGAACTTTTATGAGTTTCGTTGCAGACTTTTAAAGACGACTTTGTTAAACGTAGAATATTAGCATTTATTATTTTACACTCCTTACTTCTGAAACCTGAACTTTTAATAAACTCTTATAACCTTATGTATGTACACATCATACTTTAACAAGGGGTCAGGTAAGCCCAATGCTGTTTGTGTTCAAACACCAATTCTGCGCAGAGTATTCCCCACTATTGTCAATCTCTCGCTGTTGTCCATGTCTTGTGCCATTTAAATTATTAAATGAAATCATTAAAAGAAAAGAATTGACTCATAAGCTTAGTCAATTCGTGATCTTGTGGCAGTAATGACAGTTCTAAGATGACTTCAACGAACTCAGATGTTAAATCAAGCAGCCTCTCGGTCCATGCCTTAAATGGCAAAGCATTTAGTCTACGCCCACATATTCTTTGCATCAATTTATTTGTCGATCTTGATTCATTAAAATTTACGATGAATTGCACAAATCGATCAACCATATTTAATCAAACTCATTTTCAGTTGTTCAAAGCATTCCTTGTGTACTAGAGATATTCAGCCAAAAAATATATCAGGCATCAGACCGGTGACCTGGCCACCAAGATGTGCAACATTGCTTCCTGTGGGAATTATGGAATACTGTATGCAGTCAGATAGAGCCCCAAATGATCAGAAGAATGATCTGAATTCGGACTAAAAAGTTTCGTCAAAAAAACCAAAAAATATAGATATGCCTAACTTCATATTCAAACGCAATTTTATGAGATTTTCTTCAAAAATAATGCAGGTTTTTATTCAAAGTTCCCCTTAATTTAATTTTGAAACATAAAATTATATTCCTCTTCAAAAATATTAAAAATGCTTCGTTGCATTTGCTTTTCTACATCTTAGCCAAACAAATTCAAATAACCAAATCGACGCACCTATGATTAAAAATACATTTTGATAAATATACACTGCAGCAAAACTATTGAATCGTTGTTTAATAAAGGTGGCAACGAAATTGTTTAAAAATATGATTGCACCTTGTAAAAATGTTTGAATACCATAGCCAGCTGGGAACCTAAAGCACTTAGATATGTCAAATCTGTGATATTGATATTCAAAATACCGCAAACCTTTCCTTGGGAAGAGACTCAGCCAAAACGACTGGCATCGATACAAAAACAAGACCTCCGCAAAAGTTCATAGCTGCTGACAGTATTAAGACACTCCAAAACTCAGATGCATACGCCATGCCTATAAACCATAGTAATCATTGTTAGGTTTTAATTTTAAGTATTTAGGTTAACCTTAGCTACTTACAATTTATTAACTAAACTTAAACTGCCAACGGATACCTAATTGAGACTAAAATCTATAGTTACCGAATTGCGCAAAGACAGCCGTAACTGTAGCACACCAATGGTAGTATCGTGACTCATTTTTCCAGACTATTGTCATGATTGTATAAGTAATACGTGCAGCTATATCAGATGCACCACAAACAGATGTGATCTGAGCTACCTCAGTCTAGGCAGAGGAAAATCGATAAATGTAGACTGACATTAACAATCAATCAGATATACCTTCGAGAAGTTCAATTCCAGAAGGTGATAGGGGTTCAAAGTTATGAAGGATAACAATGAATAAAATGAAAATGCAAGTCCGAAAATGATGTTCACAAACACAGGTTGCTTCAAGAGTTCAATGTCCAAAAATCGACAAAAACTAAAAGTATGGGAAAAAAACATTATAGCTTAATGTATGCCTTCAAAAATAACTTAGGTCTGTACCGTAGTATGATGCCTTCTGAATGTATAGCTTTGCGCACACTTTTGTGGCCTGCTCTGTTGCTTCCTTTGATAAACGCTTCCGAATCAATAGAATCACCAACCTTGTTCTGGAATGAAACTTGCTTGCAAACTTCAAAGTCTTCGTTTTCTTTAATTTGATCGCGCTCGGCGCCATCTTTGACTCTCTCAACTAAAATTCGCTTACTATGCCACTCTGCAGGATGTGTGAGGAGCATTATTAAAATATTATGAGAGAATATTCCAATTAGAATTAACAAGCATCCACGAAACCCATAATAGGAAAGTATGCAATAAATAATCCATGGGACAAAAATCGGTCCAATTCCAGCTGCCATTAACGATAAGCTCAACATTGTAGCACGTCTCTTAACGAAATAGTCATTGATTGTTGAGAACAGTGTCGGAAGTATCAGGCCAATACCAAACCCTGTAGAAATGAGTCAGAAAATGTTTGTATTCATTTCAAAGGTTGGAGCTACTTGCCTTGCAAAGCATAAGCTACAAAAAGAAAGTCAACATTTTGCGCGAAATAGAAAAACACTCCACTTGCGGTGTACGCGAAGGCGCCTATTATTCCTGCTACCCGCATTGGTACCTTACAAACAATGCTACTGTAAAACAGACCTGAAATTTCGGAAAAAAAACAAGTGCGGTATGTGGTAGCTAAGAAACAGTTGATTTTAATGAAGGAAAATAATATAGCAATGATAAATTGATTTCCTAAAAGCCAAATTATAATTCGAGTCGAATCATTGATACTATGAAGTGCTAAACATAGAAAATAGCTTACATGTAATACTGTAAGTTAAATGGAGGCATCCGTGTAAGGCCGTTGTGACGCTAGTTCCGGATTCGAGCGATTGCAAAAAGTCATTGAAAATTAGCCCGTACGTATAACTGATGTCAATAGTGAGGTACTAAATGAAAAATTATAAAGATGTTATTCTTTTAGTCAAAATCAGAATGAATATCTGATCCTTACATACGTTACTGCTAAACCAATACACACCATATACCCCCAGCCACCCTCAGGTGGCTCATATTTGGACTTCTGTGACTTTTTGTATTGGCACATTGAAATATACCAAGTTGACTAGATCAGTTTTTTAATTTCGTATGCTTCCTCTTTAATATAAGTAAGAAACTTTAAGAAACCAATTACATATTAAACTTAAGGTATACGATTTTTCTTACGAGCATCGAAGTCAGCGTTTAAAACTGAACTCTTAGTACTAAAACTAATTTTTGCGGCACTATTTCGGTAGTTTCTTTCAAACATAAATTGATTTATATAGATTTATGATTGTTTTGAGATGCAATTTTGAGACTGCTACTACCTTTTATTCTTTTTATTTTTTATTGTTTGTATTAATAATATCCTATCTAACGAAGTGGGCACTATTCAGAAGGGCTAAATAATATCATTATAGAGCCAAGATGCATGAGCTTTACCCTAATCGAAACCAGTCTGAAAAGCGTAAATACTTGACCCGCAATAAAAAATAATCTGATACGTTTTCTATAGAAACGGACACTCCCAACGTAGCCACATTGAGCTCCAAAATACACCTTGGTGTAAGGTTATCGATCAATTGACAGCATTATAATGTTTTTCACAGAAACGGATCACTTTAATCGTTCTTTCGATTTTAACACTTCCACTATTCTTTTGCTTTCCCTTCGCTGCTTTCACATTTAAAGAGTTTTTTTTGCACTTGATCTATTACTTTTCCAATTCGAGAAACCGAAGTACTTTAAACCGAACGAATTTTATCACTGAGATGTAAGTTTTAATACAGGTTTAAATTTGATGTTTGAAGCTAGACCCGATAGCTTTAAACAATTAACTAATAAAATAGGTTACAACCGTAATGAAAAAATAAATGGAAATAAACCCTAGCGCATCAGAACCGCTCGAAACACTAGTGTTTGAAGAACAGTAGAGGATTTGTGCAGATTTTGAGTGTGTATTCCTACCACTACTCTCTTTTCCTACTAAGTAATAAGAGAATATAAGCTTATTTTAATTTCAGTGACTTCATCGAAAGTTACAGCGATAGAAAGGTGTTTGGGGCTGTCATTCAAAAAATGTGCAGATCTTAGAAAATTTAAAGATTGTTTACTTATTTTCATTGCAAATGTTTGCGATGAAAATACTTCATGCATGCATTTATTGGAACGAAAATAATGAAAAGGCCTAGTGCTGGCAGTCCTTTGCTAGTACCGAAGCAAAAAATATGTCGCATCTACCTTACGTTGAAGTCAACCTGCTCTGCGAATTTCGTATTTGACTTAAATGACTGCATTGGAAGTTATAGGGATGCAAAGAAATTTAGGGCTACCATTCGCAAAAGTTTTCTAATTTTCTAGATCTTAATATTTGTTGTTTGTTTTCACTATAAAATTCTATGATAAAATCGCTTACTAAAGGTATGCCAAAAAATACAAAAACAGCCATAGCTGGCAACCCTATCATTATTTTGAAATTAAATTTCAAATGAATATTGCATACAATAAGTTTCATTTGCCATTTGAATTTCGTTATGATTCAATGACTGTACTGGAAGCTATAGGGCAAAGAGCTTTATTTTCCTCAGGAATTTTTCAAATTCAAGACACCAAAATTACCATAGCTGCCAGCTCCAAACAAATGTTTCAACCAATTTTCTACCAAACGTGGTTTCAGCTACTGTGTGAATTTCGTCAAAATCGAGTAACTGGATCAGAATTTATAGGGCAAAAAGCAGCTATTTTTCTTATTGATTTTTCAAAATGGCACCATTTGCAGAAAATTGCCTTCATGTCAAAATCACTTCTATCAGACCTGGTCCTACTTAACGTCAATACATTCTGTGAATTTCAACTGATTCTGATTATTGGATCGTGAGTTTCCGTGAACAGAAGTTTTTGATGCTAAAAATATAGGTTAATTGGAAAAGGGTTAATAGGCGTGCCCGTTGTAAAATTTCAAATTTTTTACTTTAGCTGTGTAGACAAAGCATAAGATTTATACATATATGAGTGGCTTTTTTTCCATGAAACGACTTTTTTTCCGGAGAGTCGATGATTTGAAGGTTTTCACTTTCAGCACCTGCCCTAGCTTCAAGGTTGGCAACATGCTCATCAAAAGCTACACAAGTTTACAAATAAATAATACCAATATGCTCTGAAAGTTTTATAATGATTAAATAGCTCTGTCAAAAGTTATCGCAATTCAAAAATTTTTAAATTTGCTCGTTCTCCTTTTAGGCACCTAGCGCACACATGGGGTTAAAATGGCCGCCGATGCCTATTGTGCATATATACCAATGTATTCTGAAAGTTTCAGCTCAATCGCTAACGCGTTCCCTAAAAATAGTCACTGAATTTTTTCGATGATATTTATATAAATATATATATATATATATATATATATATATATATATACATATATATATATATATATATATATATATATATATATATATATATATATATATATATATATATATATATAGGTATATATATATATATATATATATATATATATATATATATATATATATATATATATATATATATATATATATATATATATATATATATATATATATATATATATAAATGGAAATATGAATTTTTGGCCGGATTGATTTTAATACTAATGTTCTTCGAACATAAGTAAAAATCAAATTACAATGTCAACTGCGTTTATGTTTATCTTTTGATGCACAGAAAATTAATTCATTCCAATTGAATTAAAACGTTAAGATGCGGCAGATTAAGCAGAAAAGCTCGTCACTTCAAACCATTTCGAGACCTTTCAATATGCTTGCTAAAATTGCAAATTGTTCCAGATTTCATCACTGTTTAAATTCTAATTTTGCTTTAGTTTTGCTTCCTAAAAACAAAAGTCAGCAATTCTTAGATCATGCTCGACGACAGCGGATGAGAGAGTAGATGTTGCAAGCCCCGGCCAAATTGTCTCCATTATTTACCTTTTAAACGGAACAATCTTTTAATTGAGATTAAATAAAAGATTGCTGAATATATGATAGTGCTCCAATGATCTAATAATTTTCGAGCTTCACAAATCCAAAGAAAAATTTCATCATTCGAACAGCCCTCAAAAAAAGCAAACTGCTCATCAATCTTTGCTCTAAAAACTGATGAAAAAACCTCACGATAAAGTGCTGACTAATGCAAACGCGCGTATTTTGTTCAAGTTACTCAGTTGTGAACATGCTTCTAAAAAGGGGCCGAATGCGTCCAAAGTTACTGTTATAAAATATCGCATAAATTTCATACAACTGTTTTTCTTTTGCGACCCAGCAAATGGTAACGATACTTTTTTTAAAAAAAGAAAAAAGTTCAAAGACTAGCTAAGTTAATCACAGCTGGTCACAGTTGTTGCATTAACATCACACGATCTCAATTAATTTTTAAAAAATCACACTTCGGATGAATTAAACGGTAGTTTCTCTGGCTTTTCCCTAGCCTTTCCACTTCCAGAAAACACTTGCAGTAAAACGATGTTCGTAAGCTAAATAACTGAAAATTTGTTTAAAATTGAAAGTAAGTGATCTTACACTGAACTAAACGGGACATAAAATTACTTTATTGACGTAATTGCAACAAGTCAAGATGGATTCATAAATCCGAAAGCATTACACATACATATACATATAGATGGGACTTTATATTATAGAGGCAAGCTGTAAAGCGTTGTAAATGCAAACAAACGAAATGTCTTTGAGAGTTTTGTGTCAGGGACTAAAATTACCTACTGATACACTTAATACTTAGAAAGCTAATGATTAAAAATAAGGTCAAGGTAATTCTAGCCTTTAGAAAAAGAAAATTGAACTCTCAAGAAAATCGAAGCATCTTAAAATATAATTCCAGATGAACACTATTTTATTATTTTGTCTTTTGATTTCATTGAAAAAAATTTCAGTCTACAAAATACTAATTTTGAACTAAAATATATTGTGAAAATATTGTATCTTATATTATTTTTGAATAATGAATAATTTTCAGTAATTTGACTCCAAAAGAGCTCCTGAAGATGGACAGTAAGTACTTGGTTTTAAAAATTACATCAACTCGAACGAATAGAGAGATTCAAATGAAAGTCTCTATGAAGTAAAACTTTTTTAGCTATTATTATGGTAGAACTTAATAAAAAATTGTTAGAGTTAAGTGATATCAATATTGAACAGTACCGATGAAAAGATAAATGGCGCAAAATATTAAGCGGCGATATGTTAGGAACTGAGTACACCGTGCGTTTAAAAGACAAAGACAATTTAATATCAGGCAAACAAGCTTGCTTATGTAAAATCGTGATCAATGCTCTTGATCGTTTTGTCACTTGAAAATAAATTTTGGTAGGGCCTTGCGAAATTGGTGAAATTTTTTGTTTCGTAGCAGACATTTAAAGACGACTTTGTTAAACGTAGAATATTAGCATTTATTATTTTACGCTCCTTACTTCTGAAACCTGAACTTTTAATAAACTCTTATAACCGTACGTACACATCATACTTTAACAAGGGGTCAGATAAGTCCAATGCTGTTTGTTTTCAAACACCAATTCTGCGCAGATTATTCCCCACTTTTGTTTTCCCCACTATTGCCACTCTCTCGCTGTTGTCCATGTCTTACGCCATTTAAATTATTAAAAGAAATCATTAAAAGAAAAGAATTGACTCATAAGCTTAGTCAATTCGCGATCTTGTGGCAGTAATGACAGTTCTAAGATGACATCAACGAACTCAGATGTTAAATCAAGCAGCCTCTCGGTCCATGCCTTAAATGGCAAAGCATTTAGTCTACGCCCACATATTATTGGCATCAGTTTATTTGTCGATCTTGATTCGTTAAAATTTACGATGAATTGCACAAACCAATCAATCATATTTAATGAAACTCATTTTCCGCTGTTCAAAGCATTTCTTGTGTACTAGAGATATTCAGCCAAAAAATATATCAGGCATCAGACCGGTGACCTGGCCAACAAGTTGAGCAACGTTGCTTCCTGCGGAAATTATGGAGCACTAGATGCAGTCAGATGGAGCCCCAAATGATCAGAAGAGTGGTCTGAATTCGGACTAAAAAGTTTCGTAAAAAAAAACCAAAATATATAGATATGCCTAAATTCATATTCAAACACAATTTTATGAGATTTTCTTCAGAAATAATGCAGGTTTTTATTCAAAGTTCCGCTTAATTTAATTTTAAAAAATAAAGTTATGTTCCTCTTCAAAAATATTAAAAATGCTTCGTTGGATTTGCTTTTGTACATCTTAACCAAACAAATTCAAATAACCAAATCGACGCACCTATGATTAAAAATACATTTTGATAAATATACACTGCAGCGAAACTATTGAATCGTTTGTGAATATAGGTGGCAATGAAATTGTTTAAGAATGTGGTTGCACCTTGTAAACATGTTTGAAACCCATAGCCAGCTGGGAACCTAAAGCACTTAGATATGTCAAATCTGTGATATTGATATTCAAAATACCGCAAACCTTTCCTTGGGAAGGGACTCAGCCAAAACGACTGGCATCGATACCAACGCAAGACCTCCGCAAAAGTTCATAGCTGCTGACAGTATTAAGACACTCCAAAACTCAGATGCATACGCCATGCCTATAAACCATAGTAATCATTGTTAGGTTTTAATTTTAAGTATTTAGGTTAACCTTAGCTACTTACAATTTATTAACTAAACTTAAACTGCATATGGATACCTAATTGAGACAAAAATCTATAGTTACCGAATTGCGCAAAGACAGCAGTAACTGTAGCACACCAATGGCAGTATCGTGACTCAGTTTTCCAGAGTATTGTAATGATTGTATAAGTAATACGTGCAGCTATATCAGATGCACCACAAACAGATGTGATCTGAGCTACCTCAGTCTAGGCAGGGGAGAATCGAAAAATGCAGAATGACATTTTAAATCAATCAGATATACCTTCGAGAAGTTCAATTCCAGAAGGTGATAGGGGTTCAAAATTGTGAAGGATGATAATGAATAAAATGAAAATGCAAGTCCGAAAATGATGTTCACAAACACAGGTTGCTTCAGGAGATCAATGTCCAAAAATCGACAAAAACTAAAAGTAGGGATGGAAACATTATAGCTTAATGTATGCCTTCAAAAAAAAACTTAAGACTGTACCGTAGTATGATGCCTTCTGAATGTATGGCTTTGCGCACACTTTTGTGGTCTGCTCTGTTGCTTCCTTCGATAAACGCTTCCGAATCAATAGAATCACCAACCTTGTTCTGGAATGAAACTCGCTTGCATACTTCAAAGTCTTCGTTTTCTTTAATTTGATCGCGCTCGGTGCCATCTTTGACTCTCTCAACTAAAATTCGCTTACTATGCCACTCTGCAGGATGTGTGAGGATCATTATCAAAATATTATGAGAGAATATTCCTATTAGAATTAACAAGCATCCACGAAACCCATAATAGGAAAGTAAGAAATAAATAATCCATGGGACAAAAATCGGTCCGATTCCGGCTGCCACTAACGATAAGCTCAACATTGTTGCACGTCTCCTAACGAAATAGCCATTGATTGTTGAGAATAGTGTCGGAAATATCAGGCCAATACCAAACCCTGTAGAAATGAGTCAGAAAATGTTTGTATTCATTTCTTGGAGTTAATTCAACGATTTTTCAATCATGTTAGGGAATTTATTGAAAGGTTGGAGCTACTTGCCTTGCAAAACATACGCTACAAAAAGAAAGTCAACATTTTGCGCGAAATAAAAAAAAACTCCACTTGCCGTGTACGCGAAGGCGCCTATTATTCCTGCTACCCGCATTGGTACCTTACAAACAATGCTACTGTAAAGCAGACCTGAAATTTCAGAAAAAAAAACAAGTGTGTTATGTGGTAGCTAAGAAACAGTTGATTTTAATGAAGGAAAATAATATAGCAATGATAAATTGATTTCTTAAAAACCAAAATATAATTTGAGTCGAATCATTGATACTATGAAGTGCTTAACATAGAAACTAGCTTACATGTTATACTGTAAGTTAAATGGAAGCATCCCTGTAAGGCCGTTGTGACGCTAGTTCCGGATTCGAGCGATTGCAAAAAGTCATTGAAAATTAGCCCGTACGTATACTTGATGTCAATAGTGAGGTACTAGATGGAAAATTATAGTGATATCAATCTTTCTACCAAGATCAGAATGAATATCTTGATCCTTACATACGTTACTGCTAAGCCAATACACACCATATACCCCCAGCCACCCTCAGGTGGCTCATATTTGTACTTATGTGATTTTTTGTATTGGCACATTGAAATATACCAAGTTGACTAGATCAGTTTTTTAATTTCGTATACTTCCAATTGATATAGGTAAGAAACTTTAAGCAACCTGATATATATTGATTGTTTTGAGATTCACTTTCGAGACTGTTACTACCTTTTATTCTTTTTATTTTTTATTGTTTGTATTAATAATATTCAATCTAAAGAAGTGGCTAGATTATTATCTCATACATACATGGCTAGATTATTATCGCATACATACATATAATGTATAATGATATTTCATTACATAGCCAAGTTGGCTGAGCTTTACTCTAACCGAAACCAGTCTGAAAAGCGTAAATACATGATCCGCAATAAAAAAACCACGGTTGAAATAATCTGATAATGCTGAAACCTAGAAAAAAAACCAACACCAAAAGTCAAATTCAAATTCACGTTTTCTATAGAAACGGACACTCCCAACGTAGCCACATTGAGCCCCAAAATACACCTTGGTGTAAGGCTATCGATCAATTGACAACATTATATTGTTTTTGATAGAAACGGATCACTTTAATTGTTCTTTCGATTTTAACACTTCCACTATTCTTTTGCTTTCCCTTCACTGCTTTTCACATTTAAAGAGTTTTTTTCCGCACTTGATCTATTACTTTTCCAATTCGAGAAACCGAAGTACTTTAAACCGAACGAATCTTATCACTGAGATGTAAGTTTTAATACAGGTTTAAATTTGATGTTAGAAGCTAGACCCGATAGCTTGAAACAATTAACTAATAAAATAGGTTACAACCGTAATGAAAAAATAAATGGAAATAAACGAAATGGAGAAAAATGTGTGATGCAAGCACAAATGCAAATGCCAAGCGTTGCAGGCTTAGCGAGCTATGCATGCAATCTATGAAAGACGAAATGGATGACCTGTTGCCGGTAGCTGTCAAGTTCCAGGAATTATATAATTTACTCGTATAGTCGCGATTTTGCACTGTAACCAGAGTTGCCAATTTAGCCCCTCTATAGCTAGATTTAGCCCTTTGTAGCTTCTGCCAGTCTCAAAAAGTCATCAATCGCCCCAAGGGGCAATTTACCACTTTTGATCTTTCACTACCCCAAATTTAGGCCGCTGCGAAATTAGATAAAAAATTTCCAAACTTACTTCGGAAATTAGCCTAAGTGATTACCAACATTTATTTGATCTATTTTTGAAACAATAATAGGAATAGTTGAAATTTAGCCATTAGCATAATATTTAAATAAATTTTTCACTTAATATCTGATGACCTCTTCGTTGATTATTTTAGCACAAGAGAACATCTGAGTGGCGTAGAAGCGATTAGAGCTCTGCAGGCTTCAATTAGAATAGGTTCCCAAATTTCTGGCAACACCAGCCACAAAAGATCACGATTGCTTATCACTGATTTTCGAAAAAAAAATTGCATTAGTCTCGTTTCGCCGAAAATTCATATTTATATGTAATATATATTTAGCTACTGCTTTGTATTGTATATTTCTCGCCCGTGCTCGAATCTCAATATTTTGTCTGACTGACTGACTGTCAGAGCCCGAGCTTAATTCAATAAGTTTTTTTGTCACCTGCGTTTGCATGGTTACAAATGATTTGAATTCCACGGATTCTTGATTGGCAAGAGATGAGCTAGTAATACTCAACACAATAATGAACATTGAAACCGAGGAAGTTATTATTAACACCATTTATATTTATAAAAATAGTTTCTCAATATAAAAACACAAGTTTTCAAGTTTTCTAGCATCGAACATGATCGCATCGAACACAATTTTAACATCACAACTCTAACTTACATTCATATATATTACTTTTTTTGACAATTCAATATTTTTTCAATATTTCTCTTGGTTCTTTACCAAACGCATTTATTCGGTTCAAATCTTTCTTTTGATTCTTAATTAATCGAGTAACAGAACTAACTATAACTACTTCAAAATCAAAACTGATAATTACAAGTGCTTAGCGCGACGGTCAACAAGCAAGTGTCCTCGCAGCTTCACAGTACCTGATTGCCCAATTCATGTTTATTGTTTGAACTGCGGTTTTTTAAGTTCTCGGCCGTATCGACTTCTCCGCTACTGTCATAAAATCTAGACCATTTGTTTGGACTGGTGGACATGTATCAGTTGGCAAATCAAAATCAGTTAACAAGATATCCAAATCCAAACTTGGTTTCCTACTCCTTCCACTTGTAAAAGTGTCTGTTCCGTAACGTTTCCATAGGTGATTTGAATGTGCCTTAATAGATCGATCCTCGTTTTCCAAATATACTAGGCAATTAACATTTCCATAACATTTCAATATTTTCCCTGAAACCCAGTGGGCTTTGTTCGATTTGTATGTCTTTGCCCATACTTGCTCTTGTGTCTGGAAAGTTCTCGCTACAGTTCCATGTCTTCTGTTGAACTCATCATTCTCAGTGCGTCCATTTCGGTATTTATTTTCTTCCCAACGAAGAGTTCTGCCGGCGATTTCAAGGTTTTCCTTTGAGGCACAGCTCAATACACATGCAAAAATGAGGCAATATTATCGATAATACGTCCCTCCCACTTGAGTTTTGTTAGCGCCCGCTTGAAAGTTTCTACAAATCTTTCCACTTGCCCGTTAGATTAGGGATGATATGGAGCAGTGTTTCAAAAAGTGCACAGACTGGGCGCTGCAGAACTGTGTGCCATTGTCTGTTATTAATGTATCACAGTATCCCTAACGTGCGAAAAGTTCATTCAACTTTTTTATTACTGCTGCTGAAGTAATATTTTTTAATGGAAAAATCTCAGGCCACTTTGAGAATGCATCAACAATTAGCAGATAGAACCATCCATCACATGGTCCAGCTAAGTTGACATGTATCCGCTGCATTGGTGCTACGCATAATGGCCATGATTGAAAATGAGTTTTTCTAGGTGATTTCGCTGCTGTGGCGCAACTTGTGCATTGTTTCGCAAATTCGGTTACATGTGTGTCCAAATTCGGCCAATAAAAAAAACTTCGTGCGATTGTTTTCATCCTGTCCACTCCTGGATGACCTTTATGTAACTGACGTAATATTCGTTTCCGAAATACTGCTGGTACAATAACTCGATTGCCAAATAAAAGAACACCTGGATGAACGGTTATTGAACTTTTCCGCCGGTAATATTGGATGATTTCTGGATGAACGTCAGTAGAACACGATGATAGCCAGTCCTTTTGAATAAGTTGATTAACTGTTTGCAGCAAATCATCACGTTTCGTTGCTTGTTGAATCATTCTAAATGTTACGGGCAATGAATGTAACAATTGGTTCACTTCAGCATGGATATCTTCTTCTAATTGAACACTAGCTATGACGAATTCTCTCGCCGATTTTTCGTGAGAGCTTATAAGTCTTGACAGAACATCCACATATCCGAAACTATTTGCGGATACAAACTGGATGTCGAAATCGTAAAGCATCAACCTAAGCGCCCAACGCTGAAGTCGGTTTGCTATGTGTGCTGGAATTCCTATTTTTATCCGAAAATTGAGAGCAATGGCTTATGATCTGTTAGCAAAGCTAACTTTTGACCATACACGTATTTGTTGAACTTTTTTGCAGCAAAAATTAGCCCAATACCTTTTTCGATTTGACTATAGTTACGTTCCATCTCTGTCAGTGCTCTTGAAGCGTGAATTATAGCTTTTTCAGTGCTATCTGGAAAAACGTGTGCTATGTGCGCCCCAAGGCCATCATTAGATGCATCTGCTCGTACTTTGATTTGCCGCCTTGGGTCGTAGTGTGTGAGCAGTAGGTCAGACGAGAGGAGCTGCTTGAAGGTGGTGAAAGCTTCTTGACATTTGGTAGACCAATTCCAAGTTTAATGCTGTTTTAACAGTTGATCTAAAGGTGCCCTGAGTGTGCGCATCTGCTTTACAAACCGTCCGTAGCATGAAATTGCTCCAAGAAACGATTTCAGCTGTGACACATTTTGGGGGGCTGGCATTGTCAATATTTTTTCGATGTTTACTGAATCTGGTTGAATGCCTTCTGATGAGATCACATGTCCCAAGTATTTCACTTGACCCGCAAAAAAATCGCACTTTTCAATCTTGATGTGAAATCCCTGGTTTTGCAATCGTCGAAGTATTTCTTGCAGTCGCTCCAAATGTACCTCTAAATTGTTGCCTCCCACGATTATGTCGTCTATGTGCACTGCAGTTCCTCCAATGGCTGACAGCAACGATTCCTTTTTTTCCTGAAAAAATCCTAGTGCTGATTTTATTCCTGGCTGCAGCCGATTGACAGCGAAAAGACCTCGTTGTGTATTAATTGTCAATAGTTTCCGCGAATCTTCATCGACTGGCATCTGTAAGTATGCATCGAATAGATCAATAATTGCAAATACAGCATTACAAAAATATCTTCTGGTACTGGAAGCGGATTCTTATTAGCTTCCAAGCATGAATTAAGTCCTGTCGAATAGTCACCACATATACGAATTGCCCCATTCGGCTTTTTTACTACTACTATAGGCGCAGCGCAGTCCGAATATTCCACCGGGGTGATAATAGGCGTGTTTTTTTGCTCCTGTATCTAGTAGAGAATAGGATACACGCATTGGAAACAACAACACTCCTGCACCAGTGAATTCACTAGTACAGAAATTGTATTCGTCATAGGTAGTTCATGTGCTGAAGTATAGAATGTGCTGATAGAAAAAAGAAAAGCTCATACGAAGTTGTCTTTTTTTCTGTGAGATGGCTTTGGTTTTTTTATGGTTAAGTTGAATGTGTTGGTAGTTAGTAAATTAAAAAAAAGCTCGTATAATGCGTAAAAAGTTAAAAGAATAATTTTCTGTTAGTCCTTTTGCTATTTTCTATCGCTTGTGGTAGTGTATATTCGTTATTTTCTCCCTTTATTTTGAGCTGTTGAGTAGTACCACAGCAAATACAGCAACCTCTGTCAGTCTTAGCGAAAGCATCAGCTGTTTTGTGATGGATCGTTTTTTTGCGTCATAGTTCTGTTCTGTATCGGAGCAAAATAACACGCCTAATATTAGGTCTAATATTAGGCGTGCTTTTTTGCTCTGATACAGAACAGAACTAATATTCTGCGTTAGTCGATTGAGCTCACGATCGACGGTGACTATAGCTGTAAACGGAACAGGTCGCTTCGGCTTGAATACCGGTTTCGCATCTGGTTTGAGTTGCAAATGAACTTGAAAATCGCAAACCCCAATTCCCTTTTCGAACAGTTTATGAAAATCTAAGGTCTGTTTCCGTACTTGAATCTATTATAATATATTATAATAGATTCGCAGCAAGTCGTTTCCGTACTTTTGCTGCAAATAAAATCTTGTTGACGTCATCGCTTCCCCTCTTTCAGAAAGTTGTAGAAAAATACAGCCGAACTGAGCTGAGGCATTTTGCTGCAGCTTGTCAAATCGACTACGATGGGCTTGGCGCGAGGCTTTGAAATGTATATATATTCAAAAGAGCGCGCGAAGAAAAATCTTTTCTGTGCAATATTCCAATGAACACGGAATATATTTCTCGCACAACGTTTTTATTGCTATTACAAAATGTCCAATGGTGGATATTTAGTGCATGGTGTGCACTTATTTGTAAATGATCGACTTCGGTGGAGTCTATGTTTTAATAAGGACAAAACTGATTTGTACTTTGAAAATGAAATGTATTGTTGGCGGGAATATGCTGTTCTTTTATTTTGCAGGCATAATAATATAGATGAATTATAAATTTTGTTTCGCAGGCGGATCAATATTGAAATGGGCTCCATTAATAGAGCCTGTTATATAGCGCACGAGCAAAATATGATAATCTTGTAGATGGAAAAGGATATGTTCACAAGGTGTTTCCAATGCATATGATGGCTTCATCTGGTGTGTGGGATGTGATCATGACACTCAAAATGTCCGCAAGAACGTTTTTCGAAATTCAAATCAACGCAGCTGTCACTTTTAGTGTCTTCTTCTTACTTGCAGCAAGTTGCAGCAGCGCGTTTCTGTACTTTTCCAAATGTTCCCCCACCACAAAAATAATCAAGCTGTAAAATTCTGTTACTACTGCACTTTGCTGAAAGTACGGAAACAGATCTCTAGTTTTAAGTTTTCGATTACCATTTCTCGTTTCGTTGTATGCATATGAATTCGATTGCACACAGAAGCAATCGGCTTCTCCCATGAATTAAATGAGTTGCATCCCAACGGGAATCGCGGTAATGTATGCTGGCGTAATGCATGAATCAAGCAATGCTGGTAATGCACATTTCCGATTTCCAAAGCTATTTTCCAGCAATTATAAGATATACTCGTAAACATGACTTGGAGCATGGAAAATGCTGCAAGGGAGAAAGCTCATATGTTATAAGTCCAAGACTGGCCAATGAAATTCACTCGCAGAAACAAGGGGAAAATAACTTGCGAGCATACATCGGTTATGGGTAGTCTGCTATATAAAGCGGAAAGATGAAAATTTCGAAGCATTTCAAATCATCACGCACAGGTAAGTAAAATGTATGAAGACAATTCCTCCTAATAGCAAAGAGCATGCGCTATTGGAATTTCTAATGAGCGTCAGCATGCAAAAACCACACATGCAGAGATACAATCGGCCGCCGGCCAAAGCTTTCATTCATATTGAGGCATATAAATGCGAGAATACGATGTCGTACTTTCCAAAAAGCTCTTATACATAAAGCTATAGAGCTAAAAGCATGAGTTTCCCCTTGTATAAATCTTCCCAGCCTAGGACATGCAATGTTAAAAAGAAACAACGCGTAATGGTCCGGTAATGCTTACACGCATTACGCGAAATGCTTACCGAATATATCCGTAAGCATAATTTTTCCCGTTGGGTATCGACTTGAAGTTTCAAATTTACAATATTTAGGAGACAAAAATTGCCGTAGTTGGCGTCCCTATACTAATTTTAAAACCAAATTTCTATGAAATCTATCTTAGAGCAAGGTCCACCTATTGCGTGAATTTTGTTAAAATCTGGTGGCTAAATCGGAAGCTATAGACCAAAAACCAGTTTTTTCCCCTAGCGATTTTTCAAAATGGTACCACTTCCACAGTATTGTCCGTATTCTAAAACCACTTCTATCAGACCTGGCCCTATCAAATTCCAACATGTCCTATAAATTTCATATTGATCGCATTATCCGATCGTCAGTTCTCATGCACAGAAGTTTTGAGTGCTGAAAATAGAGGTAATTTGATCACGGGTTGTCGTTCTTGTTTACCGCGGAATTTTGAAATATTTTATTTAACTTGGTGGACAAAAGTCAAAATTTATCAATAATTTGAATTATTTTTCAAAAATCGAAAATTTTTAAGGAAGGTCGATGATTTGACGGATTTTTGTTCAGGAGCCTGCTGTAGCTACAGACTTGCCCGCACAGTCTTGAAAGTCCATGTGTGTAAAATTCTAGTCTACATCTATAAATTCTGAAAATTTCACGATTTTCTTAGAAGTTATGACAAATCGAAATTTGAATAAAATCCTTCCCTACTTTTAGACACTCAGCGCCTACACAAGGCTCAAAATTTCTAATTCTTTATCACAAACAAACTAAAAACATAATAAGTTTTCATTCCTAGTACTTTTTTTTAACAAAACTTTACACTGCTTGGAAATATAGGAGCACCTGAAAATTCACTTAAATGCCCGCCGCCTCCAAAAGGTTTCAGATATCTGAATTCTAGTAAGTCATGGACCTACCTGTTATACACATCTATGTCCTCCGAAAATTTTAGCTCAATCGGATTGGCCACTCCAGAGATTATCTCCCTTAACCGTTTTGCTGATATATATATGTATATATATATATATATATATATATATATATATATATATATATATATATATATATATATATATATATATATATATATATATATATTCATATGACTAATTTTCGGCAAAGCGATTTTAATACTAATGTTCTTCGAACATTAGTAAAAACGTATGCGTCTGTAGTGCCTTTGTCTCTAAATTTTTGTTTATATTCCTGACCAGACAAACCATCACATCCCCACTTCAAAAACAATATCATTTTATGTGAAAGCAATGGATCTAACGTCTAACAACTTCTTCATTAGATTTAATAATCGACCAGTAGTGTGATCGAGTAGAGCTTGCAATTGCACTTCAACACTAGTCTCAAAAATCACTTTTGCTGACGATGGAGGGTAACAACAAGCTTTAGCTACTACTATTTTTTTACAAGAACGGTAAACTGAAGCGAGACGATTTTCGTTAGTCAACGATCTTGTAAGCCTTTAAGTTTACTTCGTCATTTTACCAGAAATGATCAAATTAAGCGCATGATCCGCTGAAATTTGGAAAACAGGCTCTTTTAAAGTCTTGCGATAAGCTGATATATATCTAGAAGCCCGTTGTGGAGATGTAGTACTCATTACTTTCGAGATGTTCGAAGCTTGAGGAGCTCCAGATGAACGAAGCCTGCTCCTTTCGCTGCTGTTAATAAACTCGGCAGAAGGTCGACCGCGAGGAACTGTTGAATTCGTCGACATTCCTTTGTCTGTAGACTTTTTCCTAAGTGAGCTCTAAAACGTATAACAATTGACCATTACAAAAAAATTAATTTTTCATAGAAAATTTTTTTGGGAGTTATTGGAACATTTTTGAATATTTTACGTTTCTTCGTAAAATAGCGCACGTTGAATAAATCCGACATGAATTCGTAATTACTAGAAAGTGCAAACTAACCATGAAAGCTATGTATGTGTATACATTTTTCAGCTGTCAAGTAGTTGGTTCGTGACATATAGAATTTTGAGTGAAGCAGCTTTTGTTAATTTCAAACAGATGGATAAAAAAGATGTTCATGTGTTAATAAAACATTGCTTTTTATTGAAAAAAAAATAAAAAATGTTAAATTGAATCAATCTTTGTTCGCCTTGATGGAGACATTGTGCATACTCAGTTTTGAACAGAGCTTTGAATTCACGGTGCTCATTTTCTGAGATTTCAAAGTTTAGATTACTTTGATTTTTTGTGAACAAGCATTCTCGAGAATTCGGGTTTGAGTTTTCCATCCATTCTGTCGAACATTCTTAATAATGTTGAAAATTTCCAGACGAGTGAAAGCGACTTGTTTCCGATGATCTGGAACATAACAACAATAATATATAACAAGCATTTGCACAAGTAAATAAATCATGAGATACGAGAATTCTGGAGTTGTGTAAAGACAGCGAATTTACATGATAACTTTAGCTCTGGGTATCAATAATCACTTTCAATAAGTCTAAATCTTGTCAGCATTCTCGAAAAAATATATTCTGTAACTAGACGCAAATTCATTTGTCACGTGAAGAAAACGTTTTAAAAAAGAGAATAAGCACAAATAATTATGCCTCTTAGCACTGTGACCGATTTGGGCTGCTGCGAGAACGCAAAATATCGATAGCAAGCATGGTCCCTCGCCGTGCGGCTGTGGCGACAGTGAAGTGTACCATGAAAATGTTAATGGCAACGTATTTAGCAGATATTCGCAGTTGAATTTTTTTCTCCGTTAAGATTACTCAATGAGAGACAATTAGCAATAAAATATAAAGTGGTGCCTAGAGGTACTTTTTTATAGCTCTACGAATTCACAAATTTGCACCTCTTGCAGCTTACATAGCTCCATATACCACACAAATACTCATATTCCGCAATTCGGTAGTGATTATAATGCTGAACTAACCTGAATGAGTACCTTCCATTCTCAGAACATAGAGATCTAAGGAAATGAAACAAGCGTATACATATACGAAATTTAGTGAAGCAATTTTACTGCAAAGGTAAAATCTATAAATAGAACTAATCGAGAGAATTGCTACCTCAGATATTCCCCTTGGTTTCCCCGATATCTTAGCTTTTGTTGTTGCTGAGTTAGTAATTGTCAAATTCGCGTGCACATGGCCAACTATTTTTCTCTATCCATCTCACTCTATCTTTCTGTTCGGCACAGTAAGTGAATGTCAAATTCGCTTACTGCTATTAACGCTCAGCCTAGGCAAATTGCTTCACTTCTCATTGCCATTTTCATTTCCTTATATCTCTCTCTTCTGAGCTTCCATTCCATCATATGCAACGAAGAATTTTACTTGAAAAACGTTTCTAAAATAATCAAAGAGAGTTAATTAAGACAACGGGAAAATGCATAAACACAGCTGTTCCACGACCCGTGAGTTTGCAACGGCGAAAAAGAATATTCACTCAATATAAGGTGCGCAAAATATACACTGAGGTCCTCTGTATGTTTCTGAGTTGAACTGAATTTGAAAATCGAAAGTCAATATTTCGATTTTTGACCTACTTTTGAGGCGCACGATACCACTGTGGTTCGCAAAAAACAATTCACACCAGGCAGGCTGATTTTGTTGCATAAATGATTTAAATGATTTTATAAATGATTTCAAATTTATGTTTAAATTTCACCCAGCTGTGAATCTGTCTGTCGTCATTGGTTGCGGAAACCACTACAAGTAGTAGCAGTGATCGCACCAAATAATTAAAATAATTTTCCTTAATTCCCCTCAATTTCCTTTAACTTAATTCAATTTCCCACACTATTGTGAGCCCATGAGCTTTTACCCAAAAGATTTTGCCGCTCACGAAATCTGCCTCAGTGAAATCACTGAGGCAGGATTTACTTGTTGTTTTCAATGCTACGAACCTAACCAGAATTCAACAGAGGAGCAAGCCGGGTTTTAAGATTGTTTTCATTTCAGATCTAAAAAATTGAATCGGTGTGAAAACTTGATTGTGGATGATTTTTTTTCACTTCAGTCTAGATCAGATTTAACCGGTTTGTAAAATAACGATCTAGGCCAGATAGGTTGTTGCATTCACTTTAATTGCTGCGTTCACTTAAGCTGCCGATTGCAAAACAATTTTTTTTCCAATTTTAATTCATCGGGTATTTGTTTAACAATGGGATGTAACTGACTCCAAATTTATGTTTGACTTTTGTCAAACTGTCAATGCGTGAAAATTCATTAGCTCTTGCAAACGCTTCAGGTAGTGGTCTAATCAAACGCCATCTGGTCCACTTTTTACAATGACTTCAACTTGTTCTTGATTTTATATACCTAAGCTATGTTTACACTTAGAAACATGTATCGGGATTTGTATGAGATACAAGTCAAATAAACAAATCATGCAACTGAAGCTCATACAAGTGCTCATACATTGACAGTGTACTCATACATCTCATCATACATTTTGTATATCGGCATTTCGCTCTTGATTTGACAAGTTGCGATACTTCAGTGAGAGAAGCTAATTCAAGAAGGAAAGTTTCTGTTCTTGTGAAGAAGTGATTTCCACATTTTTTTTCAGAATGTCTATTTGGAATAAAGAAAGAACATTAAACTTAACAGAGAAAGTGAACTCTAATGGTATATGGGATATTAAATCCAATGATTATAAAAATTCCAATAGAAGAAATGATATTCTAGAAGACAAAGCTACATCTTTAACATGTTCAAAGAAAGAAGTTGAGGATAAATGGGACAACATAAAAAGCCAATTTAGTAGGGAACAAAGTAAAATTAACACCAGTGAAAAACCAGGATGTGGAACAGATGATGTTTACATTCCTTCGTGGTACGCTTTCTAGCACTTAACATTTTCAGCCAATCAGTATAAACCTCAAAAAAATAGAAATACTGATAAAAATATAACTCAAGTGAGTAGAAAATATTCATTTTATTCATATATAAAGTTTTTAAATATTATTTTCTTTATTTTCTTTATTTTCTTATTTCCTTTACAATTAGATATTATTTATTTCATTGCCACGGTATAGACCCCTGAATACTTAAAAAATATTCCCCATATTCTTTTCTATTGTCGGTGTGAATATTTGCTCTTGTTTTGGTTCTGTTTAATCGATTATTCCGTTCACCGCTTGTTGTAGTTATTCTCCATGATCCTGGTATTATATTTCCTTCAGAATCTTCTGAATCAAACGTTCCTGTCGGTGTATAACGTTTAGATGCCTTATTCCGTAAGAAGTTGTGGATATAAATTGTAGCTAAAACTACACTTGTTGCCTTTTCGGAGTTCACTTGCATTTCCGTTCTTTAAACTCGAAATACGACACTGAGAATACCAAAAACATTTTCAATAATTCTTCGGGCTCAGCACAATCTATAATTAAAAATTCTTTCCCAGGAATTTTTCGGATAATGACCAGGCAGAGGCTTAACAATATTTTCCTCCAAAGCAAAGGCATCATCGGCTACAAATACAAAAGGTATATATTTGGTTCTTCCAGGAAGCGGAACGGGCTGGGGTATTCGCAGTTGCTTTTCACATAATATCTCAGGAAAGGATGTATGTTTGAAGACCCCTCCATCCGAAATCTGACCTTGTATACCAACATTTGCATAAATGAATTTATAGTTCGCATCATGATTGCTTGCAATTAAAAAATGCTGTTCCAGAGTTTGCAGGTGCCTTGATTTATACGTTGTTTCTATCAATTGCACCTAGACAATGTGGAAAGTTCCACTTTTCTTCGAATCTCTGTCCACTCTTCTTCATTTGAAGGAAGCTGAAAATAACAGAACCACGTCAATTCACTAATATTTAAAATAATATTTTTTCTTTCAGTGTTCATTTGTAAATGATGATCATTGTACTGCCGGCAAGGAATCTGAGATAATTGAGCTTGATGAGATGGACAACGAAGAACAAGAAATGTTTAAGCAAGATGATGTTGAAAAAAATAAATGGCTAGCTCCACAACAATCAAGCAAATGTAAGATTAAAGATAGTATGACTGACATAGAGTCAGTAATAAAAGGTATGAAAATAGTTGGAGAGGGATTGGCTCAAAAGCAAAGAAAAGACGAATTTACTGTCTATGGGGAGTATGTGGCAAGTGAACTAAGAAAGCTCAGAGGGAAAAATTATGATTTAATCTTGGCCGAAGCTAAGCAAAAAATAAGCACAGCCTTATATGAAGCTGAAGTTGAAAGAATTAAGCCAGATAGGACTTCCGTTTATTCCAAATCAGTCATGTCTTCATTTTCTTTTAACGATTTATTAAGTTCATCATCTCCCATAATCATTGCGACACATTATCCAAGCACTCCTACTGAACCAAGTATGCCTACTGAACCAAGTGATGAGAATCAAAAAGCATCAAATTCAACTACATATTTTCTAACAATTATACTTTCTAACAAATATAAAATTCACTTCACTACAAATTAAAATTTTGCTTTTTACTTACCTTCAATTCATTAGATAATTTTGTAATAAGAGCCTCACATACATTTGGCACTATATTACAAATTGAAGTTTTAGAAATTCGATGTGCTTACATTAGTGACGCAAAAGAATCCACACTTGCGAGGAACCTTAATGTCACTGTCAATTGATCTGCTGGTGATATTGAATTCCTGAATTTAGTGTCCTTTATCACTATTATTGGTCCCACTAACTTCAATAGCTGTTCAAATTCATTTCGGTCCATCCTCACATAATTTTTCAAACAACTCCCATCTTCTAAAGTCAGTTCGTTAACTAACATATTGTACGCGCCTTGGCTTTCCCGTTTTTTCAAAAATTCACGTATCCACCACTTACGTTTTCCTTTATTTTTTTATTAATTTTATTTAAAACAATTGAGGAACAACTTAAAAATAAATAATCTTCTTCCACTGAAGACATTTCACTTTACGATGGAAATGCAAATTTACCAATCAAATGAATTTCTATCTTAGTGTAAACGCACGTGAAAATAAAGTGCAAATTTATACATGTCAATTGATTTGTAGAAATTCACTCATACAAATCTTGATACTAATTTTGTACAAATCGCGAAACAAGTCCCACAACATGTATCTAAATGTAAACATGGCTTTATTGACAACACATATAACCACGGGCACTGGCGGTATTCAAACCCACAGGCCACAGTATGCCGCTTTTCGGCCTGACGCCTTAGCGAGTAGAGCTATCGGCCCCGCTCGGTGGAGGTTCAAAAACACGAATCGAGAAGGTTTTGTTCTTTGTTCTTTAATATAAATATAAATTTAAAGTTTGATTTATTTTAAAGTTTGATTTTTGGCACAAGACAAAATTCTCAACACTGATTTGAATAAAAAATGTTGTTCATTAGCAATCAAAAAAAATCCTTCTTGTCATTCGGCGCCACGGATTTAAGTTGCGGAATCTTAATTTAAAAGAAATGTATACGAGTATGTTGCAAATATTTTGAACAGCGTGCGAAAGTCAACCTAAAAGTCTGTTAGGTCATAGCGTGCCTCATTTTCACTACTGTCGGAAGGAATGCATTCTTCCTCTCCTTCCGAAGTTTTTAATTCCATAGGTGTTTACTTTATTACATTTATTTTTATAAAACAACATAAGATATATACTTTAGACACTATGAAAACAAATTATATTTACAGCCACCTTAAACATATTCCATAAATAAAACATTTTATTTTCTCTTCCATTCGATTCACTTCAATTTCCATCCGGACCAGTCTCCAAGGCACGACGCCTCCTTATTCGATTCCTACACTTCACGTACCAAATTTCAATTAGCCACGGAAACGCACAGGCTGCCAAAAAGAAGTTCAAACAGTGAAAAGTTATTTCGTAGCTTCTGGTCACATCACGAACATATCCCAGAATGGGACCGATGACGAACATTATATTGCCTTGCATGAACATGAACAGTCCATAGCCTGATGGAAACCTGCAACGAGACAACACAATCCAAGTGAGTAAATACGTCGAGGTGCACCAGAACAGAAGATTGCGAAAAATTTGAAGTGTCTCGATGATTTAATATTGCACTGCACTTGATCTCTACGGGAAAGTATACACATTTACGAGTACTTACCGTTCCGTCGACAAATACTCGGCAAATACCAGCGGGATCGGTACGTGCAGCCATGTCTTGAAGAATCCAATTATGATCGTTGTGATGGCGATTCCGCGGAAATCGAATACCGACAGGAACGCTGTAGCAATTCATAAGTAATGATATAAAATTTATTGGATGATTGACTGTACGGAAGTTTGTCATGAATGAATGTGATTTATGGAATGAAATGAGAGGTTCTTCTATAATAACGTTTAATTTAAAACTTATAATTTGCTAAAACGCTGAAAATGCGACTTTGTTGGGGCTGGCTTTACTATAATGATTCTGGTGAGTTATTTGTACTACAGCTACTACTTACCATAGGATAAACGTACAGTTAAGTCTTAATTTCATAGCGGTTACTCTTAACAAAAAATGGAAGCAAGAAACAAGCTGCCTGCGAAAATTCAATTCCCACAGTCATAATTCTACATTGGTCCTAGAGTTTATCAACTACGATTTGTTTAAGCTTACTTAAAGTATTTTATTCTTAGACCAATTTTAGTCTTAACAAGCGAGAAATAATTTAATGCTCTGATAAATGTACACAGTCTCTCTCCGAATAGCCACTTGAACCAATATGAGGGCCATTTAAACTAAAATAGGGGGAAAACAATCACTCATCCTTAAACCACAGCTTAAGAATACCTAAGAATGTTCCAAGCAGCGTAGATATCTAAAGATTGGAAAAAAAACAAAAAAAAACTCGTAGCGTTGTATATGAATGCTAAGATTACTCCTGTATCTAGACCAGACTAGTGATGGGCTCAAAAACGCCAAATAGTTTGAAAAAAACGTTTGGCTGCAAAAAACGAACGAACAGTTTTTCTAAAACGAAATTTTTTTCTAGAACGAACAGCATTTCTTAAACGAACCGTTTTTCTACAACGAATAATTTTTCTAAAACCAATTGTTCCAACTATTCTACAACCAATAGCTTTCCTAAAGCCAATCGTTTTTCTAAAACGGACCATTCTTCTCAAACCAACAGTTTTTCTAAAACGAATAGTTTTTATAAAAGTTTGTAGTAGTTTGCAAAAACTGCCTTTACCGCGCTTTCGATGATTGGAAATGGTCGGGGAGTATATTAGTGATATTTTAAGGGCAAAAAATTTTTGATAGGGGAAATTGGGCAAAAACGTCCCTTATTTTTTCCAAAAAAAAATATTTTATCTAGCATGAATTCGGGGACCTTTCTGAGTTGTTACGGGTGAAATTTCCATACAAGTCTGGGAAAAAGCGGCCTAATTTCGAAGATACGGCAAAATGAAATCCACCGGAAAAACTAAAAGTAGCACTAAAAGTGCCAAGGAGGAACAGGTTGAGATCCTTTTTGGTACATCAGTTGGCGTCTCCGGGTGTGCTGAGGCCCTCCTCGTGACTGCAAGTCACCACGAGGGTGTCTCCATACCTACCGGGGCTGTAAAATTTACGAGACCATGGGAGGTAAGGTGCCCCTGGACTCATGCCCAGCCTTACGGAAGAGGTTGGCCTCCTAGTGGGTGCATGTTTAATAAACGAAACATGTTTTTTTATCTGTTAGTAAAAACTTCATGCTTCAGTGAGGCGAAGTGGAAATCCGACTATTTTAGATTAGCCAGGAAAAGTTTGGTATCAGAGATCGCTCGATGAAAAGTCATATAGATAACAACAGGATTAGTTGGTCCCATCTTAGTAATCTTTTTTACTTTTGTCATTTGAACGAATACAGGAGGTGATTTTTGCAAATAATAAAATGAAAAACAAATTAAATTCATTGAATTTGATCGTTTTTCTTTAGATGACCCCTAGATTGGTGAAGGACTTGCTAAATAAATGACCGGCCATTGGAAAGTTACGGACAAGCTGCATAGACTCATGATTCGGTATTCTTTGAAGGTAAACTTGCACCATCACCATTCTAGCTTGAAAACATTGTGTCTGGAGGGTGGAGGAGGGCATATTAGTCCATTTCATTACATTACTGCAAATCGTATGCATTGTATGTATACATGTATTTACTTCAAATAGGTATTTGGAACAGGTATTTTTTCGTACTCGTACTAGTTAAACCTAGTTTATGAAAATCCTAGTACGACCCAACTCTAATTGTCGTACAGCATAAAATTTGTTTCTTTTTGTTATTTCAAACTGTTTTTTTTCAAACAGTCTTAAAAACAGTTTGTTTTCGTTTTTTGAAAACAACAGAAACGCCCATCGCTAGACCAGACTATCTTAGTATCGATTTCCATGAAATTTCAAAGTTTACACCTTGGATTCGACGAAAAATTAAAGCTTTTAAATCGTGATTTTAGCGCATCAAATATTTCTTGCAAAAAGATGGACATGACCATAAAAGTGGAGATGGAAAAACCGCACACTATCTCCTTTACAATGGTGCAACGTATTCCCAGTACACTGTGCGCTATACATATCATCAACAACGTCTCAAATAGAAGCCCGTGAACAGCAAACGTGTTCGTTCTCACTGTGAAATAAAGTGTTATGCTTCAAATACATATTGGCCCAACATGTTGGCCCAACATATTGGCCAAAAATCCACTCAGGCTGGGAGTGAGCCCAACATCAGCCCAACTCGCACCAAGGGGGTTTACACATATTGGCCATAGCCTCTGTTGGTCTTGCTTGGGCCAATATGTATTTCCTACATTAGATGTGTTTGTAATAGAGATAGAGAGAGAGCATCAAGGAACGCGTGTGAAAGAGAGTGATTGTGATAAATAAAACTACATTGTGTTTGCAAGATTTACCGAGTAATTGCCAATTCTGTTGATATATAAATGTAATGATAATTGCTAAAGTGGAGAAAAAAATATTTAAATCAGAACATTAAAGACATCAAACCGGAAGTACTGAAAACTTTTCCGACATGCAAGTGACTACTTATTTCGTCAATATACCTGAACTTGAACATAAAATTGTCTCAAATCCGAACTGGCGGGGCTTGAGCTCAAAAATGGCGCACGAAGACACAGTTTTGGAACACTAGAACACTAGGTTAGACAAAATTATAACGCAGCTGGTCGAGACTTAGACAAACCTTATAGCACAATGAAAATAGAACGAAAAGCTAGTTAAACAAAACAGGGAGCTCTCGGAAGTTATAACAAAACAGTGACAACAAGGACCAACAGACGCTTAAGCGAAAGATAGTAACATCTCCGTTACTTTCATTCACAGAGAAAAAAAGACAAAAAAATATATGACTGCATCTCCGTCAGCGATGAAAGACAAGGACGTTGAAGCGCAATTGGATTGCGAAGTAGACATGGAGATGTAGGATGCTCTTTCCCCGTCCAACCAAACACGTGCTGAACAAGAATACCCTCCACTTCCACCCTCCAAACCAAAAGCCCCGATGAAACTGTTGACAAAAAAGGTCACTACATTTAGTTCCACAAACTTCAGCACAATGAAAAACACATAACAAAGGGCAGTACGGTTTGAACAAGACTGAATAAAAAAGGACGACAATTCCAGTCAATATCCGGGAGCCACAAAAGTGAGCTCGCATATCCAGGTCTCTTAAGGACCAGCAAATGAACTTCGAATCTGCCAAAGTATCTATCTTAGCAAACATGTGATTGTCACTACTCCACTAAATCACAAAAAAATTGCTAAACTCTTCACTGTTGAGAAAATGCAATACCACAAATACTTTCTACCGGAGGAGAAAAATGTTAATGTGGTGATTTGAGGTCTGCATTGAAAAAAATCCACATGGCGCCCAGAGCCATGTAACATAGCGCATTATTTATGGCCCCATACGCTATGTAGATAGTGCCCTGAGCTATGCAGTATGGCTCCCAGCGCCATAATTACATAGCGCAGAAATTATGGCCCCACACGCTATATTACATAGTGCCATGAGCCATGTAATATGGCTCATGGCACTCCAATTATAACTCGCAGCCATACTATGTGAGGGAACGTATAAATGTCAGCAAATGACATTAGAGTTTATGTCTCCATAATACAAATCCCTATGATAAATTTTATATTTGCATAAAACATAACTATTTAAGGGATTAGACTGAAATTTATTCTAAGTTAGAACACAGGTTACAATTGAGTATAACATTCAGTTTCGTTCATATGACCATTGCAAACACATTTGAAACGACGGATGTATTGGAGCTAATTTCCATAACACAACTGGCCTCTAGATCATTTCACTTACAAAGATTCATGAACTATAGTCCTCCACGCCATGTACTATAGTCCTCCACACCATGTACTATAGTCCTATTCGCCATGTACATGGAGTGGAGGACCATATTACATGGCGTGGAGGACAATAGTACATGGCGTGGAGGCTTATAAGCATAGCGCCTGCTCCTATGTACTTTTCGCCATGTATTATGGTGTGTGGTGCTATATTTTATCACAATCCCCAAATAGACTATGTACATGGCGCCAGAAGACTATAAATTATGGCGTCTGGCGCTATGTGTTTTTTCAGTGTAGGGCCTCACACCAGAAGAAATAAAGGAATATCTACAGGCTCGAATTCAAATTCTTTTTCCTCAAATTCAGAAATAGGACTTCCAGTCAAGGTATCTTTCCGAGAAGCAAGACAGAAATTTATAGCATCAAAGCAGTCAGTCATCTGATCTGGAAACCAGAAGCCCGGCGACCTCGAAGAGGGCAATCGCATGGCCATAACTATCGACATAGTGCGAGGAAGAGCACCACTTCTTAAAGTGCGTCAAATATGTCAACAGTGATGATGACAATCCGGCCAGCTATCGGTGATGCCCAAAAAATGCCAAGAACTTGAGGAACACGTTTTCGCAGGTGGCGAAAGCAAATTTTCCTACAATTTTCCCAAGTCCTACAGCCCAACTCACAGCTCACAACCCATCCCTCCAGAACTTACAATAACCCTGAAGCACCGCGGATTTTGTCCACCATACCACAGTCGGCCATCATGACTCAACTGTTCTGCAATATGCAAGAACAGTTTCAGAGAATGATAAAGGACATAATGGACGAAATGGTGCAGTGGATGTTTGCGACATTTCCAGCTCCATTCAATAAAAATAATAAACATTAATGTCCATTCGCTATCATAACATAATTCTTGTCATGACTGAAGAGCTGATGTAGTTCCAATATGACCATAGTATTGACCTAATGTTCATCCAGGAAGCATTTCTAAGATCAGCTGATTGCCTCCACATCGCTAACGAAAACCTATACCGTAGCGATAGATTGAAAGGTAGAGATGAAGACACTGCAATCCTGATGAGAAGAGGCATAAATCATATCCACACACAAGCTATAATACTACAGCTCGTCGAAGCGACTGTTATCAAAACGCACACTGATTCCTGAAAGTTCGTGGCGATATCTGCGAATTCCCCCCTGGAAAGCTATGGCCCGGATCTAAGCAAACTATTTGGACACAATGATTCTGTATTTCTTGCAGGAGATCCAAACGCTTGTGATCGCCATTGGAGAGACGTGAGAAGCAGCCAAGCTGGAGTTGAGTTACAAAAGTATGTCGTAGAAAAATGCATAATCCTGCATCTTCCCGACGAAGCTACACACTTTGGCACAGTTTAAACTTCAATTATAATTTTCGACTGACTGTCCTCGATGAACCGACCACAAGTCAGTACTCTGCATCATTGAAAACGACTTCATTGACAAGCCTCTGCGAATGATGAAGAGAACAAATTTGAATGCATTCCGAGACGCAATGGCGAATGAATATTTTGAAGAAACATTAAAAACTGGCAGAAAAAGTATTCGAAACTAATATAGTATTAATAATAAAGTATTAATAAAGTATTCGAAACTCTAACAGCTCAAAATTAAGCAAGCAAAAGAGGACAATGCGATTTAAACTCCAATAAAGCAGACAAACCTTACAAACTTCCCAGAAATATAAAAGATCTCTTAAGGAGCAGGACAGGTGAGCCTAGCTTAAGAACGTAGGCAAGCCAGTTCACAAACATTATTAGCTATCGGATCGCACAGTTTGGCAATGAGGAGTGGGGTGGAGGGACCTGGTGATAACAATCATTGTCGCATAACCAAATACTTTCGTCAATAAATAAATTGCAGTGCCCCCCATATATGGTCCACATGGGCTGAGATTTGACAGTGCTGGCAATGCGGAGGATTTCAAAGAAAACCTTAAAGAAAACCGCTCTGCGGAGGATGATGTTATCGAAGAAGATGAAGTTGCTGAGTCGGTTGAACAAATCTTGGCCTCTGTGTTAGCAAGAAACTCTTGAATTTGATCGACTAATTTTGGAGAAATTAAACTAAATAAGCGTAAAGCAGCTGGACATGACTCAATTGACTCAGAGCTTGCTATTTTGGCTACGCTAATTTAGCGCTGCTAAAATTTAGTGCGGTTATAAGTGTGAAGGTAGCAGTGGTATAAACACTAGAACAGTCATAAATAGGATTTCTAGTTTCGAGTGACATTCGCAATCTGGAAGCCTTGGTGCAAGGGTGTTTTTGTTCTTATATTGAGCTTCTTTCAGATATTACGCCATTTTTGCTTTGGTTAATAAGCTGTACGGTGTAAACGCTACTACTATAGCATTTATTTTAGCATTTATATTATAGCTATTTTAGCTCCGGCATAACCAGGGCCATATAAGACGAACCAAAACTAACTTCATATCTGTCAAAACCTTGCGCTATAAATTTTTGGAATCCCATGGTATGTCAGGAATACGGACTTATAAGAACTTAGAATAGACCCGATCGATACACACATACGCGACAAGACATTAAAACTATTTGACAGACTAGACGGACATCCTTACACTACCATGGAGGAACTGAGAAATATTGTCAACCTCCCCAATGATCGATATCCCAGCCTTCGACAGCTAACGGGATAGTGCGGAACATCTGCACTAAGAGACAATTATATATTTAGATGAAGGTTGAGATGAACTGAAGAAATCGCTCAACCAGAGGGGTGGAGTCAGAATGCTGAAAGCACTAGCTCCAGCAAAACCCAGTTTTTTGGTACCATCAACACAATATGCAATGCCTACCGTGCTTCTTTTGTTTGCAGTACATGCTGTGATTTTTCGAATGCAGCAAGTTATGCTATTTGGGCTCTGAGTCGTTAAAAAATATAATTCCTAAAGTTTCTTCCTCGGAACTTGAAATAAAAGTGTCTTGTTATTTTCTAACACTTTTAATTCGGTAAAAGGAATTATAAATTTTTATTATCTACGACCGTTAGCATTTATGTGTTCTTAATCGAACTTTTAGTGCTTAATCGAACTTTAATTCTTATTTGAATAAGTTTATAAAGCTTGTTATGATAAGTTCTTATTCGAACTTAGGTTCTTAATCGAACCTTTCTTATTAATATATTATTATTTGTTCAAGTTCTTATTCGAACTTATTTGTCTTCACTTTCAACACTATGACACAATGAACATCACTGAAGTTAAGTGACACAACACGACTGATAAGCAGGGGTTTTCTCAGGAATTTTTCATGGGGGGTGTGTTCAGAATTTTAGGTGGGGTGTCCCTTTGGAACAAAGGACACAAAGGTGCCTTTGTGTAGAAAAATTGTCCGTGTTAGGGGGGGTGTATGCACTTTCCAGGGGAGTATTAGGGGGGTGTTAGGGGGGTGTAGGAAAATCTCTGCTGATAAGTAACACTGAAAGTGACGACTGAAAGTGAACAACTGGAAGTGAAGCTCTGATCTTGAGGAGAGGTCTATTTATATGAAAGAAATGTCTAATAAGCAATTTTGGATATCGGTCTAGAACAAAGGATCGTAAAATGAAATTTGATCTTGGTTCTAGATCGATGGGAAAAGATCGTGATGTTCAAGTAAACAAATGTGTTGAGATGTTTACTTGGATTGCTGATGTCGCATTTCCTTTCCTTAATTGGATTAGCCTTTATTGCTTTTTCTAATTGCTTTTCGTAAATTGATTTATTAGAAATCTTATTTCATGGTCAAGTGACTCATGATTAGTTTTTACATGATTAGTTTTTAGTTAATTAAATTTGGTTGTAACTTGATGGTCTGGTGACTCATCAATGTCATCAACTATCATGAATCGCGTAATTGGCACGGTGAAAGTGTGCTATTTACTCTGAGCAGTTTTGCCCAACACTTCACCAAAATCAACTCAATTGGGTACCAGGGTGTAATCCAGCCTATCCTTCTGGGTATTTAAGATGCTCTAAAGTCATCACGTAAAATGTAGGCAAGGTGGCACAATGGGAGCAAAAGTATCAACTTTGTGCTCCGCGAATATCGCGGATGTTTGATTACGTCTAAGACTAAGTCTTCGAAATAGTTGGTTTGGTTTCGACTGTAGAAATGAATATGTGTACATTTGCTAAGAAGAGCTCTAACGTTGCATGGATCAAAATTTGAACACTGGAAAATTAGCTATTGATTCGAAACATTGCATTTTCTATTGCGAAAAAAAAAACTAAAAACAACTGAAAATTATTTTGTACATAAAAAAATTACAATGGAGGGGCAACTAAATGCTAGGATGCAGCAGTTCGAAAAAGCGTAAGCTTTTCTAAATTTTATGCCTAGTCAAGGTTGAATGTTTCATGGTCACGTTTTGAGCCCAACCCACTTACACGATTCATTCTTTTCTCCGGCATATCTCGAGAGGTTTGCTTGCAAGATATTCAATAGGCTAGGTTAGGTTAGTGAAGAGGGCTGCCGGGAACACGGCCAGCATTAGGCCACCAGTTTGGGCCCATTTTCCATGCTCATAGACAATCACACGCATTCACACTTACAGCCATGGCACTGGCGGGATTCGAACCCGCAGGCCCCGTAGCACGCCGCTTTTCGGCCTGACTCCTTAGCGAGCAGAGCAACTGGACCCCCCAAGATATTCAATAAATATTGTATAATATTAGTCATGTGCATTTGAATTTTCAAACTCAGTTGAAAATCAGTGCATGCTAATCGCAGTAACTCGCATTTCAATTACTATCTGGTGAAGAGTTTTTTAATAATTAAGTTTTCATCAGCGCCCAATGTGGAATCATCTTTCGTAAGGCGTAGTTAGACGGCTAAATAGATTAACCAGCAATCAGTAATTTACTTAAACATAAAGATACTAAGGATTCACATCAATCTCATGGAAAATGAACAAATCACCGTTCATGGGATAATCTGTTATTTGTTATCCACAAAAACTGTTTTAGGGATCAAAACAAAAACACATTTCATGTTCAATTAATGTAAAAATTTAGGGCTTTCTATACCCATTGCTATCATTTTCACTCGAACCATAAGACACAAATAATAAATGTCATGCATTCACATAATATTTCGACATACTATATATTTTATTGCATTTGCATTTTTTCCTTAAGGTGATAATACATAAAAAAGCTTGCAATCACTATAAAACAATCTTGGGTTCAATCAATGTATTTTCTGTGAGGAATATTTTAATTTTTTCCCCGATTGTCCAGTAAATATTTTTCACCTGATCTAAAAACTCGTATATTAAAATAAGAACAATTTTCACTCATTAAAACTCTGGGCATGTTTTTGCCACTTCAAGTTCATACAAATCACCTGGATATGACATATAGAATAACATAACTATTTTATCTACACTGAAATATACATGCTGTATTTCTTGAGATAAACCGTGAAAATGAAAACCATTTTGCGGAAAATACTCACACTTGCTTACTATTTTTGAATATATTGAAATACATTTGATTGCATACGAGCTAGAATTATGAGTTTTATTTTTGAAATGCATAGCTAATATATAGTATTTACCTCAGATACGTGACGTGATGTGCCTACGGATTTATCTACTATACAAATAAGCTAAATGGAGTTGTAAATCAAAAGCTGAAGCTTTAAGACTTGAAACGAAATATTTTGATATATTTCTGGAAATTGTGGCAAACACAAGCGGAGCTTTACTTGCTTTGTAGAAAGCAAACCAACACCCGATTTTCAGGAAGAAAATATGAAAGTAAATATTAAATAATGAAATTTCGCGCAAGATTATTCTGTGATTTGAGGTCAATGCAAGTGAATTGTCACCTAAATTTATAAGAGCCTTTGCCCAAGATAACGTCAGAAATGATGTTTATTCAACTATAAAACACAGTGGTTTGAAACGTGTTTGAACTTCCCTTATCCTGTTTCAAATACATTTTTTATCAGCTTACATATCAAATCAATATTTTCATGATTAATATTTTTATATTCTGTAAGATTTAAAAAAAAATTACATTAAAAATTACTTACCAGTTCGACCAACAATGGAAAATATTGCACCCATCATGTATACATGTCTTGACGGAACTTTAATAAATGTACCACTCAATGCCAAAACCACACGCGAAAATAAATCTGCACCAGCACCCATTGCAATTACGTTTGCAGTTTCTAGCTTTACAAAACACTTTTAATACCTCACTTCAAACCAAATGTTTAGCATCATACCTTAGAAAATCCAAGCTCGAATAGGTACATTGGTTGAATCGTGAAAAATGCAAGGTCCGAATAGAGAGCAAAGGAGACTCCTAGGGCAATATTCATGTAAACCGGATCTTTGAGCAGACTCAGATCAAGAAAATCCACCAGATATTGCCTGACAATTGAGAATATCACAAAATATTTTCAGAATATATCCTCAAACCTGGCTAGCTCACCACTTCGATCCAGGCTTCGGACTATAATCCATCGCTTCGCTCAAGATCATAGGACCAGTCCAATTTCCCATACTGGCAATACTCGACGGTCTTCTTGAAGTCAAAGCACTTGTCAATCTTGAGTTCGGCAAAGTATCCATAGGATTCTTTAAAAATTTTGGCACTTCATCTTTCTCCATTAACAGCTCCAGCTGTTGTGTTTCTGGCAAACCGTTCCCTACGGTTACTTCACGCTCATTTTCTGCAATCAGCACAGCTCGCATATGCCACTCGACGGGATGCATGACAAGCATGCCAAATATCGCATGAGAGCTGATTGCTGCCAAAACTGCTAAACTACCTCGGAATCCATACGTTTCCATGAGAGCTTGCACCAAAAGGGGATACGCCATTGTTCCTACCCCGATTAATGTCTGAGCGACACCCATCATCACGAAACGTCGCTCCACGAAATAGTGGTTGAAAATTGTGTACGATGTGGGTATGATTAACCCAATACCCGCTCCTGGCAAAAAAGTATTCTCTTCACTCAGAAATCCAACTGTCATTTGGTACTTACCTTGCAGCAAACTAAACGCAACAAAGAGCTGTCTGGTTGACTGGACAAATATTTGCATTAGTCCACCAGTAAAAAACATAATCCCACCTGCCAGCCCGACAGATCGCATCGAATACTTATTAAACAACCTGCTCGAAAATAGGCCAGCGAAACTCAAAGCACTGAAGTAAGAGCCTGTAATTATTGCAACTGCGCTAGTACCTTCACCAAGCTCTTCCAGGAAATCGTTGTATATCAGACCAAAACAAGTGATGGATGCAAAGGCGCAAATCTAAAGCAAAACACATAAACATCAATCTAGAAAAAACAATCGTCAACTCACAAACGGCAGAGACATTCCAATGCAAATTAAATACCCCCAGCCTCCTTCTGGCGGTTCGAAACGGTATTTTAGACTATGAGTCTTCGGAATTTCTGTCATTTTCTAAGTTCTATCGACCCTAATCTTAAAACTTCACTTCCGCGAACTTCAACTTGAGTAAGACCACGTTCTTTCGCACAATGCTGGAAATTGGCTTCTGCCGCCAATATCATACCTCTCCAGTCCTATCAAGAAAATGCTTATCATATGGTGATAGCTGAAAGATTTAAAAGAATTTGCATCAACGTGCTCATATTTACCTTCTTGTATCGTACTGTCAGACTTTCATATTCATGTAATATATCAGAGAGAGGCAGACAGCAAATTTTAGAAATTTAGATGAGATCTTAGATAGTCGCTCATACAATTTGGGTTTTAAGCAATTCACTTGAATAACGTTCGAACACAAACAAAATATTTACATTTGGAACTTTGCTACTGTGCTTATCAAAACTTATTATTTTTCCACGAGGAAGAGGGAACATTAAAAGCGGCAAAGATTGTACTTCTAGCTGAGGTAATAATAATAATCAACAGTATTGTTTTCGAGTAAGTGCAGAGAAACGTTGAGAATTTGCTATTCGGAAATGATTTGACTGGTTTTTTTTTACTTCTCTGGACGCCGTCAAAAATAGCTTGGAATAAACTGAAAATTCTTAGATGTTATTGACTAGCTGCCTAACATTAATTTTACAGTAAAAGCAATGCAAGAAAATGAAATAGGACTTTCAGAGATCACAATTGTTCTTTATTTGCATGTGCTCTTTAAAAAGAAGTTCAAAAACAATAAAAATGCACAAAAATCACCAAAAGGATAAATCGAAATTGAATGCATTCCAATGACGTACATAGTCCATTCTTTTCTCGCTAATTTGTTTTAATCTAGGTGCTGCAAAGATGTAAACTAAAAAAAAACTTATATTTTTTAGTAAGCACTTTTCAATTATAGTATGTTTGTTACTGTAGAACGCACATAATCAATGCATTCCAACCTTTTGCACATCACTACTTATTCACCACAGTACACTTGTATATTTTCATCCTTTAAGGCAATTACAGCCTCCGATTTTCGTCATATAAACGATTAGATGACAAACTGCTTAATGATAACCACAATGAACAGCCCTCATTCTACCGATTCACACAAATCTTAAATATCGCATGCTTGGAATGACAGACATACTGCCTGTGCATCCGAATCTCAGCCAAAGTCTATGCACACGTTCCCTGTGCATACATGCATTTATAGTTTCTTAAATACTTATACAATTCTAATTTCCCACTTATTTCACTTCGTAGAATGCGATGAATAACAGTCAAATTGTAACTGACGACTTCAAAACATTATCTACTGAGCTTAAGTATGAGCTAATAAATGATATGAGACATTTGACTCTTGTCACTTTAGACCCTACAGCCACTTAATTGACAATCGTCAGCATGAAACACATAAAACACGTGCCCCGAGAGGTCCTTTAACAGCTATATCAGGATAGGATTATTTTATCAGAATTATTTCAGAAAATTTTTTATCTTGACTAGGTTCTCTCTGCCAGCCGGTCCCTTGCAGGGTGAAAAAAATTTGATCCTAGAGAGCAATGCTTTATTAAGGCAGTATTCTGGTCTAGAGGACCAGACGCAATAAAAAATAGTCTAGCTTATCAGAACCGCTTGAAAACTAATTTTTGAAGAAATTATATTTGAGGGACTTAAAAATGTGTGAAGGCGTTATACACTTCTTTGTTGTATCATATCAGCCATTTCTTACTCAAAGGAACAAATATCATTTTCTGACAGCATTTCCTATAACACAAATGATGAAAATGTTCAGTGCTGGCAACATTTGTGCAACACAGCAGCAATAAGTATACCATAACATGCTCATGCTTAACCAACCCATCCTTTGAATTTCGTTTTCATCCAAGGATATCATCGAAAGTTTCAGTGATTAAACTATGTCTGGGGCTGCCATCCGAAAATTTCCAAAACTTGGAGAATTCAAATATCGGTTGCTTATTTAATTGTAAATGCTTTGCTTATGAATACAAAATAGAAGGATCTGTTGGTGCAATATTTACGGAATTGTCTGATGCTGGCAATCATGCGTTAGCATCATAGCTGCTTCACATTGAGTTAAATCCACCCTGTGAATTTCCTTTCGATTGAATGGCTGCGGTGAAAGTTATAGAATTGAATAGAATTTTAAGGTAACCATCCTCAAAACTAATTGACACTATATATAAATATTTGTTGTTAACTGTCATTGCAGGATCATTCCCATTTGGAAATTTAATGAAAACATTGCACGATACAGAAATGTCAATAGATTACGAAATTCATCATACCTGCCCTACAGAATTAGAAATGCAGCAAGATCCACTTATCACATGAATTTCGTTTAGATTTCGTTACTGCATCGGAAGTTATAGGGAAAAAACCTTTATTTTCCTGAGCAAATTTACAATAATTAAGAGACGAAAATTGTCATAGCTGGCAACCCTATACTAATATCCCAACCAAATTTTTACGTAATCTGTCTTAGAGTAAGGTTCACCAACCTCGTGAATTTTGTTAAAATCAAGTGGCTAAATCGGAAGCTATAGGCCAAAAACCAGTTTTTTTTCGCAGCGATTTTTCAAAATGGCACATCTGCAACAGTATTGCCCGCATTTCTAAATCACTTCTATCAGATCTGGTCCAACATGTCCTGTAAATTTCATATTGATCGCCTTATCCGATCGTTAGTTCTCCTGAACAGAAGTTTTGAGTGCTGAAAATAGAGGCAATTTGATCATGGGTTGCCGTTCTTGTTTACCGCGGAATTTTGAACATATTTATTTAAAAAGGTGGACAAAAGTCAAAATTTATCAATAATTTGAATTTATTTTCAAAAATCAAAAATTTTCAGGAGGTCGATAATTTGAAAGATTTTTTTTCAGGAGCCGGCTGTAGCTACAGAGTTGCCCGCACAGTCTTGAAAGTCCATGTGTGTCATTACATGTGTCATACATCAATATGCTCTGCAAATTTCACGATGATAAATTGTTTTTCTTAGAAGCTATGACAAATAGAAATTTGAAAAAAAATCCTTGTCTACACAAGGCTCAAAATTTCCAAAGCTTAGAACTTAATATGTTTTTATTCCCAATACTTTTTTTAACAAAAATTTACACTGCTTGGAAATATAGGAGTACCTGACAATTCACCAAAATGCCCGACGCCGCCAAAAGGTTAAAGATATCTGAATTCTAGCAAATCCTGGGCCTACCCACTATATACATCTATGTCCCGAAAAATTCAGCTCAATCAGAAGAGCCACCCCAGAAATTATCTCCCTTAATCATTTTGCTGATATATATACATATGTATGTATATATATATATATATATATATATATATATATATATATATATATATATATATATATATATATATATATATATATATATATATATATATATATATATATATATATATATATTTTATATATATATATATATATATATATATATATATATATATATATATATATATATGATGAATTTTCGGCGAAACGAGTTTAATACTAATTTTCTTCGAAAATTAGTAAAAACCAGAATCATTTTTGGTGTTTATTTTTTGATCACTTTTTTATTAACATTTTGAAAGTAGAAAAATGTATTCAAAAAATAAAAAAAAATGGATGTAGATACAGGCCGGCGAGGTGAAGGCTAAAAAAAAAAAACTTGTCTCATAGTTGACATGATTCCAACCTTCCTGGTGGTCTGAAACATTCATTTTTCGTGAATTCTGTAAAAAGAAGAATGTAGAAATAGTGTGACGTAGGCGATTTGGAAAACTTTTTTTCAATTTTGGGAATTTTTTATAGATAGTAGAAAAAACAATTTCAAAAATCCCGTCACATGCAATGTTCCTTCTTCAGCTTCAAAAGTGTACCCGCACTATCTTGAAAATCAATGTGTGTTAAATTTTAGTCAACATCGATACGCTCTGCAAATTTTCGGGAGCTCTTTCAGCCATACGAGCATAGGCGGGCCGTGGCTTGAAATCTGGCAGGGGCCAGGGACTGAAAGGTTCAAGACATCCGATGATTTTGTTTTTGTTTGTACACGTACTGCTCATACAACTTATATAATTCACTAATACATTATATATTTGTTGATTTATTCTTTGTTATTTGCTAATGCATAATGCATTATCAAATAAACTTCTTGTCTGTTAATACGTCTGTGAATACCACATGCCTATAATGTGAATGGTAGGTAATGTGAATGGTAGGTATCAATGACCACTAAGAAAGAAAGCTTGTATGAATTATACGGGAATAGAATGGAAATAATTAGAAATATAATACTATTTTTTTGTTTAGAAGCTAAATATATTTCAATTCATACTAGAAGAAGGGGATAGCTTACTTTCAAAATATCTTTGAAGAAATTGGAATGTATTAAGCCTACATGGAAGAAATTGATATCTTGCTTCAAACTTCAAAAAAGCATAGATAATTTGCCAAGATGAAGAGTCCTGTAACTTACTCTTTTCGAGCCATTTGGTTTGCAGATATATCTTTGTAGCCCTAACAGCGTGTCCGAGGCTATATCAAATATCAAAACCTTTCAAACTAGTGCTTTTCGCTGTTTTCCGTTTTCGTGATCCACTGGGAAATGTGAGATCCACACAGTGCTTCTCTGCGAATGATTTAATTTTGTCCCAAACTACATAAAAGATTTCTCGCTCACTTAGTAGTATTTCAACTGTTCAATTCACATGATTTATCCCATCCCTAAGAGTTGCATTTTTAGTTTGGAAATATTTGCTTGACATGTTCGTTATAAAAAGAACATAGTGAAAGATGAAAAGATTTACTACAAATTTAGGATAACTGATTGAATGAAAGATCCCCAATGAATAAACTGAGTCGTTGTATTTTCCCTTATTCATTTCTTTCTCTAAAGCCTCTTTCATAGTCCCATAGCTATCGATCACATATTTGCAATTGTGAAATATCATTTACTAACGAGTCGAGCTTAAACTTCTCATTCCACGCCTTGTGTTTAGACTAACTGCCTCTTCAGGCTGCTTCAACAATTTCTGTTGTGATGGCTTCGAAAAGTGTAGGTAAAGGAATTCGATGGCATTGAAAAAGGATGTAAACGTTTCGATTGTGAAAAATGTGTCCATCACAACCAGGATAATTTTATGAGCTAGACAATGTACAAATGTGGCTGCAGGGTGTTTCATCTTAGATTTGTACACCACTTTTTTGTCCTGACATGACACTAGCACCATCATAAGACTGTCCAACAACAGGCAATTCACTAAGTCCGTAGCTGTCTAACAGGCTCAAAATTATATCTGCTAAATACGAGGCATTTCTAGCTCCTGAACAGTCTACAAAGCTTGAGAACCTTTCTTCGCTAAGCTCAACAAATTTCAACAAATCTAACAACCACGGAGAGTTGTTCCTTCTGTGGATCCTTGCTGCGTTTGCCATAATGGATATCAATCTGCAAACTTTTATTTCAGCTGTATTGTCCCCGCGAACGATTTCAGCGATTATTTTCATTAATTCATTTTGTATTTTGCCACTACAGTAGTTCGCAACCTTGTTTTTAAAATTATTTTCAAAAGTTGAATCATGCTTCGCGAATAATGCACAAAATTCCAAAAAAAACACGGTTATCACTGGCATCACTTTCATCAGGTCCTCTAAAAGCACGTCTTTGGCAACTGAGACACGTCGTAAGGTCGATAATCTTTTCCAAATAATTTCGGTTCATCTTGACAATATTCCAAGATTGTTCAAGCACCATATCAGTTACTGTCTTCCAAGCACTATTAGAGTTTTCACATTGTGCATGAATTTTACTATCCGGATAATTTATCCGGATCGCGAAGTTTGGTCGAGCTGAAATTTTGGTGTAGTTTTGGCGACAATGGAAATTCTATGGAAAATTTCGCATTGTGCTAACTTCACACTGAGTCATCAGATCATCACAAAATTTACAAGACTCATCAATGGGCATAAAAAATAAGTTTCTACCGTTTTTAAATAATGTCTGGGCAACCTTGTAGCTACCATAAGTACGTAAACACAAATCTTTCACACGGCTGTTAGAATAAAATGCAAATGATTGATGAATTTGATACTATATTTATACATTCAAATCTAAACTTGTAAAATTCCCAATCGCACAAAATTCGCACCGATTTTTTTATATTTTTAGCACCTGGAACTTGGTTTACGGTATCTCGCGACCGGATAAAATTCATAGGATATACTGGTCTTGAGTACAGGTCTGGCAAAAGTTTAATGAATATGATAAGAACCATGTGGCGGCTGTGTCACTATGAAAAAACGCTCGGTGAAATTCAAAATTCACACACATTTAACCTGAGTGTAAACCAAGTATGTCATAGATAGCATAAAGTGGCAGGGATGCCATTTTTGTTCTCCAAATAAATTCAAAAATTGTATTTTACCTTAATTACTTTATGGCCTGCCATTTTAATACTTAGGCTATGTTTTGTGAACGCCAACGCCAGTTTATTAAAGTGTTTTTATCTAAATACCTGTATATTGCCTAGTAGGAATGAACAGATAATCTTAATAAAAAAATGATGATTGGAGAGGTGCTTTTCGTCTTTTTCTTAACGTTTAACTTGTCAAAATTAAATATCGCCGTCCATTTCTCGAAATAAGTCCCATAACATCGTAATTAATACCGGAAATAACACAGTCTCTATGCTATAAGTAGTAAGTATGCTTTGGTGTGTATGCTTACACTACTGCACTACTCAACTCTTGCTGTAACCACAAAAACCTAAAAGACGAAAATTTAAGTGTCTGCTGTTGGAAATATTTATTTTTCTGGGAGGGGCCAACCTAGGGTCTGGGGGGGTCCCGGCCCCTCTGCCCCCCCCCCCCCTTCGGCGTATGCATACGAGCAGTTCGAACTTCTTTAGAAGCTTGAGAAACTCGGAGCGGTTAATTCCTTGTTGATTGCGTTTGTTGGTTTAGTTGGCATGTCACAAAAATAACTGTAACTCCAAAAATAATTTGAATTTCCGAGAATCCTTTTAAAATCTTATTCTTAAAGGTCTAGACTTTGAAAATATGCAAATAAAAAAACGATATGATCAAATTTCTAGAACAGAATACCCCCTTAAATAAAAAACCAAAGCATAAAAACAACAATTTATCCCGCTTACCAAATACAACTTCCATTTTCAGTCTCCTTATCGCAGTTAACTGGCTAAATGGCTAAAATAAGAAGCGTTGGAGGAGCATTGTACTTGAAGTAGTTCAAAGGAATGGTTACTGACTATAATCGACCAACAAGTGCGGCTGATTCGACAGAATCTTCCCACTTTGCTTTTCTGGCTTTGTGTTTTTTTTTATCTATGATAATGCCAAAGCTCAGGGAATGCCCTTTGAAGCGAATGCTTAGCGATGGCGGTAGGGAGACACATATGGGAGAAGCCGATATCAATTATTCCATTGTTCTTTTAAGTGCCACATTTATTTCTTATTGGAATGATTTGCCATCAATATCGTCAAACATATTATGCTTGGTGAAGTAGAATAGAAGAAGCTATTCTGAGCGGCCATATAAAATATAATTGGTATATATGAAGATGGATGGTCTTATTAGAGTTACTGCGCCTCTTCCGCAGCTGTTCTTATCTCGAGTCTCGGCTGATACATCGGTAGGCGACATTATTCAATATATACATCTGAAACTGGGAAGTTTCACGAACGTGTTTTGCAACAAAATTTATTTCCAACGGTCGTTTTGTCGACTAATTTAAACTAACTCTCCTAGCCTTGACTTCTGGCCCTCTAGTGTTCTAATTCAGACCTTCAGTCAACCAAGCAACTTAAATCGCACGAACACTACTTTACATACAAACTACAACTTATATTACCAAAATAGTTGCGGTCTTAGAACCAAACTGAGTTCTTTCTTTTAAGCTTTCTGCCTTATCTTCTTTCGATGATATTATTTATTTAACAAAAACTGGGCTCTCTGCTGAAATTTTCAGCAAAGAGTTTTTACTAATGTTTTCCTTTGCACTACGTCTTGAGAAAGGACAGGGATAGAGCCTCATTCATAAATCTCTTCAGTGTGCACTCTTTTCTGTTGAATGTGCAACAGTCCGAGTTCCTCTTTCACTTGGCATCTGCCTACTACTTGTTACTGTGTATACTCCTTATAATACTTCCATGCCCTCATCTGAGTGTTTTTTTTTAGTGAATTGTCAAATTATATTTTTACCAACTTTCCCCCTTCTCATGTGGCTACCTGTGGTGACTTTAAACTTCCGTCCATCCAATGGGATATGACATCATTGACATCTTTGACATTTCTTTTTCCTCGGTCCTCTCTTTTTCAAAGCTGATTACTAACGAGTTGCTTATGAACTTGATCCTTTCATTTGTTTACTCTCTTTGATGTGCTGGATGAAGATGCTGGCCTATCACCTTTTTACGTAAATTCTAACTTAATATCTATCTTTGCTCCTACGACACGTTTTCACAAACCTTTTAGTCTACCTTGGCTCTCTATTGATGTGTCTATTGCCCTTCATAACAAGGAACAAGTACACTTCGTACACTTGCGTAGTCCCCCTATAAAAAAAATGTCTTGCTGTTGGCGGTATATCTACCATACGACATGGATTCCATCACACCCGGATTGAGAAGAGTGGCAAAAGCGGCTATGAGAACTAATGCTGTCATCGGCTGTGACGCCAATGCTCACCATGAAATATGGGAAACCATCAACATAAACGACAGAAGTAGGTATTTGCTAGAATTTCTAAGGTGAATCAACCTCAATATCATCAAAATAGGTAACACACCTACATTTATTACTAGGAACATGGTTGAAGTAATTGACATTACCCTGGCAACTTCAAGTATAATGAAAAGTGTCCACAGCTGGCAGGTTTCTAACCTGCCGACGCATTCAGACCACCAGCGATTATACAGAAATATTGCTAGTTCTGGTATCTCACCCAAAAAAATTTGGAGCCCGAGAACAGCACAATGAGAGGTTTACTGAAAGAAAACAGAAGGACCCCTCAAGTTACTAGATCATCTGGATCTGACGAGTTCAGGACAACTAAACGAGCATATGAACCGATTAACAGGAATCTTAGTGTCAGATTTCAAAGACATGCTACCGCTTATGGCGAAGTTGCATAGGTCGCACACGAGTCCGAAAAGGTTGACGACCAGGATCAATACAAGCAAGAACTATCGCTATTCAAAAAAGGGATAAGACGAGCAATGTGCGACTCATGGAGAGAATTCTGTAAGAACATTGAAGAAAGTACAGAGAAGGCAAGAATCAGGAAGGTCCGATGCGTAACTCCCGGTGTACTTACGGTTTTGCGGAGGGAAAATGGGGATTGGGTGGAGGACCCGAAAGAATGTCTGGACATGCTGCGGGAAACTCACTTCCCGGGATCGGCTTACACGGCACCGTGTGATGACGTATTTCGAGCAAGCCACCGGCCGTTCGAACAGCTGATCAACGAAATAGTATATGAGGCCAAGATTGAATGGGCCATATGCACATTCCGACCTTACAAACCTACAGGAATTGGTCAGATATCGTCAATAATGCTTCAAAAAGCAGACAGGACTATCATCCCCGTCCTACACCGTATTTTCACCAGATGCCTCCATCTCTCCAGTACCCGAGCAGTGGATAAAAGCTTGGAACAGGAACCGGAATACCACAAGGGGGGATTATGTCACCCTTTTTCTAGATCCTGACAGTCAACGAAATACTGGAGAATTTAAGGGCTAGTTGCTTTAAAGTGGTGGCGTATGACATTGTGGTACTTGTGAAAGGTGCGTTCCCACAAACTTTGTCGGCCTTTAACAATGTGCACTGGACCAGACTGGGCAAGAAAACCCGACCTTAGGGCAAACACCGAACCGAAGAACCGACAAAAACCGAACTTGTACTTTTCACAAGGAATCGCAAGGTGCCGGCTATTGCCATACCTAGCCTCAACAAAATAGCCTTGGAACTTGTTGATAGTGTTAAATATTTGGGCCTTACACTAGACTGGAAACTGAACTGAACAGCACTTTTCGCGTGCTGATCCACCTACTCTAATAACTGGAATCTGAAAAGAATAAAATAAAATCGGAATGGAATGGAATGAAATCTTAGACCTAGGGCGGCCTACTACATATTTACATTTCTAGTGAGGCCGATTTTGGTGTGTGGAGCGATCGTGTGGCGGAAGGCAGCGGAAAATAAAACTAACATAAAAAACCTGCAAAGGTAAGTTTGCATATGTATTACGGGTGCTTTAAGAACTGCCCCAACGGCTGGGTTAGAAATGGTTTTGTGACTTATGCTCCTGGATCGATTCATCTTTAGAAGCGCAAGCTTAACGGCAAAACGCGCTAAAAGCTCTGGCATGTGGAATAATTCAAATCAGTTAGGCCACAGAGGTATTCTTACACAAAGCCGCAGAATATTTGGGCTCGTTGTGGAAGACACAGACAACACGAGCAGAATAATACATCTTGACAGCGATTCCAGGTCAACATACCCAGAAGAACAGACTGGAAGAAAAAGGAAGCTACCGCTGATGGTGGCATTTGGATTTACACGCGCGGATCATAGACGGACTCAGGAGTTGGCGCGGGCGTGTTTTCTACAAGTACCTTAACCTTGGGTGTAGACTACTGTTTTTCAGGCTGAAGTATATGCTCTACGCATGGCACTTGAGTCCATTGGCGGAACGTCAACCAAACCAACGACGATTCGCGTCAACAGTAGAGCATCCACTCTCACTCTTGCGTCTTACAGATGTTCTTCAAAAACAGTTAACGCTTGCAGAGTTGCCCCCAATGACAAAAAAAGACAAAACATATTCCTATCCGGATTATGTGGGTGCCAGGGGATATTGGGATCAAAGGCAACGCAAAATCCGATGAAATGGCGAAGAAAGGTTCAGGAGCCAGTAGTAGCCCCAGCATCACTGTATCAATTACTGACACCACAAGCAAACTGGATGCCGCCATATGGGCCAAACTAAAGTCCGAATGGGAAAACAGGATGGACTGTAGGGTGGCCAGGACATTATGGCCATCACTTGGTCTAAGCAAAAGCAGAAAACTGCTCAAGCTCAGCAGAAACTGATTGAGAGCGACGGTCGGCTTGCTCACAGGGAACTGCTTTATCGCATCTCATGCGAACAAAATGGGACTGACAAACAGCAATTTATGCAAGAGGTGTGAGATGGAAGAGGACACCATCGAGCACACTCTCTGCAATTGCCCGGCCCTAAATAATAAACGCCTCAACATTTTTGGTTCTTATCACATTCAAGAGTTACCGTCACGCTGAGTCAGCTGATTCAGTTTGGCGAGCGCTCACTTTGCAGTTCTAACAACCCAGCGGAGTGTGGCAAATGGGCCCAAACTAGCGGGCTAATGCTGGCCACGTATCCAGCAACCCTCTTTAATACCTAATATAACCTAGCCACATTGGATAAATCAAATAAATTAAATATCTTCAGCTTACTTCCTGCGGCCCTTAAACAGGGCAGTGCTTGAACTACTGGGAGACAGTAAATGGATATAGTAAATCAAGATATAAAAATCAAATCTTAATCTCGTATCAGACTTTAATTTTATTCGATTCGGAACATTTCATCTGAATCATATCAGAGAAGCGTAGTGTAATTCTGGTTGCACCACACTTACAAAACGGACTATTATTAGAAGTTGAACTAAATTGAAGCTCCAATCCTAACATCTTCATTTGAATTCACGCAGATATGGTGAATATGAAAACCATGCACAATACTTACCTTCGTCGCTTTTCCTCTGATTTTCCAGATGAATATTTCTTCTCTTTATCATACATATATAATTGCTCAGACTTCTTATCTAAAGACTACTTAATGCTGGCGCATCTAGCTGCCAACCCGCACATAATTCGACTTTATTGCTTTCAACTACTGAAGCAGCTGAGAACTCAAATGCCTCTTAATATAATTACTTACAGTCGAGCTTAGTTTTTAATGAAGCTTCCAACATAAGCAAATAATAGAAAATTCTCAGATTCGGTCTAAGATTCCATTTGTTCTTGATTGCGATAGCTTTTGTTTGAAGAAGAACGGCTGTTATTTGATGTAGTGTTATTTGAAAGTGTGGTAATATTCATTAACAAGTAGCATTTAGTCTTTAAAGACACATATTTATATTTGAAAACTAGAAAAATTTGAATCAGTTTAAATTTATTAGCTTCAATCATAAATTTGAGATTTTCGGTGCTTTCCAGATTTTGCTCGGTTTTAATCAAATATATAAGGTCTGTTCGCGTACTTTCAGTCACTGAATTTTACTGAATTTTCCTGAATCATGCGGTGGGGAAATTCAGGAAAAGTACGAAAACGTCTCATTGCATTTCCTGAAAATTGACAAACAAAAGTGCCAGTTGTCGGTTTTTGGAAGAACAATAGTGATTATAAAGTCATCCTAAGCGGCGATAAACTATCGCCACAAAAATACTCGTCCTTCATATTAACATTACGCCAAAAACCGTTTGAAAGTATTCAGTATTTTTCAGTAACTCAGACCCTACTGATTTTTACTGAAAGAGGGGAAATGTTCTGTTTTCAGTAAAACAGAGTAAAAAAACGGTTTCAGTGCAATTAATTGCAATTAATCGTAGTACGCGAACAGACCTATTATGTCAGCTCTAACTTTGTCATTTCTATTTCTTCATCATCCGTTGCTAATTTAAATTGAATTCAAAGGCAAATGGAATCTCGTTAAGCTCCTCATATCTCTGAATAGCTAAGCATCATTTCAAAAACCTGCATGATATTTTTTTCGTTATTGTGTCCCAAGTACTGACTCTATCTAGCTGCAATCAATTGACACGCATGTAAAACAATATTTTTCGTTGCCGGTTAAATTGATTTCCAAAACTTGTGAATGCCTATTTGCAACTCATAATCTTCCGAAAATAATTCCTGGAACACGCAAATCGAACAAAATATAATTTTTGCAGATCTATTCCACATTCTTTCACTCTCTTTTAATCAATCTTTGATTTTATTACAAATCCACAAATTTTCCCTATTCATTCAATATTTTTAATCACCACATTCTCATATTTTCCATAATGAATTGAAGAAAATCTTTTAAAAAATGTTATTTTATAGCTCAGAATAGGTGGCATTTTAAATTGTTTAAATAATGTCCGAAGATGGCGAGAATGGAGGAATCGAAGAAAATTTTGGTTTATTTTTTTTTTGCAAAATAAAGAAAATTATAAATTTTATTAGATATACAAGTCATTCTTTTGGTTTTTATATCTAATTAAAGCTAAAATTAAAGCTAATTCATTTCCAATTGAGCTTAGCTGTGACACACACTATTATACTTTGCTTCGCCTGTAAGTATGTATCTACGGTTGCTCTGCATATTGAGCTACGCAAAGACGCAAAGTCTTATACACTTCCACGAATGGAAATATACTTCCACTTATACTCCATAATTTTAGTGTATATAATTTTAGTGTAAGCATGCAGCCCTGTTGCAGAAGGTATATAAAATTTAATATTGTGCAGTTTAATGTTGTAGATCAGGTGCTCCAACTCAAAGCACTGCATGACAGATTTTCCAAATGATTCTAAAGTTGGTATACGTCGAAAATAACAAAAAAAAAACACAATTTGACAAGTATTTCATACCATTATCAAGTTAAATTCATAAATTTTTGGTACTAATTCGTAATATTTGCGAGTCCAATTCATATTTTTTTCAAATAAAATTCGAAAACTTTCAATATCAATTCCTAAATGTTGGAGTCAAAGTCATAATTTTTTTGAGCCACATTTGTAGTTTTTTTCGAGTTGAATTCATATGTTCTTAAAGTAAGCTCATATCTCTATGTCTGGACTACGGCGTGCCTCAGGGAACAGTTTTGGGGCCTTTGCTCTTCTTAATATACATAAATGAACTATGTCACCTAGAAAATCATATGAAAGGTCGCATTGTAGCATATGCAGATGAATACTGTATTAATGTTTAAAGGAAAGGACTGGCATTCGGTGACTGTTTCAGCAAATCGTGGAATAAAACTAATAAACGACTGGCTCTGTGAAAACAAAATTGCACTTAACTTAGGAAAAACAAAATATATAACCTTTGGCGATAGCCCTAACATACAATTAAGTCTAGTTTTAAATTCAGCCGAAATAAAACGTACTCACGAAATAAAGTACTTGGGTTTCATAATTGAGGGTAATTTGAAATGGGAAAATCACATTCTTAACTTATGTCAAAGAATTCGGAAAGCCTATTATAAGTTTCTCATTCTGCGAGATATACTTGATCTTGATTTACTCAGATCAGTATACTTTTCTTTCATTCAGTCGACCGTCCAATATGGAATCCTACTCTGGGGTGCAGCCTTTACATCCAAACTAAAACCTTTATGTAATGCACAGAGTAGACTGATAAAGCTATGTCTGAAGAAGTCGAAGTTCTACTCAACGTCGCAGGGTTTCGCAGATTTCAGTGTACTTACAGTGCGTCAACTGTATGTAGTTAATGCTTTGAAATACGTATTTGCAAATATTGCTAAATTTCCACTATATTGCTCACCCCATACAACACGCTTCCAAATTAATTCCCCTTTAGATATCCCACGAACGAAGAAAACACTAACTAGAAGGCACATAAGTATCTTGGGACCTAGATTATTTAACAAAGTTCCTTCACAGTTGCGCTCAAATCTAGATTGGACTAACTACAAATTAAAGCTTCAACTTTTTGTCACACAGCATTTTGATGTGTTTAATGATTACTTTAATGAATTACACTAATGTTATTATTTAAATGAATTAAATTATGAATCAAATTCAGACATGAATTCCAGATATCAGAAGTTTTAACACTAGCAATCTATAACTTACAGTATTGGCATTGACACGACTGCTCAATTTCTCACACACAAGCCTTATGCTCAAGTGGGAAACACTTTATCTTAAATGTCTGTATGTAATTGAATTGTACACACATATGCACCAATAAAGTGTATTTTCTAAAAACAAAAAAAAAAGGAAAATATACTTTATTTAGGAAAATATACTTTAGTCAAATTCAGAGTGTTTACTTGTAATGACGTGATTTATTGCTCTATATTTCAAGAGACGGTCTCGACTTTTTGTTATTGCAAAAACCAAAGTTTTTACTAAACCGATGCGAAATGGCGGAAAATTACCCATAAGAAGAACATTTACGTCATTGCATGCTGTTCCATATTCGATCTAGTTTTAATTCGACGATTTCTTCAACAGAAATGTATGATGTGTATGGGGATATACAGAAAGTAAATAGGTGTCAGTGTTGTCTTAGTAAATTTTCTAACGCTGGTTTTCGCTTGTGTGATAGGGATCGAAGTTGACTACCCGTAGAACTCGATAATGACGCTTGAAAACCACTGGTCGCAACGGATCCTAAACTGAGTATCTATGATATAGCAAACACTCTTCAGGATTCCTGATCAACACTGCAGAGACACCTTTACGAAATCGGGATGGTTTGCAGAGATGGCATAGGATGGAACCCATAAATTATCGGAGAAAAATAAAGATTAAGGGCGTGCAACTTGCACTTTTCTTATAAGTAGACAGCGAATTAACCCCTTTTTGCCAAGGAGTGTTACTGGCGATGAGAAATGGGTAAAATAGCATACCAGCTAATGGTTTTATCTATAGCATTTCCCAGCTGAAAAAACCCTTTTCCTAAATGAAAAAATCATTTTTCCAAGCGAAAAAATCCTAAACCCAAATGAAAAAAAAACCTATTCCCATATGAACAATGTGCCTAACAGAAAAATATTACAAGTAATGTTTAAGAAAAATATAACCAGTGTAATCCCAGCTTTTGTAAAGGCTGGGTAATATCATTTATGTGTAAGAAACAAAATTTATGCAAAAAAAAAACAACAAAAAAAACGATAAGAGCCAGTAGGCCAAAATAGTATAGCCGCTAGATTTGAAGTTATTTTTATTGTTAATTAAACTACAAACAATTTATAATAAAAATAATTTTTCAATTCAAGACAAATATTAGTTTCATATTGAATACAGCAATAAACATATGTTTCCAATGCATAAGATGAGTTCCGTATTGCATTTTCTGGTTTATGATAAACGCAAAACGTATCTCATTCGTAAATAAAGCTCATTCGTTTCAATTGTCAACTGTTATTTGCGATATTTTATAACCGAAAAAGGTAAAATATTTGTGTAACGAGAAGCAGGTAGATCATTTGTATCATGTGCAACAGTTTAGAGCTACTATTAATATATATATATATATATATTAATATATATATATATATATATATATATATATATATATATATATATATATATATATACATATATATTAATATATATAATATATAAATTGTCATACATTAACATTTGTGCATAATAATATAGATGAGCAATTCGAGCGATACTCCACTCAGTGCTGCCATATTAGGGATTTTAACCCTAGATTTAGGGATATTTTAAAAACATCAGGGGACAAACAGGGGGAAAAAATATTTAGGGTTTTGTTTAGGGTATTCTAAAATTTGATAATGCATTTTTCCGGAACGGATATTTCGATAAATAATAATTTCGAAATGCGTCAATCTTCAATCATATCAATAAGCGGATATTGGTGATGCTGTCTCAAAATTGATATTTCTACCTAACCGATTGACGACAGAGGCCGCGATTGCCGTACCCTATATCTCTATCTATTCAGCTGAGTGACCGATTTACTTTTTCGTAGGTACTATTTGCAATACGCTGTCGTCAAATCCATGATGGGGTCATTTAACCACCCTCGCTCTATCATTGTTTGATGTGTATTGCATTTAACACGGGGACATCCCAAAATATCGGATTAAGTCATATTCGTTTCTCCGCGCTCGCTTATTAATTAATCAACCGATGAAATCTGCCCATGGTACTGTCTAACTGTCTCTCGCGACTCTGTCGATAATAATAATAATTTTTTCTAAGTGAAAACTTAACGCACCCAGGAAAAAATTAGTCCCAAAAGATTAGGATGAGTGAAGGAAAGTTTCACCTCACCTTAAAAAAGTTTGCTTCATGTGACGAAAGTATTACACATATAAAAATTAATATTTAAATAACCTGGTTTTTGCGAATCCCGAAAAATTTCCCGGAAATGACGTCACTATGGCTACTTAGGGTATTTTCAGGGATAAATAGGAATTTTCTGGGGGTGAGCCGCAGCGCCTATCTGGCAGCACTGACGCCACTGCCGACCCCAACGTAGGTTCCTACAAGTAGAAGGCAGCATCAAAACCTCAACAAGCGAGTTAGCCAGATGCAAAAAACCATGTTCATCAACATGTACGAAGAAGGTTTCACCGTTAAGGATGCTGCAAATAAAGCTGGTATTATTTTCAACACAACTAAAACTGTTTTGAGAGCATACAAAAAAAATAACTGCGAATTGTCTGAACCAAAAAAAAGGGCATACGCACTAAGCTACTCACACCTGGCGCGCTAGCCACGATCGAGGAGATTGTCGAAGCGCACCCATCTTTGACTCTAATGCAGATAAAGGGTAAGTTAATATATGAAAGCTTCAGTCTGAACAAGTCCACCATAAACAGAGATCTGCAAGAACTTGCGATTACCCTCAAAAAGGCTTCTGTTGAAGTGGACCGTATGAATTCAGCGGAGTCCATTGAGAAAACTAAAAGTTTTGCATTGGATTTCAGTTCCTGGGTAGCCAACAATCAAGAACTTCTTATTTTCATAGATGAGTCTGGGCTCAAACTGCATTTATGTTGGAGTAGGGCTCGCTCGAAAAAGAGAACACGGGCAGTTACAACTATTCCAACAGTTCGTGGAAAAAATACCACCCTTGTCCTAGCATTGAACAGCCAAGGCGTTGTCTATTTCAAAATTATAGCTGATGGGACAAGCAACAGCTCAACATTTTGCAAATTTATCCGTGAGTTGGCTGGGAAGCTACCACCTTCGATGAGAGATGCTTAAGTAGAGACGGATAACGCAAAAATCCACAAAACACAAGATGTTGCCTATGAAGCAGCACAAGCACTTTTCATACCGTAGTTTTTGCCACCAGACTCACCTACACCGCACTCTGTAAATTATCAAGCGAGCCTTCTCCAAAATTAAATATTCGGTGCGGGCCATTTTGACAGAGAGCGGTGCAGGCCAGGAACTGGTGGAGGTAAAATGTAGAACAGTGTCGCATCAACCGATGCTACAAATTATGTTTCGGACATGTTGGTAAAACTTCTGGCGGCGACTTAAGGGCTGCCCAGCAACATTATTCATTTGGATATAATTATAAGTGTTAGTGCTTAGTGCTAATAAATTTGTTTGTACTCGTATTATTGAGGTTTTTAATTATATATTATATAACTATTAAAATAAAGATTTTTTTTTTAATTATAATAAATATTTTTCTATATGGGAATAGGTTTTTTCATTTGGAGAAAGGTTTTTTTCATTTGGTAAAAAGGATTTTTTCATTTGGGAATACGTTGCTTTCATTTGGAATATGGATTTTTGTCATTTGGGGAAAGGATTTTTTCATGTGGGTTTAATTTTTCTTCATTTGCGAAAAGGGTTTTTTCAACTGAGAAATGGTATAAATCAGCTGGCGCTAACCACTCTCGAGACATATCTGAGTTGAAAGAAGGTGTTATTTTGCGTTTGACTAGCCTGTAGCGGCCTAATTTAGATGGCAATTACAATTGAATTGTGTTGCCAATAAATAAATATAGCGAATATATAGTCGAACGGTCAGCTCTTGTCAACAGATAATCCCCCTCTCCGACTTCAGAAGAAGATACGAAGTGACTGGGAAGACCTAGATGTCCATACGAGGGGATCCGGGCTCAAAAACAGATATTAGATCTTTAGCTATTGAATGGCAGGTGGGCCTCTTGTTGCATGTTACTGTTTTTCAAGCAGAAATATTCGCTATCTCGAGAGCTTTCTGGTGCGCAATCAAAGAAAAATGGAGGGTAAAACGCATTGCTGTTTGCAGGGACAGTCAAACTGTGCTGACGGCGCTGAGTAGACCCCTGATTACTTCGAAAGTTGCCCAAGAGTACATGGCACGATTGAATACTGTCCCCAGATTCAATAAAGTGGATCTGCTCCTGTTACCGGGACACTGTATTATTGACGAGAATGACATTGCTGACGCCATTGCGAAGCAAGATTTGAGCCTTCAGCTATAGGACTCTGAGCCCACCTTTATCGTGCCGACTGCATCTGCACATGCCATTTTCGGAAATGGGTAGTTGATGCTCACAAAGATAGATGGATGACTTCTACTGTGGCCAGACAAATGAAAGTCTTCCTTTAAGAGCCCAGCGAGATTCTTGCTTAACAAGAGGAGGAAAGTCTGCTGAGCCATGAAAGGCATAGTGACTGAGCACAAATGCCAAGGAGGACATACATATGTATGTACTGAATAGATGTTCCACAGGATGACCTCTGTTTCATTCAGCATTTTGTCTGTGAATGCCCAGTATAAGCGCGTCTCAGATATCAATTCTTTGGTTGGAATGAAGCAGGTATGTTGAAGATAGCATCTTTTCCCCTATCATTCTACGAGTCGAAATATTCTTCGATCATGTTTTAAAACTGAATCAACCGGATTTTACTTTTCTAGCTGGACGTTTGTTATTTCGAAATTTCAAATTTGAGTTTTCAGCTGCCAAATGTCTAATCAATACACTGCTGCCAACTGAATAGAGATCAAATAAGCTTGCATGCTACTTCGGATCATTTTTTATGCATGCTGGATACCTACACCACTGTGGATGAAAAAAAAAGCAGGTACTATCGCGATTCGGCTCAGCCACAAATTCACTGTTGCATTTGATGAATTTACAATCTTAAGGTGCCGGAACCTCATTTGAACAAATAATTATAATACAAAAAATACCATATCGTGTGAAATCTACCATCCAAATTTCAATCATAATAGGCCCCAAACCAACAGAAGGCGGCTTTACAAAATGGTTAGTATATACATTTATATCATAAAGGAACTGGTTATTGATGAAATATGTATGTACTCACATTTTTAAAAATGTATTACATATGGCTATGCCTACTTGTACATTTTTTATGGGTTTTCAATACAGAAATTATGATTCTGTGTCTTTACTTTCCAGGTAAAAACTTACTTGTGGGGTGGGGGAAAATTTTGAGAGACCCAAAAAAGTAAGAGTACATATTTTAGGGGAAAACTAGCAAAAGAAAAAGAAGAGCCAAAACTTATGTTTCCTTTCATATTTTTGTATCACTTAAAGGAGGGTTCTTTCAGATTTTTTCAAAAAAATCTATTAATTTTTGTTAAAAAAATGAAAGTTACATGCGTGTAGAATATGTGTGCAAAAGGTTATTCCGACCTGGAGCATATTTATCGCATTTGGGGGTCTCAAACACACCTACTTCACGCGCGCTGAGGAACGCTCAGGTATAGCCTGTTCACCGCGTGGCCCCAGATGGTTTTCTATGTACCGGAACTAGCTACGATCTAAATTATCGCATACTTAATTATCGCAGCGACCCAAAAATCCTATAACAATAGGTACTGGTTGTGATTAATGTCCATAATTTGGATTTTGTTTCAATTCATTCTCATTAGGTATAAACCAGAGAGATTTCCATAAATTTTGATAACTTTAAACTATAACTGATTTCAGTTTAGTAAGAGACTTGAAATTGCCGGACGATGTCTCACGTGCAGAGGCAGGCGAAAGCCGCCATTTTGGAGCCGCCATATTGAATTACATCGTAATAAAAATTTGAATGATTTAAGAATGATCAACAAATAGAATAATGAAAACCAGAACTTCGTAATCTTTTTCATTATCCCTCGAAAAATTCTGAAACTTTGCCTTATTTTCGACCGTATCTGAGAGAACCTTCCCTTAATCTTTTCGGGCTGTTTCATTGTTCAACTCAATTCCAGTTTCAGGAGGCAGGAGAGAAGCGGAAGGAGTTGGGCACGTCGATTCTTTCACTCATTCTAATTTGCATCTATAGTCCCGGATGGGTAATTTTTTCGAATATTTGGCGACAACTTTGTAACAATTTTAATCATTTGTGCTGCTAAATGCTATCAAAATCGGAAATTGCATTCAACTCTCAAAGTACTCACAAAATTGATGACGGATACGAGTGGCAAAACCTGCGTATTGAGTTGATTCATGAAACGATGACCTCAACTTTGTATCGATTTGAGCCTCCTAAGTGGGTGTCTCGACCAGACATAATTTATGTCAAAACATATATTATGTCTACGAAATGTCTCGTGGAGATGGCATTCGTTGTGACATTTTTTTTGTCATGACAGAAATGTTAAGATAAATACATGCCTGACGCTGATTTTTTTCTCGGACTTTTTTTTGACAAGTATCTTTTCAAAATGGCGCCACTGAAATTTAAACGGGAAGAAGTATTAAAATTGATCAATTTATATCGGGGAAAAATAATGTTTGTGGAAATTTTCAAGCTCCTTGTATAATAGGGTAGACAGGAAAGTGTCTAGCGTGGCGAAAAATGAGTGATAGTTCATTTTCTACACGCACTATCGCACTTTCAAAACTCATAAGCAAAGTCAAATTAACAGCTGAGACTACATTGTAATTAATCGCCTACTACAGACATCTTTCCAATGCATTTTTACCAAAAACAAAATAAAACAAAACTCTCTACCATGAATTCCATAAAAACTTTTTATGCCGGGTTTCCACCAAAGAGACCATTTGAAAAACAGTTTTGTTTTCAAAAAACAAAACAAAATACTTGTTTTGTTTTTTGAAAACAGTTCTGTTTTGTGTAAACAGACTGTTTCAACTGAACAGACAGGATTTGTTCTCAGTCTGTTTATCCGGTGTCCGAGAAATGTCTGAAGACGGTGATTTTATAATTAACTGTGATTTTTTTTAAATAAATGATATAAAAAAAGAAAAAAACCGAGATATTTGGCCAATTCTCAATTAAAAAGGAGAATTGATTATAGCACGGAAGAATTATTGGAAGTTTTATCTACTGACGACGTGGGCTTAAATGGAGAAATGAGATCATCGTGGCTACTTTTTTATAACAGTTTACACAAATATGAAAAATTCTTCAGTTTACACAAATATGAAATACACAGGAATACAAATTTAAAACCAAATTTAAAACAAATTTAAAAACCAAAGTACATTAATCGATATACTGAGTTTTCTCGCAGAAAAAAATGCATGTTTCAACCAAATAGACACAAAAATTGCGAAGAAACATGTTTTCCTTTGATCTTACCGACTCGCCATGGGAAGGTGTTTTGTTTACTAAAACAGTTTTCAGAGACAAAAATTTTCTCGAAACTGTTCAATTTTTACAAAACATTCGTGTTTTTGTTCAGAAAAAACATTTTTTGTCCGTGTTTCTTGTTTTGTCTCTTTGGTGGAAGCCCGGCATTATAATAGTGGCAACGCAGAAGAGAACATAATTTTTGGTGGTTTCTTTATTTTTTCGATGGTTTTCTTATTTGCTGTTTCGAACTGCTTGGAAATATTTAGTGATATTTGATATTAGACTATTTAGCAATACTTGATAAAATTTACCGCTACCAAGTTGAAAAAAATTCAAATCATATCAAATTAATTAAATTTTAAAAATTTTAATTTCAAGTAGAACGAATTTCAAAAATATATGTTCAAAGAAATAATTAGTTTATTTTTATGAGGCAGTTTGTCAGAAAGTGTTTATAAACTATCGAATTATTCAAAATAATTCCGCTTTCATAGTTCCAAAGACATATTGTCAAACCTTTCGAATAATCCCCGGTACCTTATAAGTATGGACTTCTTAACGAATTTGGAAATGATAATAAATCTCATACAGTTCCAATGTTTCAATTCTATTCTTTCACATCCACATTTGACACATATTTTCTACTTAAATTAGAACTTAATACACATTTAAGTCTTATGAATAATTTTGCATATACATGTATAACAATATCAGCATCGTTCTCTATATAAAAATACTTTCATACAAAACAGGCAAAAACTGAGTCCAATTTCAAAGAGGATATTATTATGTATCGTAAACTCAATACTAAAATCTGGTTAGTGCATCTTTGTGATCAAAAATATCTGCACCACACTCTTCGATTACACTTATCAACTATCTAGTCTCTATAGTCAGTAGTTTTGATAGTGTCAATAAGTGTTGTCACAAAATGATACTAAAGTACATAAGTAGGTAAGTCTATGAATACTTTTTTTTTGTCCGATTCCTAAGTCACGTCGCAATGTAATTCCGATAATTCTACCAAAAACAATGATATCAGGCGAACGTTACTTCAAACTGTCGGAACGTTGAGGGTATTTTCTTCAATAGATGCAAAAATCCAGCCTGAATCGATACTTCTAACTTTGTCTTACAATTATGTTCGCATTGTGTTGAAGTAACATTCACCTTGATCTCTTTTCAACAAAAAACTTGGCTACATGGAAGGCAGTTAGATCCAAACGCTTCGTAAGATGATTGATTCTACGGAATAATGATGCCATGATAATTAGACGGATCTCTATACTGTTGTCAAGGTTCTCTGTTACTATTCTTGTATAGCCCTATCGAACATCTAAGCATTTTGCGTGGCTATGATTTTCGGGGGACAGCTAAGCGGCCTCCACTTGCTTCTTACCCTTCAAGTAATTGTAAACATATTCGGCACTCCAAGCAACGACACATATTATAATGCAAACGCTTTGGGCGTGAATACAAATGGGGTAACTGTCGGTGAGATCACGAACTGCTCCTAAAATAATACAGAGAAATTTATTCAGCAAATTTATAAGCAGCTTAACATAGCAAAAACGGTGAGTTTTAGATGTTAAAAAAGATTTCAGTAAGGTTAAGTAAGCAGTAATTAATAAAATAATAGTCGCTTTTTTCGCAACTTTATCGAGAGAGCTGGTTAGGATAGTAGCATCAAAAACAAAAATCCTTTCCCAATTGCTGTTGTTCTCAATGCTACAATCCTGACCAAATCTCGATTGAGACGCAAAAAAATGCAGCTAATATAATGATAATGATAGATGTCTTATGGTATAGTTAAGTACATGGTCGACCCATAAAGTACTGTCACCGATTTTTTTTAAATAAGTAACTGATCGATTTAGCGCTCCTCACCCAATTGCAAGAAAATTTTTCTGAAGCTTCGAAATTAAATACAAATATATTTACCTATGAGCGGTCCGAATGCAATCACAAAAAGTGCTTTTCCGATCAAATGCCAGCCAAAAGCTGATGGCAGTTGCTCCAATGAACAATGTTCTGACACAGTCAGCGTAAAGTTACTGAGCGCAGAGCCTCTGAAGAACCCGCAAATCGACAGCCAAACCATCAGGCTAGTCCATTCAGTCTGCTCGGCCATAACTAACAAATACATAAGTTCCAACAAAACCTGTCGGCATTTTCAAGAGTACATACTTACTTGAACGTGTTATGGCAACGAAAATAATCGAAACCAAAAACACCTTCTTCTTCTTGACTTTGAGACGATCGAAAATCGGTGGGAACACAATCCGAGCCGCAATATCTGTTACGGCTGTGACTGATAAACAAAAGGCAACGTCAGCCTTGCTGTACCCCAAATTGTTGAAGAAGAACGGCGTGACCATTTTGAAATTCATTTCGGCCACGTAAAAGATCGAAAGCCCGAACAAAAGGTTCAGGAAGGAAATGTCCTTGAGAAGGCCGACATCCATGAGATCTACGAAACGTCGCCAGAAGCTCGGCTTCGGCTCTGGTTCTTCAACAGGGGCTGGTGTGCCTATGATACTCTCAGTTCTTCCAAAAACTGGTCTCAGTTTCGCCACCGAGTCTCGATTCATGTTACTCATTCCAAGATGCGTGTTCACCCTTCGTATTGCCTGGTCATGTTTCTCCAATTCATCGTCCCCAACATTCATATGGATGAGTAAGGTACTGCCAGTGAAATCCAGGCTTGAAAGATTTGACATGACAGATTGTTTTCTTTGCCTTATTTGTTTGTTCAGTTCAATATTCGATAGAGCTTCCATCCCTGGAATACCGAGCGAGATTCCGTTGTTGGACATGATGCGCGGGAAAGTGGGTCTCTTGGAAATGCCATTCTTTGTGCCGTTGTAAGCACTCATTGTCATTTCCGAGAAATTCTTCCGCATTTTGTTCTCCTTGCTGAAGAGAAGCGTATTCAATTCAGGTAATGCGTCTTCATCGTCTTCCGCGATTGGTTTCATTTCAGGCACAGACGTAAGTTCGACATCGATCAGCTCCTCTTTCATATGCCATTTAGCGGGCTGTAAGAGAACTGAGCCGAGTACGGCATGAAGTGCTACACCTGACAAAATTAGTACAGCACCACGAAAACTGAATTCTGCAAGGAATATGTGCACCAGCTGTGGCATGACCAGCATCCCAAGCCCCGTACCAGCCATCGAAAGACCAACAGCCTGACCACGCTTCTTCTTAAAATAGTGATTTAATGCTACAAAGGCTGCTGACGTAGCGAAGCCAACTCCGATTCCTAAAAGTGAAAGGATATTGAAAAATTGGGATGAATATTTCTATTGATACTTACCGTTAAGTACACTATATGTTGCTAAAATATGTGCCATACTGGAGGCAGGCGAGGTAAGTGCCAAACCAATTGCACACAATATCGAACCAGCAACTGCAACTTTTCGATAGGAGAACTCTTTAAGTAACGGTCCAACAAACAGCCCCGAAAAATTCATTGATACATCCATCGCACTTATTATAATTGCTGCACCTGTGGTGCCGACATTTAAGGATTTAAGCAAATCACCGAATAATAGTCCAAACGATGGTTCAATTGAACGTGTTGCTAACTGAAAGATGAAACAAAAGGAAATGTCAGATTAGTTTGAATTACAGAAATTTATCACAAGAAATATTAGCAATACAAAGCGGTGAAAAATTTATTTATTTATTGTTCAAATCCATAGAATAAATCTAATTATAGCTTAGACAAGAAGAAAAAATAAAAATTCACATAAATAAATATATATAAGAAAAAGGAAAAAGAAACACAGTAACATGAAAACTAAGAAAATTAATTTAAAAAAATAATAAATTCAAAATGGAATAATAATACAAAAGAAAAGAATAAAAAGTTAATCGACCGAAAAAGCAAATTGAGTATATTAGGACATATTGAATAAATTAGGACATATTGAGTAAATTAGGACATATTGAGTAAATTAGGACACATTCCAAGTATATGAAAGAACGTTATTTTTTAACGTATTTTTAAACACAGATCGATCAAGTATCCGTAACGTGGACACCCAATTTGGCAACAGTATTCAAGAGCACTATGGACGAAGGGAAAAAATAGGTATAGAGAAGTGAAAAGATTAACAAAACGTTTAGAGAGTCTGATGATGAAGCCGGAAAAACGAGAAGCCTTAGCAGTGATGTGTAGGATATGCAAGTCGAACTTCAATTTGGAATCAAAAATCACGCCAAGGTCCTGATAGTAGAAACAGCATTGAGAGGAGAGGCAAGGACACAGTAGGAGAAGAGCAAAGGGGATGTTTTGTAGGTAAAAGACATTTGATGACACTTCACAACATTCAAGGTGAAGGAATTCGCTGCAAAAAGCATCAAAATCGTTCTGCAATGTGGAACAATCACTAGCGGATTCAATCACTCTGAAAATTTTAAGATCATCAGCGTACAAAAGGCAGGGTGAGTTAAAGAGGGAAGGAATATCGTTAATAAAGAAAAGGAACAACAAAGGGCCAAGAATGGACCCTTACCGAACTCTTAAGGTAGGAAAAAAAGGTGTAGAAGAGCAAGAGTTAACAGCGACAACACAAGAGCGATCACTAACGTAGGAAGAGAGCCAAAAAAAAAGGGCACCAGAGAGACTAAGCCCTGCTAACTTTGACAGAACAATATCATGGTTCACAGAGTCGAAGGCCTTGGCAAAGTCGGTATAGAGGACATCTACTTGCTTTTGTTGGTCGATTGCGGAAGCAACGGTATTTGTCAAAGACAATAAGTTTATAACCGTTGACTTACCTTTGATGAATCCATGCTGTTCACTGGCCAGAAAGAGCTGGACGAAAGGGTATACTCTATTATAAACGACTCTTTCGTGGTGCTTACTGAAACATGGCATAAGGGATATGGGACGGTAATTAGCGATGGAAGAAATATCACCAGCTATATAGATAGGAAATATGTTGGCAGATTCCCAAAGGCATGGAAAGGTCCCAGCTGTGATGCTGAGGTTAAAATTATTGACAGAGAAACACACAGGGAAGATGAAAGTGATTTGGTGAAAAAATTCATGGCGTATGCTACACATTGAAATAAATCCGAGTAGTGTCCAGGCAAAAATCTCCACAGTAAATGCGGACATCAGTTTATTTTCAGTTCGAGGGGAAAAATGAGTAACTTAGTCTATTTAGTGATTGTTACAGTAAAAGCAAAATGCGCGACCATCGTTTTTGCGAAAGAATTTTTTTATGAAGAAACCAAAACTTTTGAAAATACCTTCATATGCTATAATTGCACATTTTAAAAAAAATCTTATTTTTGCGTTTCAAACAACATATTGCAATTGGTTTTTCGACATTTAAAATATGTTTCTCTTACGCCGAGTCCACATTGGCCATGGGAGATGGCATAACATTCGACTTGCCATGGAAATGGAAAATGTAGACAGTAAATGGCATGACATATTTGATGGCATGCCATAAATGTCAAGCCATATGGCAAGACATTTGCATGGCCACGAGCATGGCCATATTCTGACAGTTTTTCATTTTCAAAATGGCGATGTCGAGGGAAATAGTATTACGAATTTTAAATGAATACAAAAAAAAGATTGCTTATGGAATTATATGTTCGCCTCTTCCTCAATTTACGCCTTTCCTCACATTCCGCTTCCTTTAGCCTTTGCAGTGCTTTCAAATACCGGATAGCGCGCACATGTTCACGGCTGAGCGACATTTTTAAAATGATATGGCATGACATGCCGCTGCCCAGGCCACAGATGACATGCCATAAACTGACATTCGTTGCCATCGCATATGGCAGAGCTCATGGCCAATGTGGACTCTAGGTTAAGTCAGGTGGTATCCATTTCCATTTTTGGTAAACGCTTCGAACCACATTGTTGTGTATTGCTTAACGCAGCAGCCAATTTTGCTTGTGTTCGGAATGCATTTTCGTAGCTAAAAGTGTTTTTGTAGTTTTCTATATCCTTTACCCTCGAAACCAAAGTCGTGACTTTGAGAACGTAGAAAACATTTTTACGTGTTGCATTCGAAGAAATATGCTCACTGCAAATTTTTGCAAGCAAACGGTTTTTTTTTTTAACAATCGAACAGTTTTCCGCAAATTCATCAGTTTTAAACGATTTCGTGCTCATAACCAAAATGGCATAATAGCTGCCAAACCCACATTTCAACGCATCCGACTCCTTTTCGCCAAAAAAGATGGACGTGAACACCAAAGTTAAGTCCATTAGCTATCAGACTCTCATTTGACTTATCCCGACTTATGCATCCACATCCTGGATTACCTGTTGGCAAAAGCGGAGGTATTCGAAAGCAGAATCCTGCTTTACTGTACTGGTAGGTTCTACAACCCGGTATCTAAAAGGTGGCCGAAGAATCTTATCCTGAATCCGAAGCCAGGACTGAAGCCACTAGGAGCCTGGAAGGTAGAATTATTGACAAGATTCTCCGGGCATACAGACGGACATTAGAATGAACAGATGGCTCAAACAAGCAATTTACGCGTCTCGCGAAGAAAGCGTGTCAATGACAGCTATAATTTAGGCTGACGAAAAGAAAAAAAGAAGGATACCAACCGTCATACCCATGAGAGTCAGCTCCGAAAAAATCGAGAATAAAAAATCCAAAAAATCAAATAGCCCCGACAGCATTCCAGTGAAAGTGCTGACAGCTGTGGTGGAGGACCAACCGTCAGCGTTGTTGCGAATGTACAATGCGTGTTTGTTGGCGAATTTCTTCCTATCACGCTGGAAGGAGGCACGGCTTGCTTTGATTCCGAAATGAATGTACATACCTCTCTGTATGCTTGATACGGCGGTGAAACTCCTGGAAGGCCTATTAAAGCCACGACTACAGGCAGCAGTACGAAGGGCCAGTGGCTTTCAAAAAATCAGCACAGGTTCCATAGTTGCCATCTGTGAAGTAATGGGCACAGTAGAGCGCCCTGAGGCTGCATGTCACCAGGCCAGGCCGATCGTGTTTCTAGTCACGCTGGATGTCCGGAAAACCTTTAATTCAGCGAGACGGGAAGATATTTTAGAAACTTTTGAGCGGAATTTTCAGATATAGGACTACTGTTAGCCATAGTTCAAGACTATCTGAAAAACCATCGCCTTAAAGATGAAACGAAGCAGGGCAATATCGGAGAAATGTTACTGCCGGAGCAGCACAAGGGTCTATTCTCAGGCCAGATCTTTGGAATGCTGCGTACGACGTGTTCTTGCGCCTTGAAATGGCAGAAGATGTGCTCTTAGTAGGTTACGCTGATGATGCAGTAGAAATCGTCCAGAAATTCGCACCTCGTTCAGCTCAAATCAAATCAAGTAATGAGAAAAATTGAACGCTGGATGAAAAACCATGGTCTCCAGCTGGCAATCTTGAAAACTGAGATTGTCATGCTAACGAAAAGAAGTATACAAACCGTCAAACCCATGACAGTCGGCTCCGAATTAGTTAGATCAAAAAATCTGCAAAGTATCTCGAATTGGCTCTTGACTCCTCCAAGCTGACTTATGGGGAGCAAATCCAGTAATCATGCGATAGGGCATTGGGGACTGTAATCTCGCTGAGCAGGCTCATTGCGAACGTTTGCGGTTCTAGTGCGAGCAAACGCAAACTGCTTATGATGGTCGTTCAATCAACGCTGCTATGTGGTGCGGAGATATGGGGTACCGTCTTAAAATTTGCAAAATATCGAAGAAAGATGACGAGCGTTCAACGCAGAGGGGCGTTACGAATCGCCAGCAGCTAACGTATGGTATCAGGTAACGCCATGTGGATCATAGCAGGGGTAATTCTAGTCGATTTATTGGCGAACGAGCGCAGGGAGTTCTTTCTGAGTAGCTCAGAAGTGGTAAGAGAGGTAACAGCCGCTCAAGCACTAGCGCACCAGCTTGAGCTTTGGGAGGATCGCTGGGTTACCAGCAAATGGAAGCATGGAGGAGTAGGCTGATTCGCACCATAAAACCTCTGCTTAGTCATGAACACGGTGAAATAAATTTACACCTCCCCAATTTTTATGAGGTCATGGTTCAATGAATGAGGAAATTTGTTCTATCTTCAAACTTACTAACAATTATCTTAGAGCTTCAGTGGGATTTACCGAATCTATCCTATAGATAATATCCATGTGATTTACATGTGTAGTCCAAAGTCAGATTATATCAACGGTCATACACGTGAGCAGCCACTGTTTTACATACAATACTTTCATTTCAATCACAAGAAACGTGCTTAGTCATTTTCAGGCTTTAGTATTGTAGCATATAGCATGACTTCAATCCGATCGCAAGCTCATTCATTATCTATTCCAGCCAAAGCACATGCAATTCTAACAAATTGCAGATAAAACTTATCAACCAAATTGGCACTGTTAACCGCTAAGCTTCTACAAAAATGCTCACTTTTTGTGATTAGCGATTAACGCGAGTGTATGATTAATCCGCTTTGATTTTATTGCAATAAGTCCATGCTGTTGTTTCACGTACCCAAATGAAATTGTCATTTTCACAGAGTCAACATTTGTTCATACGATACGTACATATGTAAGTAATCAGAGGTTTTATATTTTATCGATAATGGTGAATATACTGTCAGTGTCAATTTGGGTTGGTTTGATTATTGTTAACAAGAATCAGGTCAAATAATTTTATTGGTTTCTTTGTTGTATTTTATTTGAATTAGACGATATTCTGGTCAGATATTTATTATGCAATTTTACTTTTACGCTTATACAAACTTAAAAAGTTTAAAAGGGAGGCTACAGTAAACCTTTTTTCTACATGTTTCGAATCAAAGTCTTTTTTAAACCGGATTTCACCAATTACGTGAATAGTTTTCTACTGACTAATCAGTTTATGGCAAAAACAATAGCCTTTAAAATTGCTGTTTGAGTCTCAAATTACTGCGCATGAGATATGAACAATTGCTGATTCAACTTGAAAACCAGTGTAATAATGCTGTTTCGTCGAATTTTCGAAATGATTTGTCGCGAAATGTGTCTAATCATTTCGAATTGTTTCTTAGCGTATAAGATGTATATAATTGTTTTTACATGAATGCAAATTAAAATATTTTGTTCTATAAATATGCATATAAAGTAACTAACATTATTAATTTGCGATCAAACTTAAATAAGATACGTATATATATTAAATTTTTAGCAACAGTGCTCTTATATAGACAAATCTTTAGGTCTATAGAAGAGTATAGAAATATTTCCCTCTTGCGCAGGCGTGCGCACATCAATTCTTGTATTTATTGCACGAAGTTTAGGTAGTTTAATAAGAACTTAACTTTATATAGAAAGATGGCCAGAAGTGAACGGATGGGATGAGAAACAAAAAGAATACTTTTCGAGCATAAACTGTGACATGAAATGAAAGATTTTCCCATAAATGGCAGCCATATACATATGTATGTTCTCAATAAATTGCATAAAAAAACAGAAATAACAATTTCTCGAAAAATGATAGAATAATTCCAATTCACAAATGGACAATGGTAATCTAATTCATCAAGTGGGCAAAAGAAAACCAACATACAATTCGAATAATTTTTTTTCTGATAATTCCATTAGAACAATGAATTAAACAATGCCGTAGCTTAAGCGTACTGTACACAAAAAGTACACACACCCTATCTCTATCTTAGTTTGTAATGTTTGCGTACTTGAACATAACGATGTTCCGAACGAAATAGATACAATGCGAAATGTACGGTACGATTGGATACTGTACTATAATGCTGCTTCCTCACTGTGGGCCACCATCGGCCGCTGCAATGGTCGCAATGATGACCACAATAATGGCCACCATCACAAATTTGTCTCCACACACTGGGCCCCTAGATGGGCCAGTCACAATTTTTCGGTTGCGCATGATGGCTTGCTTTGATGTGTGCGAAAAACCACTCCGAAAGCCATCATCGCCTATCGCCATTACCATGCTTCGCCACTGTTGGCCACTGCAAGCCATCGCCCGTCTACACAATGGGCCACATGATGGCCCACGCACATGGACCACATGATGGCCCACGCACATGGGCCACATGATGGCTCACAGTGTGGAGGAGACATAAGATGTACACATACATATAGTCCAGGGATATTTGCCAAAAAAAAAGCGAGGCTTCGGAAAAATTTGGGGCAAACTTGATTTCAGTGTGAACCTTGATACTGACATATTAAAAGATCAATCGATCCTATGTTGATATCGTAGTCGCAGCATGCTTATACCAAAGGTAAGTGTGTTGAGACCGCTCTTTACGTCCGTATTGAGGAAGTTGAGAAATCTCTTGCTCTAAAGTAATATACGCTTACTGCCTTCCTGGACATCGAGGGGGCCTTCAGCAACGTGAATCTTAACGCAATTGTTGAGGCTCTCTCGGTGCTGCATGTGGATGAATGGCTGATTGCTTTTATTGTGCAGCTTCTCAAAAGTAGAGTGGTAATCTCTACGCTTGGTAATGCCAGCTTAAGACGAGGAGTCAGCACAGGCACACCTCAGGGTGGAGCTCTCTCTCCCCTGCTGTGGGACATCACGGTGAATACTCTTCTAATGAAGCTGAACCGTGCCGGTTGCAAAGTTATTGTCTATGCAGACAACATAGCTGTTTCAGTTTCGGGAAAGTATTTATCTACGCTGTCGGAGAGGTTTAATCACTCTCTTGACATACTTTCACGTTGGAGTCGTGATTGCGGCTTAAATGTGAATCCGAATAAAACGGAACTAGTGCTGTTTACAAGGAAGTACAAAGTTCCTGGTTTTGAGTTACCCAAATTGAATGGAGTCTCCATTAACTTGAGCCAGAAGGTCAAATACATAGGGCTGATCGAAGTTACTATGGACCTAAAATGTAGCAGATGCATATTCGATTTGGAGTTCACAACTCGCATTCCATGCAGGGAGGAATGGTGTGATGGTGTCACCCTTGATAATGGGCTTATCTATGTGTACACTGACGGCTCAAAGCTAAACAATAGAGTTGGAAGTGGAGTACAATCAGATGAGCTGAATCTCAAGCTGTCCCTTCGTCTACCAGCCCACTGTAGTGTCTTTCAGGCGGAGATAGCGGCTATTTATCAGACAGTCGACTGGCTTCTGTGTAATTGAATATTCGGGGTCAATATTGGTATTTTCATAGATGGCTAAGCGGCTATTAAGTCCCTTGCTGGTCCTTGTACAGTGTCCATGATTGTTGCTGAATTCCGTGCATCTCTTAGGGAGCTGTCGAGATATTCGGTTGTTCAATTGATTTGAGTACCTGAACATAGAGGTTTTCAGGGCAACTGTGAGGCCGATGAGCTAGCAAGGCTTGAAACTTTGCTACCTGAGGTCTCTTGCTCCTTCTCAATAGGTAAACTGATGACATCGGTCAAACTGGCCATCAGGCAAAAATATCTTGAGGACGATAAGAAGTCCTGGGCAGATGAATCTTCCTGTGTGATAACAAGGCAGTCATGGGTATCCATGGATACGCATCGCACCAGGCAGCTTTTAGGTTTAACTCGAAGCGCCCTTCGTTGCACTGTGGGCGTTCTAACGGGCCACTGCTTCATAGGGCGGCATGCACAACGTTTGGGCGTAGAGTTTAATGATTTCTGTCGGAGCTGTGGCTCTGAGGATGAGGAGGAATCCGTCTTTCATCTCATGTGGCAGTGTCCGGCTTTGGCAAGGAGAAGATTGGCGGCACTTGGTGCACCCTTTCTCTCAAACCGGACGGAAATGTCCCTGGTAAATCTAAAGGGGATAGTCCGGTTTGTCAAAGGAAGCAAATGGTTTCCTGACTTTAGTGAGTAGAAAAGAGTCACTAAATATTGTGGCATCACAACGGACCTCTCTTGTGCCTATGTGTGCTGGTCGTCAGGCCTCTGTAGATTGGCAGCCACGTCAACCTAACCTAACCTAACCTTGATACTGACGCTCTGAACAAAATGTCAAAAGTCCCCACCGATCCTACCGTTGCGTTACACTTAAGACGGGGTCAAAGTCACCAATAGTGATTGTTTGTAAATATATCAGTAATGATCACCCGTTCAGAAAATAAGGTATGGCAAATTTTTAGCTTTAAAAATGTCCTACAAAAATTTTTTTAACTTTTTCCTATAATAAATAGTATGCACTTTCTCACCGGCATGTTAATATTATCCGACTTTGATTACGGCTTGGAATCTTTGTGAATTTGTTTTTTTATGTTTCAGACGCCCATAAAAACAAAAATATACACGAATATATCTACCAAACTCTACTAAAGGTGGAGAAAAAGTGTGCGTCAAAAAGTTCCCTCCCTTGCCATAAAACGTTGAGAGCCATCTGTTCGTTACTCTCTTGTCGAATCTAAACTGTATAGACCCCACGATACTCAAAAAAAATATAAAAGCTGCAGAGCAACGTCGTCGATATGCGAAAAATTCTTCAGCTGCTAATATTCCCTTTGACAACAGGTCAAGAATAATTCATTGCGAATGCCAACAACAAAAACCAATTCAAAATTTCACGGACAAAATATCACGCGAGGTGTAATTTACCATGTGATGAAAAAGGAAATAAATGGTAAAAATATGCAATTGGTCAGAAAACAGATCGAAAAGGAAGATTTAGAAGCTCCAGAAGATTTTGTACAATGATTTTGTCTGGTTAATTATTTTGTTGAATCAATATCGATCTTGAATATCCCTGATATCATAGAAGACAGCGTTTCCCCATATGCCAGTCCGATTTTATTGATACGTTTATGTATCGGCTATCGTGCATTAAATAATAACACCATCAATGATCACGTTCCACTTCCTTTGATAGATGATCAGCTAGACAAGCTTAACAACAATCAGTTTTTTACGACATTGGACTTCGCTAGCGGTTATTATCAGGTTCCAATCCATCCTAACTCAAAGCAAAAGACAGTGTTCGTGACTCCGGATAGTCATTATGAGTTTCGGAGAATGTCGTTTGGTTTAGTGTACAGCGCTGCACTTTTTCAAAGGCTCATTAATAACATACTGGGAAATTATCGATAAACAATTGCGCTGGCATACTTAGATGATATTATCATCAAACCTTTGACGATGGTCTACACATACTTGGAGATCATACTCAAGATATTGATGGATGCTAATCTATCACTGAACATTTTATTTATTTTTTTATTTATTTAAAAATTTTCAAATATGATTTGGCGCCATATACGTTTCTTTTTAATTCAAATAATCTGACCTCATTTCAATAACGCTTTATTAAAGTGTGTCTTGTTTGTTTTAATGTTTTATTTTTCATTCAATGATGAAAATGTTGATATGAAAATAACATTTTTATAATAAAGTGGAATTCAAGTAAGATTCGTTTTTTATTTAAATCAATCTTCGTCGATCTGAAAAAGGCCCTTGCCACCATTAACCACGACATCCTAGTTCAGAGAGTCGAAATATATGGAGTCCATCACAACTTCAAGCTGTTGATAAAGAATTATCTTTCCAACAGGCGTATTATTACAATCAACAATATGCATAAAAGTCAGGAATGCATTATAAACATCGGCGTTCCTCAAGGATCAATCCTTGGGCCATTACTGTCTTTACTGTACAGTAACTGCGTACAGGACATTTATCTGTTGGGAAAAATAGTTTTATTTGCTGATGACACACTACTGCTGTATTCCTGTAAAAATGAATTAATTCTCCAGCAATATATAAATGATGACCTAGGAAAATATTGGAATTGGCTCGAACAAAGTAAATTAATTTTAAACATCCAAAAGACTAAATATTTAGTATTCCAACAAAAAAACAAGCAGCAAATTAATCCGCCAATACAAAGCAATGGAATACAATTGGAAAAAGTCAAGTCGATTAGATACTTAGGATTAACTTTAGATGAGAAAATGTCTTGGCTACAACATATTAATAACATCAGACATAAAGTAGCGCCTATGATAAGAACCTTAAAAAAATATGATTTTTTATCTCTCAACGTCAAACTGGACATATTCAAAGTTTTTATTTTGTCGAACATCTCTTATGGAGCAGTTTTGTGGAAGTAAACATCGAAACAAAACATTGATTTGATCAGAAGACTAATCACTAAGACTATCAAGACTATATTCAAAATGCCAACTCTGACTCCAAGTTCACATGTGTATCGTGAAACAGGACTATTAAGCATACAAAAAATAATGTATCTTGAACAAGGAAAGCTAATATTTAAGATACTTAACAAAATACTCAAATGGCCATTTGTGATAAAAAATGTTGGAGAAATATCTCAGACAGCCACAAGATCGGCGAATAACCTTGCGATTAAAAAAGCTAGGACAGATCATTTGAAAATGGATCCTGTGCAACAGTCTTTGGTTTATTATAATACCTTACCTGAGGATCTAAGAAAATCAGCGAATTTGGTTAAATTTAAGGAAAATTTACGATCATTACTTATACAAAGATAACGAAGACGCCAACCAGAGTTTTTTCTAAACTTTTTAGACGACAAGAAAAAGGCGATATCATCTGAAGACGATAGTTTAGAATGAAGTGCTTTTCCTTATACCAATATTTTATTGTCTGGGAAGTACGAAATTAACATATATTGAGGAGATTTGATGCACACGGACCGTGCATTTTGATTGGAGGATGGAGAGAGTGGAAGGAAGGAGGTAGAGTTGTGTAAAAGTGTTTCAACTTTTGATTTAAATTTGATTCTATTAAATGAAATTTCTCTGGGTGTATGATTCGCATCAGAAAAAGCCGCCAGAATATGGAGTCGGCGACATAATGTTGATGGAAACTGGAACCGCGATTCAAATTGTGCTCTATTAACTCAATTCATATTTTTGATGTTTCGTCTTGATTCATTCAAATCAATTTTCCACGGCTAAAATTCGTCCAGGAGTTCAAACTGACTAATATTTCTTTCATTTCTCCATCAACCACATCAGACCTGTCCTGTTTTCTTCATACATTTAACATACGGAATGGATCAACTTTGCTTATTATCACCTCGTCGTGCGAATTCAATTCATGCTAATAATAATTAACTCGAGTATACCTATTCAATAACAAACAACCTAACAACTACAATCTATCTTTCACATACTTATCAAATCAAACACTTCCCCAAAGTAAACTCGCATCAATCGGAGAAATGTAACCATGGGGTGATATGCTAATAGAGGCGGAAACGTCAGTAAACGAAGCGTTTTGCTATAATTTCGAAATGAAAGCAAACGAATTCGCGATTTTATTGCTCCTCTCTGCATAACGTATCACGTTACTGACCTGGCTGGCAGTGAAATTGAAGAAAATTGTTTGCACAACATTGTTCGAACGTCTGTAATAAGCATAATATACATAGCTCGGATTGTGGTTATAAGTGCAACAGTCTTTCTCGCATTTTCATTCTCGGAATATTGTCGGAAGATTTATATTGAATGCAATAAAAATAAATTATATATAATTTTCAGCAGCATGCAATATTTTCATTTTTAGCCGGAAATATTGTTTTGGACTCGTAAATGTCGTTAAGTATAATCGTTATGATTCGAAGGTTGAATTATGTTATAAGCATGCACTGCCTGCATGACAGGTCGTTTCAAAAATATACTGGAGCAAATAGAAATTGATACCATCCGTGTATATCGTGATGAATTAAGAGGTAATTAACGCTTTCAATTCGCACATGAAGATTGTGTAACGGTTTGTTAATGGATCAAAATTATAAAAACATAAAGCTGCAATCTTTTATAAAGCCGTATCATGTAATAATTTTAGTTTTCAGATAGTTGATACAGTGCGCGTGATATGTCTATTGTAGATATTTCGAGACTTGAACCTCTTACGAATCAATTTAGTGTCACTAATTGATATAGAACACCTAGGCTGAAAGTTAGAGCGGTCAGTATAAACAATGAAAATTCACCACTCTTATCTTTTCATTTATCGATCAAATCGAAATAAGGAATCTTAGTACTCTTTGCTGTTGTTTTGCTTTGGAAATAAAGATATAATATATAGAATATGGGTCGCCTTATTTTTTAAAGGGCAATGGCAAATATGGTGTTTCGAACGCTTTTTATTTTGTCGAGTGCGGTTAAATAAACCTACATAATGATTACTACATAAGCATCACTAATAGACGATTATGTGGAAGCGGTAACAACTTCCAGAACCGCTGAGTTCACCCAATTCACACTAAACCAACGGTGGATGACCAAAAATGGTCTACAGCTGGCGCTGTCGATGACAAAGATTATCATACTGACGAAGCGAAGGATTAGATCCCGATGACAGTGGGCTGAGCAAAGGTCCAGACGAGTAAGTCGGTAAGATACCTGGGAGTAACGCTGGATACTAAGCTGACCTACTGGGGCCACATCCTTAAGGTATGTGATAGGACTTTGAAAGTCATCGACTTGATCAGCAGATTGATGGCCAACATCGGCGGCCCCAACAAAACGGGACGGAAGCTACTCATGACGACGACCAGCTCCACCTTGCTTCACAGGGAAGAAATTTGGGCGAATTCAGTCCACACAAACAAGTTTAGAGCGTACTTTGTCAGCGTCTAGCGTAGAGGTGCCTTGCATATCGGGAGTAATTTCGATCCGACAGACCTACTTGCGCGAAAGCGCAGAGAAAGGTACCTCAGACACTCTGAGCTGGATAGAACAGGGGCCCTAGTGCACGCTCATAAGCAAACACTCCAACCTTGACAACAACCTTGGGGTGCAAGCAATAAACGCCACTAGACGGCGAGATTGATAGTCTTTCTGGAACCATGAGTCTGAACACGGAGAAGTAAACTTCTACCTGTGCCAATTCCTGGCAGGACACGGTTATTTCAGAAGGTACCTTACCGCTAGGTTCATAAACATTCATTCAAAACACATAAATGTATCATTCATGTGTTTGGAGAACCGCGATCTATTATGTGTCGATTGCTCAGAATAACTACTGTGTTAATTTTCATTGCAAAAAATTAATAATTAATTAACATATTAAAAGATTTTTATTGTGTGTTATTGCTCTTTGTATTCTATAGAATACCAAGGGCAATAAAAAATATATATATAACAAAAATCATCAATATAATATGTTCGTCTCAGAGACGTATGTTTATGAATAGTGTAAATCCCATGAATGTTTATGAATCTATGGTTAACAAAATGGTTAAGGTGACTACACCATACTTTTGGTATTGTGTGGAGTATGTGTCTGAATTAAAAATGGACATATTTTCACTTGCAGTCTTTTCGCAAGTTTGAGGAGCAGCCTCGAGTCCACGATTACTGCGGCCATGCCTTAGTCGATCGTGGAAATGATGCTGCGTCATGAGGACCACTGACGCAGAGTATCCATGGCCGAAAATTTCAAGCGATGATTAAAGAGAGGTAACCGACACCAGTTGCACCAGCTAAACGACCTTAAAGCGAAAATCAGGGATCTATAAAGTGAATAATAAAGAAACCACACAACACACCAATATTCAAGGATTCGACGAACGAATGAACAGAATAGAACTTTTGTCCAATGACTGGCATTGAACTCTTTCAAGAAGCCTAGTGAAGAGTTGGCTTTTATAATTATGATACAGAATCAATGTGGTCGTCGAAAGTAAAGGCGGATTTTAATCATATTCCCAAGTCACCAATTTTATGAGAACGGGTTAATTGTGTAATTTTCAGTGTGTAAGGGAGGATAATGACGCAAGATTTGTGCGAAAAGGGAATAGATTTAGTAAAAGTCGGCTAAAAGAGTACGAATCAATAAAATGTGATGGCCCAGAATTTTATAGTGATTAAATTGTGCTGAAAATTTTCGCGTCATTAGCGTAAAGTAAAATTGAGGACCATGAAATAAAATCAATCACGTAGTGTTTTTATGGATATAGCCAATATAATGGGGCTACCACGAGATACACCTGATGTCGTGATAATGCCAGAAGATAGAGCCCCACGAAATAAAATATTTTGTTTGCAGCTATTGAAAAAGGACCTAATCCAGTTCATAAAGTTCTAAGGAATTGTAAGGAAATGTAATTTGTGTAGAAAATGAACATGATGTAGCTTATCCAAAGCCTTCGTTAAATCAGAGTAGATGTAGTCAACTCGCTTACTTTCTTCATTTGTAGAGGTGACTAGATTTTTTATTGATCAAAAAAGGCTTCGTATTTAGTAGAAAAAGCCTTAACATTTCATTACAACTACAAAATACAAATTGTCTTACATCTGGACAAACATTAAAAAACAAAATGCACAATACACTTATAAAGTGATGCAGCTGATAAAAAAAGTTAGGCAAGCGCATAACAGTGTTCTTCTAGAAGAGAGGGATATTAAATTAAGAAAGCTCAGTATGCATTTGTAAGATGGAAGATATTGAAAATCTTTTAGGTCATACAGATTTCTCAAACCAAAAAATAAAAACTGTTTCTGAATAGGTTCTACTATGTAGCTCAAAAGTTTGGTTCCATATTATGCAGGCATATTCCAACAGAGGCCGCACCAGAGCGATTTATTATGACTTGATAACCCATTTATTTTGGCACTCTGTAGTACGCCTATCACTGAGCCCTAGCTGTGTAGTGGAGATTGAAGCGGACTTTGTTGTCCAATACTACGGCCGGATTTATAATATGTTCAACACTATTCAATTTGATGTTTGTTTTCAGATTATTCTCGTTGCACCACAGTTCGAGAGATTGAAGTTTGGATTGTAGATAGGTTTTGAAAGATTGCGTGCGTGTTTACAATGTGGTAGATTTTTACTAATAGATGCACCAAGAGACCAGGAGTCCTTAAAAGATATATACCAAGCAGTATCCCAGACAGATCAGAAATAAAGATGTAAAAAAGGGGGGACCTAGATTAGTGCCTCCAGACGAAGTGAAAACTCTTTTCGATAAGTAGCCTTCGAATTTTATAAGCTTAGTTCGATCGCGAAGATAAGACTGGAGCCAATTAAGAACCCAGATATAACAAAACTGCGAAGTTTGTATACCAGAGTTTGAGAGTCAACCCAGTCGAAAGCTGTACTAAAATCCATATAGACCGCGTCAAATGGGCTTCCCTTTCTTATTTTACAGAGAACATCAGAAACTAGAATCATGATATTGGTGGAAGTCGATCTACCCCTATGAAATTTATGTTGCTGCTCATTTAAAAGAGGGTGGATAATGAGAGCAAGTTCTCCACAAACTTACTTCTCAAAGAGTTTGGGGATAACAGATAGAATAGTGATGCCCCGATAGTAAACGACTGATTGTTTATCACGACTTTTGAAAATGGGTGTAAGGTATGAAAATTTCCAGAAAGACGGGAAAACACCTAAGGAGAGGGATTTATTGAAAATCATGCGCAAAGAGATGATCAATTGGCTTGCGAATTGTGCCACGAAGAATTGAGAAACCAAGTCAGAATCGGGTCTTTTCCTGATATTTAGCTCAAAAATAGCTTCAATACTCTTGTGTAAGGACAAACCCGTCGATAGGACGTCTTGCGGTGATTCTAGCAGACATAGTTGAAGTAGGAGCTTTGGGGAAGCGAAAAGTATTTTGAAACTGGACGACGAAAAAGTTGCATATGGCTTGTGGACAGGGAGAAATCGTCTTATCTCGGGACATAAAACAAAGAAATCAGTTGTTTTCCGTTTCAAGTACACAAAATCATAAAACTTTCTCGGATCCCTTATGATATCCTCCCCGATGAATTAACATAGAGCTCATACGCTTCAGGAGATTTGTTAGAAAATTCTTTGGATAGCTGGTCGTATAATCTCATTAGATCCGCATTGAGCAAGGTTTCATTTTGAATTGCTCTGTATAATTTATTTTTATGGTTTATAATACGCCTTAAATTATTGTCGAGCCAACGTTGTGAGAGTTTTCCTGTTTTTCTTCACCTTCGGTACAAATTTGTGGACGGCATTGATGATTGTTTTGTAAAAGAAAGACACTGATTTATGTAAAATGCTAGTTCTAACATATTGTTTGTTGTATATATTCTTTTATTAAGACCATGCTAACAAATAGTGGTCATACGGTGAAAAAATAGCGCCTCATCAACCATCACTTCAAAAAGTTTTGCGGCCCATGGTAATTTGGCGATTGGTATATAGTGTGCACGACTTCTCTGTTGCTTTTCGCATAGAAGTTATGTTAGGGAATATTTGCACAAGTCCGGGAAAACGTCTGAAACCCTTGACAAGTTGAATAGATGAGCCCAAATTCGTCAGAGAAAGACACCACAAGGCTTTAGCAGTACGGTCGGTAATCCATGCCAAGATTGTCAAGATTGTCTGGGTAGTGGGAATATCGTTTTAAGAAAGCTCATTAAATAATTGAATTTCGTCTGGTCAAAGTGATTGCCTGCTCCTAATTTAGACTGATATGAGCATAGTTTTTTTTCACATATATCTTGAGAATACTCACACCTTTCTACTCCCAATGACCCTGATTGGGGTAATACCTGGTTGAACGAAATAGGTAGCGAGTGCAAGATATGTTAGCCCCGAATCGGATCAACGCGTGGGATTCAACTGTTTTTATTGTAGAAAAATATAGATTTAGTTACCATTGAAATCATTTTTTTTACCCGCTGAATTATCGTTTTACCCATTTTATGTCTTTTTTTTTGGTCAGTGTACCAAGAAATCTTCTAAACAATTCCTAATAAAAAAATTGTGCAGTATTGATTAAGTTAGTCGTAATATTACAATTCAGCATTACACTCTAACGTTCTCACTTGTTTAATTACATTGCACTGCAAGGATAGATATGATAGGAACTGTTTTCGAATATTCGCCAATACTAGCCGTATAAGCGCTAATGTGTTTCCAACCGATAAATCCTGTTTATATTATCATTCTTCACTGATAAAAGGTCCAATTCATCATACTACTGTCAATGGCTTACCTATTTTTACCTTTGACTTTGAGACACCGGCTGGCAACGATTAGGCAGATAATAATCGAAGTAAGTTCAACGTTATCAATGATGAGAATGCACGATATGATATGGAATTGTGTTAGCATTTCTAATTGTTAATATTTAATTCAAAACTCAAAAATCAGCTATCGTTTTCAATTCCAATACTGATGACATTGCATGTAGACGATCTATTTATGACGGACCTTCCAGTGGACTTTAATAGCCTATTTAAGCAAGTTTGTGTATCATTTGGAATTTTAAATGCGATTCACTCGTTAATATTATTTTACGATACTCATGAGGTATTCGAAAAACATGGCATCTTGTGATTTGATAAGCAATGAATGTTTCATTCGTTAGCAAACAAACGCAGGAATGATCCAATCTCATAGGCAACATTGAATACTATCTACGTTTTGCTTAGATTTTATTGTTTGAATTCATGTTAAGGCTGATTTTGTTGTGAATTTTCAAAATTATGTGGCCATTGAGATGCGTATTTATATAGATAGTTGCAGACAATCAATTCATATCTAGACTGACCTACATAGCAGTCAAACAATTTTATTTATATATGTGTGTCAGAGATCATTAAATAAAATCAAAAGTACGCTCGGGTACCCTGAAACCTCAACAATTTCGAATATTATTTTAACCCTCCGAGAACACACCTATTTTTTCGATCATCGAGAACAATTGGGGCCAAGTTGACCCCAACCACTTTTAAACGTCTATAGAATGGCCGCAACTGAAGATTTTCATTTGAAAAAATTTATCAGTATTGTTTGAGACCTCTTTTAGTAGTTTTCATACATTAAAGGTACCTTAAATGTCCTAAACATACTTAAAGAAAACTCGGGAAAAAACATTTTTGTCGAAAATCAGCTTTTTTACAAAAAAATTTGTAACTTATTTAATTTTCAATATTTTTGGCTAAAAAATTAAGTGGATACTCTCAAGATATGACGAAATTATAAAAAAATTAGCCCTATAGTAACCCTTGAAAAAAGGTAATTATGTTGCATATTTACGGTGGCGATTGTGAAGATTTTAAAATTTGTATATTTAAAAAAAATCATAACTTTGTCAATTTTTATTATTTTGAGCTGAAAATGTATATGGATACTCCCCAGACATAGTAAAGTAATAAAAAAAATTAGCCCTTTATAAAAGGTTGCAAAAAAAGGTATAATCTTCTGAATAATCAGATTCTGATTGCTCCGAGACACGGTCGCCAAAATTGTTATCATTGTCTTCAGCTAACAAATTATTGCGTATACTAGAACCCAGATTATACGCCATATTGCTAAAAACAAAAAAATACAAACACTTGCAAACTTATTTTTTAGCTTTTTTAAATAAATCTGTCGATTTATTAAGTAAAAAAAAATTTGAATGTTTACCTCAAAATTAACGTCGAGTACAGATGGGGTCTATTTGACCCCTTGATCTGCTTCAAAGGCTTCTCAACGACGACTAGCGATTTGGGACTGGAAGTGAACGGTGTAAACTTATAGTCAAGACACAGAAATATATTTAGGAGCCTATAGTACTCCTCTTTTCCCGCAGGCCTAAGCGCTGCGATAGGTCAAAAAGGTATCTGGGGTCAATTTGGCCCCCTGTGTTCTCGGAGAGTTAATGTCATTGAATTTGAGATATATGTATGTATTTTCGCATAAAAACTGAATAATTCGTACAGCCAACCGAATATTTAATCGATTGTTTGGCTCGAATGTTCGAATGCATGCGTGTATCATTCATTGTTGCATAAAATATGCTGCAACATTTTCATTTTATCTTCGAATCCGCAAATGAAAACGGCAAGCCATTCGAAATTGCCTTAAACCGTTTTTGATTTGTCCCCAATAGATTATATTGGACTATGACAAACAGGCAGCCATTATTATCTCAACAACCACATATCTCAAAGTTCCAGCAAAATTAAAATCAGTCAACCAGCACATGATTTCTCTTTTCTACGAAACTGAAATTGTCATGTGACCAATTTGTTTCACAGACCAACAAAAGCAGTCTCTAGCGCAATTGAAATTATTGATTTTTTATGAAAAAAAAATGAATTATTGAACCAACTACACGCACCACGGTGACTACTTTATTTATAGGATCTTCAAGCAGAGACAGAGTGGCGTCGCTTTGGAACGATAGTCAAACGAAAAGTAAAGCATTATTAGGTCTTTGAGCTCTAATTAAAGTTTTTATTGATCTTCAAACCAATAAAAAAAAAAGATTAAAAGTGCTCTGTAGTCATATTTTCGTTGATAATTTGCTTATGATGATGAATTTTATTCTTTGGTTCTTGTCAACCAGGCAAAAACGATACACCACCCACCGAACTAAACGGATCAATAATAAATGCTATATTTACGTTCTTGAATCGATAATGGGTTCTTGTTTTCGTCATCCCAACAGTATTTTTCCATAGCATTTTATGGATTAGAAAATATTAAAGAAGTGGGCGTCCAGACACAACGCACGCACACGTACCCATTCATACATATATGCATGTATGGATATGTTGCAAATGCATTGCTTGGCATTTTCCACGACTTGACATGCATTTTTCAATTGAATAGCTTGTCGTGAAGTAAAAATGCATTTCATTGTTAATGAATACGTTAGCATAATGGAAATTGTTAGCCAGGGACTGACTGCTACCATATAAATATATATGTATGTACGTATGTATATGTAACCTTCAAGCATAATTCAGAGCTAGATATTAAAGAAGTTCGTACTAAAGCCGTCTTGTGTAACGAATTGAAGCGTGTTCCATAAGTAGAATTGTAATTACAAAACTAATTCTTTTACTGCCCGTAAAATAATACTTAGTGTAATTATTCACATTTGGAATTCAACTTCAGCATGAAACCACTTTGTTGATAACTTTAACCCTCCAGATCTACTGCTTCCTCATAAAAAAATTTAATTGCCTTCTAATACTGAAGATATAATTTTTAATATATTGAAGGCTCATGTTAACAATGATGGCTGATTGTTTACATTTATTGCAATCAAGTCCAAGAAGCTAACATCACCAGAACTTTAAAGCATAAAAAGCCCTGATACTCTGCCTCTATTACTGCCCTGCTAAGCATAAACGTTCTATCTGCACTTTTCTCACTTTTAATACTGCTATTTATTTACTATTTTCTTTGTCATTGGTGGATATATTAGTTTTTTGTTAAACTTTTTTCGTAGAAACTGAAATTTTGTGCACTTTCAAAAATTTTTTTTTGTACAAAGTGTAATGACTATTTTGCAATACCACAATTTTTTGTTTATGCTATACTTAACAATTTTCCGCTATTTTATATGGTGTACGTAGACTTTTGTTTGGCACTGCTTACTTACATAAGGTATAAGTGGTCACCTATACCTAATTGTAGCATAAAATAATACCAAAAAATATACACCTAAATAAACAAATTTTTGCTTGTGTTTTAAATATTTAGGAAATCTGGGAGGAGAAATATTCTGGCTTCTTCAAAACAAGTTTATTGATGACTGAAAAATCTTCTCAAGAGACACAAGAAGAAACACCGTATACCAGCAATATATGTTAAAACTGTGTTCAAAATAAACCAAGGGACTAAATTTTATCCCTAACAAACGCAGTATTCCTAATGTAGTGAATCCAAAGATAAACATTATAATAAACACTGGAAAAGCAAGTAATAGTAAGAAAAACTAGTTGAAGAGTCCAAAAATGCTGGCGAAAAGAATGAAAACTGCAAGATACTCTTCGAGCCTATGAGACTTTAATATCAGCCTGGATGGCGCTAAAGACGACAAGGGTGTTGAAGACTGGAATGACAACATTTGTGCTGATTATGGAGAGGACTATAGCGGGGATGGACCCATATTATTAAAGAAATTAAAAAAAATTCAAATAAATCTCATATAGTGAAAACTGTGGCTTGGAGAAATATTCGAATTGAAATACTTATGCTGGAGTACGGGGGCTGGAGTACTTATGCTCGAGTACTTTCAATGAAAATGTATCCTGTAAATTGAATCTGTTTCAGGCACTTGCATAGCTATAAAGTGTATAGGAAGCTTTGGCAATTCTAATTGCGAAATGAGGACCAGCAGAAATAAGGAAGTAAATGAGTCAGAAATTGTTGCATGGCATATTAAATGCGCATTCTACAAATTGTCATTCTCTACTGAGACGATAGTTGGAAATAAGCTTAAAAGGAGAAAAATTTGCTCGTGAACAAGTATGTTCTTAATAGATTTTCATGCAGAACGACTGTTTTGCTTCTCACAAAGAATCAGAAACATTAAAATGCGGTACATTTGATATTTTCTAAGACGCCGGTATGTTGTGGAGCAGCAGTTTGAATCAATTTTCATGGAAAAATTTCGTAATGTCCTGCCAATCGTATGAGTCTATGTATAGCTACCGCAATAAAATGGAAGTTCTTGTCTATATCGGCCATCAGAGCTACAGATACGAATTGCTTACGGTTATAATACTGAGGGTCACGTTAACGAAAATATATATGTCTCCCAGCTTATGGAAAAAACCGTCTGTATGTTTAAACTGGTTAGCGATTTGGCACTATCTGCTCTTGGTCGATGGAGTCATTCCTATGGGCTTCAATTCATCTTACGATAGTTTTTTCCCGAAAATAACTGCAGATATTATTATGAAACTCACTCTTACAACCTTAAATGTTTTTTCACTGCAAGACTTATAAAACGTGGCAGAATATATGAGGCAACCCAATATTTTGGGTTCAAGGTTTAGAACTTCTACGCTAGGGCGGATTGGCAACGAGTAGTTGCAAATGATGGGCATTATATTATTGATTAAAATGTAAACAAAGGTTATTAAAACTGATTCGAATGTTTTATTTAAAATACAACAGAATTTTCTTGCCAACCCAATAAAAACCACTAGTTTCAAACCCATTTCACAGCTGAGAGGAACTATTAAAAACAACTGTAACTCATTTGTAACTTTTTAAAATCTTGTCAACGTTAGTTAAAATACGATTTTATTTGAAACAAAAACAAAAGTGACTTGAAAGCATCGAAGTAAAGCGGCTGCGAATATAGCAACATATGAATACAACAAAAAACCCTGAATGATTTTGGAAGCATTTGAAGTTCGGTCACAGTACGAAGAAGAAAAATCAGCGGATATTATTTTACCGATAGCGCATCAACTTAAACATTTTAGTTAATTTTTGGCCTCACAATTTCACTTCAACCTTACTTCAGCTCAACCACTAGACCTGTACGCCCTTACTTCAAATGTTTGCAAATGCCTTTGAATTTCGCACAGTGAGTAATTTGTTGGATGCGCTAAGATGGATTCTAGCAGTGTGGAATGAAATCTACGTTACAACAATAGTAAAGTGCTATTATCTTTGCATTGCAAAGATCCTACACTCATTGGAGAATTCAAAGACGATATAGTACTCTAAAAATGCCGTCGAAACATCCCCAAAAGATCAAATAGAAAAAGTAGATCAAATAGAAAAAGTAGATGAAACGCTTGTTAACCATGCGGACATGTAAGTAACTTTCCAGAAAATATTTGTAAAGGACAATAAAAAACGCAAAGAGTCTATTGTCTATCCTGCCTTCATTACAATAAACTCTAATACCAGTGTGGCCATATGGGACTCTTTTCTATGCTTCTACGTGCTCATCAGATTTTATCCAGGATGCATTGAGCAACAACAACAGCTTGGAACAGCATACTGGAAAATGTAAAGAGTAAAAAAATGATGACAGAGTTTCTTTATAAAAAATTGCAAAAAGCTTTGCAATTTCTCATGTCCATTACGTAACTTTAACTCATGTATTCACTAATCGATTTTCTTGTCATTATGAACATGCGCAAATTTTAAATTATTATGTTTCAAGCATGTGTGAACACATTCATATGTTATTTCTTATGAAATTGGATCTTAATGTTCTCTGAATTGAATTTTCAAAATAAAATATATTTTCACAACGAAAGCAATTATTAATGAATCTTCATTAGTGGTATCAATTTCATTCACATGTAAATAGTTATGGTAATAATAATAATTTCAGTAGTAATTTCATGCATACATATATAGTAGTTATAGTTTTTTGCATGTACAGTAGTTATAATTTTTTGCATGTAAGCAAACATTTTTGAATGTATTGGAATTCATCCGCTAACTGCAAAGGTTCATCTTCGTAATACAGTAATGTAGGTAATACAATAATATTAATAGGGGGTGCAAGTCAAGTATGTAAATTTAACGGGAAAAAATCAACACTATAGAAATACTTATTATTTTAGTGACAATTCCGATTCAGTAAGCTTAACCAGGGCCATCTTAGAGCATGGGCACCCTCGGCAAGTGCCCAGGGCCCCGTGATATATGGGGCCCCTTATTTTCAGATCATCAACCGATAAATATATTTGCTAAAATTAAACTATAATTACCTGACTATACTTATAGTATTGTCATGAACCATGGACCTAACACTGGCAACTCTATCTGCTTACTAGTAGGTGATTTCCCTAAATTATTAGTGAATGAATCACTCTTATGTGTTATTATTGTAAAAACAATTGTTGTTGCAAATGCACATTTGGGTTGTGTGTGTTTGGGTATGACTGGATTAAATATAAACAAATCGATCTGTGACTCCTTCAATGTATGATGAGGGCATTTTAATTTCAGCTATTCCTATTCTGTTAGGGACTAAAAAAAAATTCAAATAATTTCACTCAAGATTGCACTTGTAAACGGTATGTTTTATTTTGTGTTTGCGATTGTTTTTATTGCAATTAAATAACATATATTGAATACTATATCTATATGTACGAAATGACAAAACAGTCATATCCTAGTGGCTGAGAAAAAAGGAAAAAAGCTGCACATCAGAATGAAGTAATTGATAAATTACCAAAATTAACATCATATTTTATACCAGGAGCTTATGTGAGTAGTAACCAAATAATAAACCTTCCACATAATGAATCATATCAACGACAGGTTGCGGGATTTCATGGAACTTCACAATCTACTTGTTCTTCGCTAAGTTCTATCACTTCAGAAAAAGCGATTGAACTATATTGTATAGAAGGCGTCCGTCCCTAACGGAAAAAATGCAATAACTTCACCAACAACTGTTTTAATTGAGTAACAGCAGTCATCAGATCTAGAAAATAATTCACACGACCCTGTCGATTATTTTAACGAAAATTTTACCGAAAAAACCGCTGAATTTGAATTCGTAAGGGCCCACATGTTTTCAAAATAAAGATTGTGACTTTTCCGAAGTGTTCAGAAATTACAAAGCCAAAGAAGATGGCAAATCAGTAATTATGTATTTCAATAAAGCATTATTTAATCATAAGCTTAAGAACAATGAAAGTGTTGAAAGAAAATGGTTGCTGCTTTCGCCTTCGAAAAAATCTGTATTTTGTTTTTCTTGCTGCTAATTTAACCCTTCGGATGTAACCCTATGCTCTCCAGGTGGATGTGTTGATTGGAAAAACATTAACCACATAATTTTACATCATGGAAATAGCCCTGCACATAGGCAATCTATGATGACTTATCTGGCACTAAGTAAAGCAGTTAGTAGAGTAGATATAGACTTGTTATGTCAATATAAAAAAGAAAGGGATAACCGGAAAAGAACGGGTTGTTGGTCTTGAACGGGTTGTTGCAGTTGTAAAACTTTTTGCATCGAGAGAATTATTAAGTGAATTTAATGAATTTCTTGCAGATCACCTCAAATAAATTTGAAAATCCTGGAAAGGGATACATTTCTTATTTATCGGCGAATGTTCGTAATGAGTTTTTTGACGTAATGGGAAAACAGGTCCTGAAAAAATTATAAATGAATTAACTAATGAATAATAAATGAATAATTAACTAAATATTTTTTGATTAGTGTTGGCAGCACGCCCGATCTGTCTCATACTGACCAGTTAACTTTTATAATTCGATACGTAAAAGACCGTATTCCAATTGAAAGGTTTTTAGAAATGAGCATAAATCAGAACGTTTAGCGGAAACCATCCTGCAATTTTTAGAGAATCAAGGATTGCAGAGGCCAAAACTACAAAAATGCTTGAAATATATCAGGAAAGTATATTGGTCTGGAAGCGAAAATCAAAGAGAAATGTGAATCTGCTAGCTACGGTTGTACCATCCCAACTAACAATTTGTTAAACATTTTGGGCGTGGATACGTTTCCATTCCTAAGGCTGCGCCTACAAAGACACCAATGTTTCGAATTAGCAACTTTGTGGTTACGTCGTAGGTTCGAATTTGGAGCAACGCCGTTCAGTAATGACACCGAAACAAAGTAGTCATTGCATGGGAAGAGTTACGTTGTAGTTACTTCCTTGTGGCGGCATTACCGCGACACCGCTTCGTAATGGTTTCGAAACATTATGCCTAACGTGTGACTAAGAATATGACACTTATAGTCGCAATGACGTAACAGCAACGTAAAATCTTAGTCACAATTTTAAAAAAGTTTCGTAATCGCGACGTTACGTTTGGAATTGTTTCAAATTCACAAACAATCCTCTTGGCGATACCCAATATCTTTCTCTTTCACGCTCATAGCTATCTGTATGATATACGAAGAGTTTATTCAAAATGATTATGTATGTGTTAAGTGTTTATATGATGAAGATAATATTGTATTTCAGCATATGTTTAATTATTATTATAATAATTGAAAATTTTGAATCCTATGGTGATAAAACACGAACGATTCAAACGTTACTGCAAAGGTAGTGTTGATACTCCCTAAAACTACCACGCGCCTGCGATTGTATCAGGCATTAGCTAAAATAGGTATTTTTTTCTTTCATAAAATATTCTATACTTTGTGCAAAAACTAAGTTTCGCACTATCAAACAAGTAAAGCATGTTCAAACATGAAAAATCTGTGCTTAGTACAACAATCAAAACTACTATTTTGGATATTTTCAACTTCAAAGTAGTTTGCAATTCTTAGCCGCCATGATTGCCCAAATTTGTTCGCCATGATTGTCCTTTGAAGGAAATAATCCCAGTTAGTGCCTATATCGGTCATTTCAAGGCATTGTTGACACTTTGTGCCTTTGGATGTTACCGAATAGTAGTTTTGACTATATCGTACCTTCATAGTAGTTTTTAGAAGTCGTCGTTACTCCCTAGTTTCTGATCTGAAATGCGCTCGAAACCCAAGGTAAAACAGTTGGTTGAACATAAATTTGGCCAATGCTAGGTGCGTTTTTTGCACCTCAGTCGAGAGCTGGTTAGAAAAGTACAATTGGAAACTGCAACAAGTGGAACAGTATTGTTGTTATTTTAATACTACAGTCGTGACCAGCTCTCGATAGAGGTATAAAATAATGCGACAGTTATCATGAAAAATAATTGAAAGCTATTCTTTAACAATAATTTAAGTATAAATATATCGTACAACATACTAGTTGGCAGGAGTTGGATATTATCTTCAAAAGACCGAAAAATGTCTATATGCGATACAAAGGATACAAGCGAAATCTTCAAAAAAAAAAAAAATGTTTAAACATCGCTGGATTTTCTATTTTACTATTCGTTTTTTTTTGCACTTTTACTTGTTATTTAACACACTACTGCAGTATGAATTCTGGATGCAGAAACTCAGGCTTTTAAATGCACGTACCTTAGACGTACGAAAGTATAATTCACTCACTGTTGATTTTGTTGAAGTATTAGTTTGGGAATATTGTTACTTGGTGGTGCCATCAAAGTAACATAGAATGGAGATGTGCCCATAATGTGCCTAAAAACGTTTTCGAAAAACCAACATAGTTCTCAGCTTTATAAGAAGAAAAGTTTGGCAGAGGACTAAAACGAATGACATGATCGATTACATGGCAACGGTTGTAGACATTAGTTGTTATTGTATGCTGATCAAAAATGAATTTCTTTATGCAGTATAATAAAAAAGTATTCAATCAATATTTTAGCTATACTAAGAAAAGAAAAGTACGCAATTCTCTGACGAAACCTAACCTAAACAAATTCTTTAAGAATAATAAAACCGATATGCTTTCAAAATGTTCGAAACTTGGCATCCTTCCAGAATTTTATAAAATCAAGTGTTCTTACAGTGCGGTGTATCTTAAAAAGCGTACTACAATTACATTCAACTAAAAGACCCCTACTATTTAGAATCAAATGTATATTTTTCGGGGGTCCAAATTATAAGAGGTTGTAATGTGTAAATACAGTAAATAATATAGAATGTCGAAATACATAAATGTGGAGTCGGCTACAACGAAATCTTTGATCATGCCAGTCGAAAGCCTCTCAAAGCGTGTTGATTGTTTGTGATGATCTTCTTCAGCTCGTCATCTAAAATCTGCATCTGCTGTCTTCTTACAATTGATTCCTCCAAAAATCATGGTTAAATTTTCGTATCCGCCAATAAATGTGCATTTTTCGCATCCGTAATATGAGTTAAACTAAACAAAATCTTTATAAGAATACCAAGTAAGATATATATGTTCACAAAAACGTATAAGTAAATATACCTTTTACATATGCGCTGATGGTAGAATCGCAAATAAAACGCCTAATTTTCACTGAAATGTTGCTACCACAATCAATCACTGCCTGTATTAATATTGAAGATAACTCGTAACAAAAGGGTTGAGCAAATCTTTCATTTCGTTACAATAAATTACGAATGTAATAATTGATGAGCTCACCATCGACATTAATGTGTAAGGATATACTCAGAAGAGAGTCAATTTGTGATTACAAATCTATAAAACTTTTTGCCAATTCATTTTGCTAATTTGCAAATCAAACGTATTATTTGAAAACTGAATTTCTAGTTGATTGGAATAGTTTATTTAATATTTTTTAATTTTTTTATAAAAGGAATTAGCTGTCCCGAACGGTGGTGAATTTTTTATTAAACTCGTTTTGTGAGATTCCACATTGACGTTTAAAGAATTGTCAGAACGAAATCATCATGGATATAGGCGCCAATACGTAACCGTTACATGCGAGTTTCCTTGATAGGCATAGGAATATGAAAGGAAATATGTGTGGTAACTTTGACGTATAATGTGCCTTACTGGGATTTTGATTAAGTCGCAATGAAGGAACTAATCCCTAATGGACACAATGCCTGTAAAGACGCGTCGAAGGTATTCTTTACCACTTCATTACTAAAATTTTGCCTATCAAGGAATTTTACTTTGAAGGAAAAGTGACGAAACAATTCCGACTCGGCATAGTAATCACGACGTATTCGCGTCAAAAAAGTCCATTTAGTAACATATGGGCACAAATTGTTAGTTGGGATGTGCAGGACATTTTCCAAACTTGGTAGGTATTCATGCCATTGAGTGTGTACGAGAGGGAACAAGTTTTTTTCAAATGGTTCAGAAACTGTACAATTTTTTCAGATTCTACCCACCGATGGAATAAATTGATAGAATATTCAGGTTCAAAAAAAGGTCTTAAAAGTATTTCTGAAACCAGATGGTTTGCGGGAGCTGATGCAGTAAGCGCCTTACATCAATGTCACAAACAAATTATAGAAGCATTGAAGTCTACCGCGATGCAAAAGAGCGACAAGAAACTAAGTACGAAGCTCTTAGTTTGTCCAAAAAAATGGAAAACCTAGAATTTATTTTACTGAAAGAAATATAGAACGCCATATTGGAAAGAATAGACAAAACAAGTACTTATCTTCAGAAAAAACTATATCAATGGACGTTGCAACAAACTTGTTAGCTTCACTTGATGATTTTATTATTAACGTCAGGGATAAATTTGATGAATTCAAATCGTGTGAAAAATCCGGATCTCATTAAATAGGAGGTAGAAGCTCACGTCAGACATTATTTGATGGTTAATCCAACTAAATGGAAAAGAGAAATTCAAAGTAGAAACTTTTATTCCCATAATTGGTACCTTGAGCGTTCGTCTAAAACAGCGATTGATTTCGTATTTTTTGTCTCGCTTGAAAACTTTGAGTCCCGAGGAGTTGAGACGATGTTGCAAAGAATTCACTTAAATCTATCAAAATGACGTTAGAGCGAAAGAGTTAGAAATTAAATGTCTGCATTTAACAGACAGAATACTTGAAAAGTGTCCAAACTAGTGAAAATGAAGAAACTAATAGTTTTTTTAGGGATATATCATCTTTTGAAAGAGGAGAAAATTGAACACATGTTTCCAAATGTAGAAATTGCATTGAGAATCTTTTTAAGCATGATGGTAACTAACTGCAGAGTGAAACGCTCCTTATCAAAATTGAAAAGAATAAAAATGAATTAAGAAGTACAATACTTCAAGACAGATTGACCTGTGTGCTCAAAGAGATAGACTTTGAAGAAGTGATTAATGATTTTGCTTGTCTAAAATCTAGAAAAGTAAGAGTTTTTTTTCCGGATTATAATTACCTATTAATTTAATGTCACTTTAAATATGTAAAAATAACAGATTAATATATCTGGAATTTCGCTTACTTGTTCCTGTTCTTTTCTAATGCATGTTGCTAATAATCCTCTGTCTTTGGGGCCACATTTTTTTTTAAAGTGCCCGAGGCAAATCGAACAAAGACGGCTCTGTGCCTAACGCAATACTATTTGCGCAGTGCACTTAATGTACTCAAATTGATATAATTAGAAATAAACACCGGCCATCATGCCACTAATTAAATTCTGTTGACCTCGTTACTTGCATGTGATTGACTTAAATCGTCTTATTCTCGAATCTATCTCCACAGAATGACATCATGTGACGAGTATCGTAAGAAAGCAATTTCAGTTTCATCCCTTATCGTTGCAGTCAGTTTGCTATTTGGAACAATCAACGATATTTATCGCAGCATGATATAGTGATGTGCAATGAAGCTCTAATATGTGTTTTCTTAGGGAATTTTAGAGTAGGTGAACGAATACTGAACTGACAACGTATTTCCTCCTCGACGTGATATACATATTTCCCATACATTAGTACATAGCATACATATATTAAGTATTTTCGTAAATATGTGAAAGTTTCAATAATGAAGTTGTATTGTGGTTAAAACTGAAACGGGACGTATTGTAGCGTAACAAAAGTAGCGTAACCAAATTCGTTTTGTACGGAGCTATTTATAAGTTTTATTTCTCTATTTGAATATTTTCTGAAGAATTTCCTGGACTCATTCATTATGTACGGGTAAAAATCGGTCACACTTTGAATTACCGTAATTATTCTTTAAAAAAGCAAAACAAGTCCCGGTGTAGGTGTTACTGACAGATTTCAACCATCAAAAGAGAGAGATATTAGAAAATGAAAATAGCAGTGAGAATTGAAGCAATTTACCGGAATTTGCGTGTTAGTAGTAGTGAAAGAAAAATAGGGGATTTTCGGAAAGTTTGACAGTCTTCCACTCCGCGAACATAAAATGGCCGCCATTTGCAATGAGATAGTAGGCCATATGTACAAAAATTTGACAAGTTACAACCTAAAGCTAGTAGAACTTAGGTAGCGGAGAAATCAAACAGAATATTTGAGGTAGTAGTTTGCTCAATTTGTTCTACGAGGATTGATCCAAAAGTAGTTATAAAACGGCTATTTCCAGTTCGCATAAAATTAAAAAAAAAATTTACTACCTCATATACCTACTAAATACGCATAAAAAACATATAAATAGGCAACGATTTAAGGGAGATACAATCGTTTAAATACGAATAGTCGAAATGGAGAATAACGAAATTAGAGATGACATTAAGTACCATTGTTTGAAAATAATGTCTACCAAAAATATAGAGAGCGATTTGGTGGGGGCATTTTGATCCAGAAAGCAAATGCAATCGATGACCTGGAAGCGATCCTTTTGACCAACGCCGAAGAAATTCAAAGTGTCGGATTCGGCAAGGAGGGTGTGGGACGCTAAAGGAATTATTATGGTAGAATATTTACATACCAAATAAGAAGATTGGGGGAGGCTATTAAGGAAAAAAGACGCGGGAAACTGCAAGCCGGAATGCTGTTTCATCAAGACAAAGCACAGGCTTACAGGACTGCAGTTGCGATGGCTCCAATTCTAGAAACAGGATTAGAATTGCTTGAACATCTGCCCTATTTGCCAGATCTAGCTCTCAGTGACTTCTACCCTTTTCTTCGGCTCAAGGAACACCTTCGGAGGAAGAAATTCGGAGATGATAGCGAAGTGATAGTCACTGATCAATTGTTTTGGGAGAGCAAAGACAACATTTTTTTTATTACGATACCCTGGGTTTGGAGAAAAGATAGATTAAATGTCTAAGCTTGTTAGGAGACTATGTTGGAAAATAAATACTTTTTTGTAAGTTTAATCATTTTGGCTCATATTCATTATCATTGCTTTTGGATCAACCCTTGTACATAGTGTATTTTTCAAATTTGAATATTTCTGCATTTCTGCAGCAGTAGTTTACAAAAAAAAACAGTTTGCTTTATTTACCTGTAGCAATCTACCTTTAGTGCAGGTTCACTGCAATATAATAGAAATAATGGTTTTTGCTTCGCTTCATCACAAATGTTATTATGCTTTTCATTTAACTTTTTTGGATTGTTTTATTCACATTATGCAGAAATTACATATTTGTCCCCCTTTTTTAACTGCGAAAACACATCATTATCTTCTTTGTCCCAAATTTCTACTATAACTATTATTCTCCCAAATTTCTACTATATTTTGTGTAAAAAGAACAAATTTATTATGGCTCCCTGCAACAAGGTTTTCAATCCGATTAGTGATGCGGGTAACAAAGCTTTTTTCTAGTTTTTCATTTTTGTTAGTGCTTTTGCCTAGTAAAATTAATTAAAAAATTAATTTTTAATATAGAAAATTGAATGAATTTATGGCCATATTGCTGCTACAAATATTTCACTTATAGCTTTCGAGGAGACAGGTGTATGTCTAAAAAGCAAAACATTTAAGGGGTTAGTCCACTGTCAAGCTGCTAAAAATGATTTTTTTTTTAAACAGCTACCAAAAAAAACTATTCAAGATATCGATTTGAAATTTTATGTACGTCTTTATTGAGGCTAAAAGTAAACTTTTTCATTGGAAATAATTATTAGAAAACAAAATGGCGACACCTCGCCCCCCCCCCCCCCCCCCCCCCCCCATTAGATCGCCGCAGCACCGCCGAAAAAAAAGAAAATTGCTCCTCGTAAATTCCTGGACAAAATACCCATCTGTGAACAAATTACCAAAAATATTTCATTAGTTTTGAGTATAAAGGACTGCACGGGCCTAAATATAGAAAAAAAAAATGTTTTTTGACGATTTGCGAAACATTTTTTTTTATTGAAAAAACGCGAAAAACTGGATAACCAATGTTCAAAATTATGCCAAATTTTTTTTGATCGCTTTAGGGCACTAAATTTATGCCCGTGCAGTCCTTTATACTCAAAACTAATGAAATATTTTTGGAAATTTTTTCACAGATGCTTATTTTGTCGAGGAATATACGAGGCGCTGCTGCGGCGATCTATTAGGGCGGTCACCATTTTGTTTTCTAATAATTATTTCCAATGAAAATGTTAACTTTTAGCCTCAATAAAGATGTGCATAAAATTTCAAATCGATATATTGAATAGTTTTTTTTTTGGTAGCTGTTTAAAAATAAAATCATTTTGAGCAGTTTAACAGTAGACTTACCGCTTAGTAATTTCACACAAGACAAGAGTGAAACATGGCTTGATAATAAATTTCACCACACACACATTTTTTTTCATCCTCAGCGGTGAATAAATTAGCTTGCATTTCTGAATCTTCTTCTAGCTTTTAGAAAGCACTAAAGGGCCACTAATTTTTGTCAGATCCCAAATCGCAACAAAAGCATCATGTAATAAAAATGAAAAAATAAAAACAATAACAAATTATTTAAAAAATATGTAAAAAAAATTATTATTTTTATTACATTTAGATTTTAAAATAAAACCAATTAATGAGCACTCAACCACAATCAACCATTGATCACTTATTGGATAGTGAGATATGTGTTTCTTTTGTAATTAAAAAATTCTGGAGGGCGTAAACCCTACAAACACGGCAAGGCCTATCTCAGAATTATTTTACTTTAAACATATCGAACGCAATAAATGCGAAAATTATTGTTATATCTACCAGAAAATTATGATGGTGAGATACCGATCCGAAAATTCATAGTTTGGTGTCTTTATAGAACCCAGCTACGACTCTTTAATTCATCAATCTTCAATTGATTTATTTATCTTGATTGCGAATATTGCGATTGTTTTTTGTTGTACGAAATGTAATCTTTTCTTTGACAATCTTACTCCATGGAGATGTTATTTGAATCAGTTATATTTTTTACGGTACATAAAACTTTTTCTTCTTACAGTTTGAATTGAATTTTGATTAATTTTTTTTATGCTGCTCTATTGAAAGTATTATGTGTATTTTCCGCATGATTTTCCACTAAGTAACTTTTCAATCTGAAATGCTAATTTCATAGCGAAAAATTAATATATAACTCAACATGCAATACAAGCGTGTAAACTTGCTGACCTGTGTTTACATACACATTAACACACTAATTAACGCGACATTCTTGGCAGTTACTGCTAGAAGACCGTATCACATATGATTTCATATATGATACTTCCATTCCATATTAACCATCATATTAACATATGATACTTCTCAGATTCAAATTTCATCAGCTGATTTAGAAAAACGCTAATGAAAACGTTTGCACATGTGGCGAAAAAAAATATGTAGCATGTCTTATCTCTAAAGTCATTCAGCTTATCAAAAAAGTACAAATTTCAACCCTTCGTTGCATGTCATCATTTTATTTCTACTATTTAGTAGACATTTTTTAGCCATGTCGAACTAGCAAACATCCTGAGCGTGAGCACCTGTCTCAAAGCTGTCTAAATCAAACAAACAACGCTGTACAAATAGCACGAAATACTCTTTATCATGTGCTAGAATCATATCGCACTATTTCATAAGCTTTCAGTTAGATATGAATTTTGTTTGAAAACTATTTTGCGTCGGTTTTCAGCTTACATTTATTTTATCATAATTTTCGCTATGAGCTACAAATTTCGTAGATTATTTCTGATGTTGTTGAAAAAGTTAATGCATTCAGACTTCTGTCGTCATGGTTGGTTGCCGATGCTCAAATCCAGTGTGCATAGGCGATTTGAATTTATGGAAGCCATCAAACTGTGGTCAGATAATGGATTAGCTTGAAAGCCATTAGCATAAGTTTTTATTGGTTGCGGCACGCTAAATTCGAGTGAACGTTCTAACCGTAGATTTGAAAAACAGGATCAATACTTACTGGTTCTTAAAAAGTGGGCCTATAGCCTTGAAACTTGTTTTTCAAGTTACGTCAAACATAATAAAATTTTATTCATCTCATTTACGAAAAATCGAACAAGTCCCATTTCATCCATCTCGTGTTCAAATGTGTCCTTGGCCAAGGACATTTCAACAGCTCATGGACATCGAAAATCCTACGTCCCACATCTCATTACCTACCGTAAACGAATGTAATGTGATGTGCGAGGTCAGGAAATGTTGCTATCAGCGAAAGCGTAATCGAATCTCAGTTACCCCTTTCGGCATGGGACGGCACGGCACAACAAATTTCAGCGGCGAACCGTGGCCATTGAATACATTTCCATATCATTATAGTCGAAACTCGATAAGTTCTAAAGTCAATTTGGGAGCAGTAAATCACTCTGTATCTGAGTGCCTTAGTAGATACGGTGGAGGGGGCGACGGGAACTGACTTCCTACCTAACAGATACACTGCCATGCAAATCAATAGAATAAATGGATGTGACACAAGCTCGCTGGCACGAGCAATCGAATTGGCAACGGGAACGGGAGACAATGTGGTGCTGTGGGCGTAGGGGGTTAAAGGGTCAAAGGGGTGGTTGGTCGATAAATGTATTCTTCGGGTGTCGCGCAAGTAGCCATAAATGTGGTTACATGCTGCGATGGCAAGAAGAAGCTGAACTGTGTACTTACATTGACCAGGCTAACCCCGAACGTGGCTACCCAGCCCCAGCCACCGTCAGGAGCAACCTTCCTCGTTGTCTTTATCATCTTGCTTCCCGATGATATGGCTCAGACCATCCACAACCAACTCAGCCAGCAGCAGAACGAACTCCAACTGGTTTTAACTAATATCGCCTTTTAAGCTCTATTTACTTTAATTTGCACTGCACTCATTAACTAAAGCAATAAAAACTAGGAAAGCACAAACATATCACAGACTATTTGCTTATTCGACATGGGCTAAACCAAGCCTGGTCTCATCTTTTCACCGAAATTGTCCGCGAGTCGCCCGTTTCCGTTCGGACCGACACTTTCACTAGCATTGAAGGATCTAACTAAGTCACCCGCCACGCACAGGTCGCGAAAAGCATCCAGCCAGGACCAAACTAGCAAACGACGACGAACAAGGTCACAGCACAGATCCACTCACAGCACAACGAGCATATTCACCGATATGAGACGATTTCCGTACAAAGAGTCCCGATTGCGAATCGTAGACCAAGACCGTGAATACGGCCGAACGTGGTCTATACAGAAATTTGAAATCCAAGCGCGAATTGCGAAAGCCTAGAGAGAGATTCGCAAACCGGAAACCTGGCCAAATCCAAAACGAAGAAAATTCGATTCGGCGGAGGCACTGCGAAGACGGTCACAGTACAGTACCACGCCAAGCAACAAAGAAATGCTCAATGACTCAAGTCGCTCGCTACGCCACGCCACACAGTTGTGGGGTTGAGTCCACGTCTTATCATCTAGGAGTATCTTTTCGTTGCTTTCGTCGTCGTTGTAGTCGTCATAGAAGTTCCCATATCGCATTCGATTCACATAAACGATTCGTCGTCATCAACGCGATTCCATTTCGCTGCTCACACGTGAGTTTTGTAGTTCTCAAGTCTGAAGTTCCATCGGTTCCACCACGTCATGGGAGTATCTTCAGATATGGCTGCAGTGCTGTAGTGTAGATACTTTCAGTTGGACCAGTGCTGCCATATTAAATACCTGTAATAGGCATACAATCAATTTAATACAAACTACATGATAAATGATTTATTCAATGAAAAATCAATAAGTTCACTCTTGTTTTCGTTTCTAGATATATTTCGGAAATCATTTTATGAGTCTTACGATCATCAAGTAGTAAATACTTCTACAATAAACTAGATTGTTAAAGATATCTTCAAAAAGATAACTACATTACTATGTTGGAGTGTTTAATCACTTTACGACTTATTTTGAAATGAACTCGAGTTTATTGGCTAGGTAAAAAGATGATATTTAAGTAGAGTATTTAAGTAAAAATATGTAAAATACATTATGTATCTTTATATCTAGTGAAAAAACTCAACCGAGATTCTAAACAAAAGCTTGCATGGCTATGGGATCGTTGGAATTTGATAAGCGATCATTCAGAAAATGGTTGCCTGGAATTTCTTTTTATATACTTACGTTGGTGAGTTCTAGCAATATTTCAGTACCTGTTATGAATATAATTATCTAGGCTATAGATATAACTTCTTTTGTTTTGAATACAAATTTTCCTTAATATCTGAAAAATGATTTTTAAAAAAATATTTATTTAAAAACAATTTATAAAAGTCTGTAAATGTATTTAAGAAATGTTTACACAAGAAAACTCATTACTGGAAGAATTTATAAGAAATAAAGTAGAATTATTGAAAAAAATATCGTAGGTAAAATAATATGTAAAATGTTTTTAAACAAGAAAATAATATATATTAAATAAATAACTAATAAGTAACATGGACGTAAAACATCTTTAAATTAGAATTTGTGCGAATAAATTTTCATAGGTAAATTATGATAGCTCAATGAACAGAATAATATATTATTTCTAGTAATAAATTGGTAATTACAGTTGCTCCTCAAAATGATATTTGTCCTCATGGTAATACATATCCTAGAAATGCTGTTGCTATTACAGCAAATAGAATAATTTCTCCAACTATTCATGTTTGAGCATATGAAAATGAATTATAATAAATTCCCCGACCAATATGAATATAAATACAAATAAAGAAAAAAGAAGCCCCGTTTGCATGTAAGGATTTTAACAGAAATTTTTTATTTTTTGCATCAATTCTGTAAATAAGTATTTATGTAGTAAAACATTTTTATTGGATAACTGAATTTTTTCCACTATATGTGAAACCAGTATATATTTTTTAAATTACAAAGTAGCTTTTTTTTTAACCTCGTATCCCGAGATCTGGGCACTATCAATCTATGATCCCGTACTCCTGGAATTGAAAATCTGTGCCGGGATTGCAGTCCCTATCCATCATGCCAAAAAACAATCTCAGAGACTACATAGCTAGCTGTGATGCAAGAAGTGGTGTATGCGCGGCACATCTGATCAAAGGTATCGATTCCTCCTTTTGTGCAGTTGTAGAAAGCTACTATTTCTGATTTTTCGGTATCATTGTCCAACCGTCCAATTTCGCGCAAACTTTATACTAATAAAACGACTTTGGTTTTTTTAGGACAGTACGAAACTGAGGTATTTCCGTCGGTGTATGCGTAGCAAGTTTTAGCAGCCGCTCTTCGCGTGAACGTTGATGATAGTTCGCGTTTATTTTTTTGTACAGTGCCAATCATGATCAGACCATAATCAGCTTTCATTTTTCAAACAAAATCGACGGACATGAACCAATTATCATATGTGGTGTTTTTTGTCCCGTGTGATAAATAGATTCTGACAATTTTCTAATGTAATGCCGCGTTTATACATAGGACGAGCGTCTCGTGAGAGCACTCGGCAAAACATTGGACAAGACTCAGCAAGATATAGGGTGAATTGTTTACTTAGGATGTTGCACCATGCAACACGCACTATGCACCTTTCGACAGTTGTGAGCTGTTTTGTTCAGTTCAGCGAACGATGGCTGAGGTACAGGTTGTGACTATTGCAACTGCCTGGTGTGCGTTGAGTTATTTCAATTTGTGCCACGCAAGGATATGTTTGAAGTCCCGGCGAAAAATTCGAAAAATGTAAATAATCATTCGCTACCCTCTCGAATCCCTTTGACACGATGCATAAAACCGACTTCGCTTCCAGCGGCTTCGAGCTAGGACGAGACGGTCATAAACACTCAGGCACAGCAATAAAAAGATCAGTATCCCTTCATAAAACAAACAAGAGCCGACGAGCTAGCCATTTACACACGCGTGCTTGTCATGAAAAAAACAGCCGAGAATAGACAAGGAGACCATTTACACACTCACCTTGTCAACATTTGCCATTCCTCGGCGAGAATGCAAACCCGGTATAATAGCTTGGCACAGATTCACCTGTGGAGATTTTAGCCCCCTACGTAGGGCTGCGCATTTATAAGTTTGCACATCGTTCATGGATTTCATGCCGTACTTGTCTGGGTTTCTCGGTTTATAGATTTCCGAGCCACAACGTCCTCCAGAATTCCAGTTCATCGATCGTGAAATAAGTGGATGGAGAATAGTATCGCGTGCAATGGGAAATAAATTAAATATATCCCAGATTGCTTTTATAGGTGCTAGTCCATGCACTTGTCGACGTTTGACTTTGGTTGCCTTATCGTCGAGACAAAGACACACTAACAAATAATGAAAACGGTGGCTTTGCATTAGGGCTCTGTATAATTTGTTTTCAAATCGTGGATTCCGCAAATTTTCTGTACAGGTGTGGCTCTGTTTATTCAATCAACTGTAGTATACTAGTCCCAAAAAGGCTTCTAATTGCCCCGAAATTTGTTTGTGTATAGTATTTACTCGGGTCATCACCTCGTTTTCGGAATTCCTCATTTGTGATCAGAAAGATAATTTTTAATATCTCAGTTGGAAAGAGTAGACTCCATGCTTCAATAGGTTTTTTTATATTGCTCCTATCTCCACTTGCTTTGGGCAAATAAACTTTTAGCGACCGTCGCTGTTTTTACAAGTACGATCGAGGCTGGTATCTTCGTACACATCCTGAATATCATCGGCCTAGGCAAACTCTTCTTCGTTACCCACTTCACCTTCCGATAGCTATACGTACAAAGTTTAATTTTAGAGATCGCTCTCGAAGAAGACGTCCAATTACCTCGAAACTTTCTTCCATTACTGTACGAAATTGTGCATTTTTGGAAATAAACTTATTTTTTAACTTTTATTTGAACAAAAAAAATCAGAAACCTCAAATATTTATTTATATATTTACTTTGGCGCACTATTAGAAGGTTTTTAGCATCGAAATCAAGAAAATTTCAATTTTTATGATACAGTGACCGCACTGGGTCGTTTTCGCTCGGCGGACAAACTTCTTCGGCTGTAGATACTACCGATACTAAATTTATTTAAGGAAGGGAGAAAACTCCCTCCTCTTTTTGGTTTTCCGGGAGCTCTCAAGCGAAATTTTGCTTCTCAGTCCGACCTGGGAGGGTTAAACCAATGTTGCTAACGTAAATAATAAGTTTAAATAATTGACCCATAACTGTCACCATCACTGTCATTTAAATTCGCAAATGGTTGTTGCGAAAGTCTACGCCATTAAGACTTCTTTCCGAAGTGTTTGACATTGCAGCTAGAGTTTCTATTTTTTATAACAACATATAACAAAATCATATAACATATAACAAAATCAATACTCATTTTTTGTAGCAAAGTAGTTTACCTAAACTTGATGTTATTGCTTCATTTGCCTCTTTATATGCATTTGAGTTTTTCATCTGGACCAAATCACTCTGTTGTCATTAATGTGACAAGTGAGTATGCGCATATGAAACATCGTTTTTATTACAAGCTGTACTAGTCACTTTTTAGTCTCTAGTGCTTGGTATGTCTGAATTCTAGAGACACAAACCATTAGCACAGCGTAAAGAGTTAGTTCCTAACCAGCGTGTGGACTCCGTATATGTATACGGTCCAAAACTTCCAATGAACTGGCCTGAGATTGTATTGTTGATCAGCCTGGAAAATTGGAAGAAATCGCATGGAACAGAAAGAGGTGCAAGATAAGATTCGACAACTACATACTCAGGCTAGATTTTTCGTTGCTCACATACGACTCCCTCTCGCAAAAAATACCAGCACACTCTCAGGTTGCTTTGACAGATAATGCATTGCGTAAATGGAGGCGCAATTTCAAGGTCGAATTGTTTTTTCTGGAAGATGGAAGGAGTTCACCCACTTATCATTCTATACACTTTGCCATTAGATAATGCATACACTCGTATAATACTGTACATGTACTTGTGAAAACATTCATTTATTAGCTCTGCACATACATTGAATCTTGACTTCAATTTATTGATAAGTAATTGACAAATTTAACAATAGAATTTTTAAAGAAGCATTAATGTAAAACATTGTCATAATCTTATTTAAGTATATTTACATTATTTTGATTGTGATAATTTTTACTTTTTCCTCCAAGTATCATTCTGTCAGATTAATCGATTACCTAGCCATTTGAAAAAGATGTAGGAAAATTGATCTGTGATTCAATTATCAGAAACATGAAAAAGATATGGAAAATTAAAAATCATCATCTGAAGTGCATAAATATTCGATATTGAGTTTTACGTCAGGTTAAAAATGAAATAAAAATATTTCTCCAATTCAATTAAATTCAAAAATAAGTGTTCATAATATTTGTTCACCCTTTTCAGAAATAGTTTCCAGCAGATATGGTTGATGACGCTTAAAAAATCAATTCGAAGCAATCCTTATTTAATAAAAAAAAATTTGACACGCGCTTAGTTTTTAAACTCTTTTTGTGTCTGAGCCTAATTTTTTCAAGAAGCTAATTATTGGACTGATACGTACCATACATTCAACCCTTATGATTTCAGTAATCTACCATCATATGAATATTGCCTTAAATGTTTTAATTTGTTAGCCCTTGCGTCGAGAAGATTAATATTTTCTGCCTGTGTCAGCTTCGATATCTAGATGTATCAGAGACGTGGTTAATGTCCTTTACTTGAAAGAAAAGTTTGTACTCAATCAACCCTTGAGAGTCACAAGATCCCGACGATTGCTTATTGAATATCGATCACATAACCAATTTTTTAATGAATTTAAAAAAATCGACTATTTTTTAGGCGTTCTATTCCGATAAAAACTTCCATGCTTCCATGCTACATACATATGTATTTATATAAATTCATCACATTCTAAGCCAAGCGGCAGCTCTATTAGCTATAATTTTAATGCTTTCAGCTGTTTTAGTGGTAGAGCTCGTTCTAACAACTGCAACATCTATGCGCTGGCGCATATCAAAAGTGCCTCAAACAAATATTAGCTCACTTGGGAACATCATATGATATTACACACACACACACATATCGTACAAATAAGCAATTCAAATGGCAGAAATCATAATTTGCACTAAGCCCTATTTCGCTGCAATATCTTAATCAAAACCTACGTGGTCTTATGGATCAAGTTATAAGTTATGTCGCACAAATAATATTGAATCCCACTATAATTCAACTGAACAACACTGATTTTCATCAGCTGTTGTCTGTTTAAAGTTACAGCTGATTGGCGTCACCTGTATGAATTCTAATGTAAAAAAGGTAACAAGAACGGTATCGTGGCGACAATGAGAGTCACGCGGTGAACTAGTGATATTTCCCCATATGAACCTGAATTCTGAACTCAGGTAGATACAAATATCTGACGATGTTAAGATATGACGAGTTGAGTCTTGCGCCTTTGTTTACCTACCGGTCATGACCATCGAGCACATGCGTTTGCACGTACATATGTACATATGTATTTATTTATGTAAGACATCAGTATTCTTGATGCCTACAGGGGACCTTTTGAGCAGAAAGCGATTTTCTGTTATGAATCGAGGTTTATTGCGCTAAACGTTGTTCCCATTACCATAATGTATGTAGCCGTGTAAGTTTGAGTACTATTGTACGAATATATAGACAAGTATAATAAATTTTATAGATATTTATTGGTATATTAAAAATGGGCGCTTTTATTTCAGGAAAATATTTTTCGCTCGAATATTTGAGTGAGTGAGAATTTATTCCAAAGATTGGGCTTAATTCCTGATTTCAGATAGTTTTCGGCTTTGGATTTTTGCATGCGCACAGTATAGCCTACAGAGTTTTTCGCAGCCCAGATATTTTGTGTGGCATTGATACAGCTGAACAATTGCTGTAATTTCGTAATTTTCCACTTCGGTGGAGTGCAGCTGTTCATACTCAAATAAAATTAACTCAAAATATGCGTTGCTTGTATGATTTATGTTATATAATCCTCGAATAATGAGAGTAGTAGTTTGAATATTTAATAATAGAAACTTAAATATGCACCAAATAGTGTGGAAATTTCAGTATATCTTAGCATTTTGTTTTGTAAAATCCAAACCAAAGTATGCATGCACACTACAGAACTAATTTTGAAAATGCATCAATTTGATGATCCTGAGAGTTTCTACTTTTTGGTATGTCGCTTGCAGTATAACAACAGTAGTTGAAAGACAACATAAAACTAGTAGCAAGATTTCATCGTTCTACGTATGCATTTGAGTCGTTCATTCATCACCGAACGAGATCTTGAAGATTCACGATATTAGCAAACATATTATTCGTGTCCGTTTAATCAATTAGCTATAACTATAATTCATTTAACTAACTAGCTGTAATTATTTTCTCTTACTTAAATTTTGCCCAGGTCTTATGCAAGTAAATAGCAAAGTCTGAAGCATAGTGGCTTTACTGACACAAAATTAAATACCAATGTTGAAGCTTAGTCAGTTAAAAACCAAAAAATTATTTTAAATAGTCGTAAATTGAATTATTTCGTATTCTTATTTCTTCGAAGACTTATGGCTATAATTTCTAATTTTTATTCCGTGTACCAAAGTACATATGAGTATCCATAGCAGTCGATTTCACTTATTTAGGTGCTTCTGAATTTTATTCAAATAACGAATAATTCTCAATGTTACCTCTTATAGCTTCTCCTTTTTTCTCGCTGGTGTTCTTACTGATGTGCATATGAATGTGAATTGTTTTTAATGTGTACCAGTTTTTTTTCTAGCTTCTAAAAACTATTTTAAAAAAACCGATTTTTCCTTTCAAAGCTAGATATATTTATTTTTTGGTGACAAATATCGATATTTCGAAGGTAATCTGCCCTCTCACTGAAGAAGAGGGTAGATTACCCTCGAAATATCGATATTTGTTACAAAAAACTAAATATATCTAGCTTTGAAAGGAAAAATCGGTTTTTTTAAAAAATAGTATATGAATGTGGTTTTCTCGACAAAATTCATAGGTTTCAAGGTACACATGGCTTCCGTGGCTGTCAAGGATTAGTAAAACAGGATCCTCCAGCGATAATTTTACAGTTTTCTGGAAATGTTTACGCCAATCAAGGAAAATGTTTTCATTGGACCAGCCGTTGTGAGAACTGAGCTAGGTGGTCCGACCCTTTCGAACAATGGTGACATTCTTTTCCTCGTATATATAAACATGGGAAAGATGAACGAGCCAGAGGCGCTCATACTACAAGCAACAGTAATATATTACGCCCTCCCTCCCAACTGGCAATTCTTCCGACTTGATATTTACCCTTAGGTGCTTGGATCTGGGCTGGCTTTTGGACATTAGAAATTCCTGTTTCGCCTACGTTGAAAATGCGCGTTGGTCCAAAGGCATGTTTTCCATTAAACATTCTAGATTACTGAAGAAAATATCAGCCACTTCTTCACAGGATCCAATCACCCTAATAATGCTGGTGGCGGAGGGCTTTCTTAGTAAAATTTACGGGTTGCTTTTGCAAAAACGTGCTACACAATCCTCTGTAACTCTTGAACTATATGTAAAAAAAATTTTAGACAAAAATATTGATAATACGCCCTCTGGCAGCTATTTTACGAAAAGGCTCGAAAAATGCGGTGCCAACGATATCTTGAGCTGGATTCATCTGAAGCAAAAAAATTATATTGTTTCTGTTAGAGTATGAGTTTGATTTGTACTTGAATGAAGGATTTGTAGCTATTAATTTCTGAAGATTTGGGATGGATGCTTAGGGATACAATTTTATGGCAAAGGGGGAGGAGAGGGGGAAACTTTTCGGAGCACACTTTTCCATCAACCCTGGAGTATGGTAGATAAGTTTATTTTCATGTTTTTTTCATGCGCCTCTTTAACATAGAAAAACAAACTCACAAACATGCCAAGTCGTAATCAAAATCGGATAATATTAGCATGCCTTGAGAGAGAGGATACTGTTAGTAACAAATGTTTTGATCAATATATGATAAAATGTTTTGATCAATAGTTGTATAATCTTTATAATCTTTGTCATACATTGTTTTTCTGAAGACGTAGCCGTTACTGAGATATTTAGTAAAGGTCACTTTTGGTGACCTTTGACCCCGTAAAAAAAGTGACGCAGCACTCGGATCGATGGGGACTTTCGACATTTTGTTCAACACGCCAGTACCAAGGTTCATACAAAAATTCAGCTTTCCCCTAATTTTTCGGAAGCACCATGTTAGATTTCCCTGGACTAAATGGATTTTATTGCCATAGGCTGAATTATTTGGAAAATTGCGTTGTTGAATGCACTCAGTAGAGTGGCAGAAACGTGGCTTGCCTCACGCCCATATTTTGATTTGGTTGGTGGACAAAATTACACCGGATGAAGGTGATAATGTCATTTCGGCTAAAATTCCAGATGAATATCGAGAATTGTTTCATATCGTCAAAATATGATCTACGTGGGATATCCACGGGGTGTCCACGTTAATTCTCCATGCATGGCCTATGGCAAATGTACGAGACATGATACAAGAGCTTTGGTTTCGGATACTGTTCATGGCAATGATGGCTGTCCATTATACCGTCGTCGATCAACTGAAGACAATGGTAGATCAACATTTATAAACATAAGTAATTGAAGTTGATAAACGTTGGATTGTGCCATAATCATAATTGTTATCGACAGTTTCTAAAGCTCACATAAAGGTTGAGTATTACAATTCAGTAATGTCTACTTATAAAGTACATTTGCAAATATGTAAATAAAGCAGTGGCGTGGCGTGATAGTTTACCTTAGGGAAGCAATTAGTTCATTTCGATGACTGACTTTGGCTATGTTTTCTTCAAATTTGTTACGTATTAATGGAACGCCTCTTGTTAGCTACTTTTAACATTGCAAATACAAAAGCTTCCATGAATTACGAGCATGGACGTGAGAGTACTTATACTGTATTGTTATCAGTACTAATTCGCATGCCACCAATATATAATTATTTTTTCATTAAATATATATTTGCAAAAATTAAATATTGGCAAACATATAAATTAGCTATGTTGCAACAGCAAGCTATGTAAATAAAGCATTTGCAAATATAGCTACGGCAACAATAACAACCACAGTGATTATGCAAATTAAATGTTTATACGCATAAAGAAAATTCTAGTACTTATAAAAAATAACAGTAAAGTAACAACATTCCCATAACGAATAACATATATATTTATATTTAAAAAAAAAACCTAGTAAATTTAAAATAAATGAAGTGACAGCTGAAAAAAAATCTATTATAAATCAAATTTGAAAAGAAAATTCATGCATACTTCTATTTTAAATTTAATGCAATTTGCCTTTGTTTTTTTTTTGCAAACTCATCTATGACGTCTTGAAAGCTTTACTCGCTCAAACATTATTTTAAGAAAACCTATTCTATGGAAAGTATTGCCAAGTCACTTAGTCACTGTTCATGTGTCCTATTCCTGAGATAAGTTTTAATCCTTTTTTCCTTAAAAACTGCGCTCTGCGGGCGCTCTTGTAACATTCTCTTTTGCATTCATTACTTGCAATGTTAGAACTAAAAAAACTGGTTTATAAAATTGTTTTAAACTATTTTCTGATTTATTGTTGATAGAATATTCAAAAATATTTTCTCTGTGAATTTGTATTAGAGTAAAAAACAATGAGTTCCTTTTTATCCGCAAAAGATCGAGATCCAAAAGGAAATTTAGAAAGGTCACTAATTATGCAATTATAATCCATGCTATTTACGGAACAAATAAATACATTAACCTTTTGATTGCACTCTCACTATTTTAAGTATAAAATTAAAAAATCATGCGATTCTAGAAAGTAATTCTACGCACTCAATTCTAAACAATTCAAATCAATTTAATTACAACAATACTCTAAGCTATTGGTGAAATAATTACCTTCACTAATTAAAAATACCTTCACCAAATTTATATGTAAAATATAGCACAAATTTCACTACCGAACTACATTCAAGCAGTCTCTGGTAACCCTTAAAACATCTCGTAGTTCAAATTCATTCGAAAATTCACATAGTGTGTAGGTACTACAGCAAACATTCTCATTCAAAAAAAAAATACGCACAAGCAAATTATATGGGGAACGTCACAATAAGTTCCACAGCAACCATATGTACGCGGCTTCTCTCTCAGTTTCTCGCTTGAGACGAGAATTTCCCCTAAGAAGCAATTTCTGCATTGCTTCCAAACAGCCAGTACAAGCATATTTTTTTGAATGACGTCACAATGCAGTCTACATGAAGTGAAATTAATGCTCGTAGAAGCAATTTTTTAGTTGCTTCCACCCGTCTTGTTCTCTCAATATTTTCATTCGGTGGTGTTACCACCTTAGCCGTGCAAGATGTTCACTATGAGTTTTTGGGAAAATTTATTTAGAAAATTCCTGTCCATGATTTTTCTCGTGATTTTTAAATAAATTAATTTAAAATATATATCAGTAAAATGTAAGGGAAGCAATGCTTCCCTTGCTTCCATGAACGCCACGCCACTGAAATAAAGGCAGTGATATGGGCGTATTTGGTGTCGGTGATGCAACTAGAAATGATGAAATTCTTCAATGAATAAAAAAAAGGTTTGGAGAAAGAACTATTTGTAACGATACAAACCGGTAGAAACTAAGTGAACGTAGACTTTTTCGAGCAAATTTATAATACGCTTAAAAGCGTCTTCCTGTTAGCATTTTGCATCTCCCAGAGTATTACTTTTTAACCCATTATTTTTCTTTATACCTTAAAAGCACCTGTAGACAGGGATGCATATGTCTGATCTTCTTACATTAGGGAACTCTAACAATGTAAGGACATGGATATAAAATGCATCAATGGCTTCTGTCGATACTACTACAAGTGAGTTAGATTAGATTAATAGTCCAGTCAACAGCCGTTTTCCCGTGGAATTTTGAGAATCAAGGTCGATTTTCTTGAAAATTTGGATTTAAGCTCTACTAACCCTCTTCATAAAAATCTACCCTGTGCTGAACCGGGCTTTTGCCCTTGGGGTGAAAACCATCCCATCTAGGGGATGAAAATTTTTTCAATCAAATTAAGCATGGAAGTCGATAGATTGACCAATTCTAAGCAACTTTTGTTTTGTAAAGTTTTTTTTTAAAGTTGATCCTTCCCGATTTATTAGCGATTGAAACTGTGCATTTTTCGTTAAAAACAACCCCTTTTTTAACCGTTTTTTCATGAATAACTTGAAAAATTTCAATTTTACCAAAAAAATCATTTGGAAAAAAGTTGTAGCTTATAAAAAAACAAAGAGATTCGTGCCTGAAAGATCTATGTAGACCTAATAGCGACTGAGTTATTGCTCTTTGAAGGATGCTCATTTTCGAAGAACCCCGAAATTGAGAACCTTCAAACTCAAATATATCGAACATGGTGAAATTTTTGGAGAAAACGCGTGAACCATTTTTTAAAGTAAATTAAAAACCCTTTCAAATGAGCTCTAATAAAAGTCTTTTGCATAAGAATTGACTGACTTATGACCAAAATAAAGTGATTATCCATTTTTTTTTTTAAATGCAAGAAATCAACCCTCGTCACTACAACCCTAATAGAAATTAATAGCTCCCTACTTGCAATTAACTTTATTTAGGTATAATTGGTATAATCCATATGATTTGACAGGTTTCAAATGCTTAGTTTAGAAAAAAATATTCTTTAAATGAAAATCGACATTTTTGTAATTTTGAAAAAAATTTTTTCTTAAATAAATCAAAAAGTATTTATAACACAAAAAATTGTTTCAAATATTAATTGTAGAATTTTTTTTACTGAAAATTTTCGTTTGTTTTATATTTTTTTATCATAAAAATTGAAGGAGATATGGCGGTTCAAAGTTTGCATTCATGCAATAATTGTGGCACATCCAACCCCTTTGAACTCACTCCTTTTCAAAAATAAGGGATGGCATTTTTTTTTAATAAACGTGACGTTAAAGCCCTTCCATTTCTCTACAAAATGCTTTTTTTAAAAAGTTTTTTGCTTAAAAAATACAGGAGTTATCGTCGAAAAACAAACTGCTTTTTTTTAAAATTTTGCAGCACGAATATTGGAGCATTTAAGAATAAGGAAAGAGAAGCGGAGCTACATCCAAGCAACAGCTGGCACATTTTGAAAGTATTTTACCGGTCTTTTTACATCTGTGTTGGTATATGTGTGTTCATGTATATACATATATATATATATATATATATATATATATATATATATATATATATATATATATATATATATATATATATATATATATATATATATATATATATATATATATATATATATATATATATATATATATATATACATATATATATATATATATATATATATATATATATATATATATATATATATATATATATATATATATATATCATATGTATTGTTTTGTATGTTTTGAATGATGCTTCTCGTTTCTGCTCTTGATGTAAGCAGTACACTGTTAGAATCGAAAGAATATACACGTGGCTTTTTTATTCTTCAATTTTTTTGTTAAAAATCTTTGTTTATGCGTATTAAGTGTTGTATACCTGTACGAAAAAAAAAAAATAAAACGAAAATAAAAAATAAAACTGTAAGTACAACTAATAATTTTACACAATTTCAAATTAAATTCGTTAATATAAGTGTTGATTATATACAATTATATATAAAGATTATATTATATATAATTATATATAAAGAGAGTATATTTACAAGTCCAGATATGGCTTGGTAACAAAAATATTAACCCTCTTGATTGGGGTTGGGTTAAAATTGAAGGAATGTTACATCCAGTCAAAAACCCTAATCAACCTGCGACTGAAGAGCTTTTACAAATGATATTTTGTAGTTGTAAAAAGGGGTGTGGCTCAGCGTGCGGTTGTCGACGAGTAGGACTGTTCTGCAATGCTACGTGCAGAGGCTGCAGTGAAGATTCATGCTTAAACCGAGTACCCATTTTGGATCAGGACGAAAATGAAAATAGCGAGAGTGACGATGAACAGCAGAATGAGAGAACAAGAGACGAAGAAGACGACGACAGCGACAATTACTAATTTTTATAAATATAATGTAATATCTGTACTAATTTTTATAAATATAAGATCCGCTTACCAGGGTAATAAATTATTCAATGAATAAATTCAATGAATGCAGTTTACAATTATATCTAATTAAAAAAAAAAATTTAATATTTTTTAATATATCATACTTGCAGGGGGTGGTTTATAAGGGTTGAAGTATTTTTTAAAATAATAATTTCATTCTAACAATAATTCAAATTTAATGACACAATTTTCAATCATTTAAAATTATAATAAACATTTTTAATACTAGTTTTCAAAGTTACTACCCCTTAGGGGATGTTTTACGGGGGTTACATATGTCTGATTAATTAAAAATTCGTTTGAGAGTGTCGAGTAGTCTACAAATAAATATTTTAAACTTTATTTTAACCAAATATATGCTAAAATCTATTTTTAATTTTTTTGCAATAAGGGGTAGTTTTAACCCCTAAAAATAAAAAGCCCGGTTCGGCAGGGTAGATTTTGAAGAAGAGGGTTAGTAGAGCTTAAATCCAAATTTTCAGCAAAATCGACCTTGATTCTCAAAATTCCACAGTTTTTCATTTTTTTTACCGCTGTTGACTGGACTATAATGTGAAGAACGAATTTTTGGTCAACTATCCTCGCCTACCTTATTCTTGAATTATTTTTTTAAAGACACCCAAACAGAATAGCATTTACCAATCTTGCTTCAGCAAACTGCAGCAGTAACAGAATTTGGCAGCTGGCTTCTTTTTGCTGCAAAATTTGGCTTGCATTTGGCTTGCAGCAAAAGTACGAAAACGACTTGCTGCGAATCTACTTTAATATATTATAATAGATTCAAGTACGGAAACAGACCTTATGCTAGACTGCGAAATTTGCAATACAATAATGATTTGTACATAGTGAAAACTTATCATCACGCTTCAATTTCACATCTTCATACATACATATGTACATATGAACATACATTGAATTTTCTCAATGTAAAAATTCGCCCCAGAAGATAATCACTATTTGGCACGTGCACAAACGATGATTGGCTAATCGAATGCTTCTCTGCGATCATATTATTCTATTTGATTGTAGTTTGATCTTGAATTTGTTTGAGTTTGCTTTTTAGTCATAAGAATAAGTGCTAATCAGCTCCTCTGATTGAATTTAATGGATAAGTGGTGCTCGTGATAGTTGTGAGAATCGAAACGAATGAGTTATAGATTAATTGGTGATAATGTGAGATATTTATTATTGATTACGTGTTTCATTTTGTGTTTATGATCTATTCGAGTTATGAGTGTTATTAGCTATAATGGAGACAATATGAAATAAATGTGTGAGGGGCTACATTTTCAGGTACCTATGTATGTATGTACACATGCTCAAAAAAGTCTGCGTACACCTTACTAGTAATATCTAAATCATGACAAAAGCCCATGAATCAATACAGTGCCCTTGATAAAAATACTTTGATAAGAAGGGGTACACTGCTAGACATGCATAAATGCAGCTTTGATAAAAAAATTCCTAGAATTAAAGAATATATAATTATTTTAATCTTTAGAAGTCTCTAACCCAGTTGCAGTTGTATCAGTTGCAGTGCAAACATTATGCCGGGTTTCCACCAAAGAGACAAAACAAGAAACACGGACAAAAAAGGTGTTTTGTTTACTAAAACAGTTTTCAGAGACAAAAATGCTCGCGAAACTGTTCAGTTTTTACAAAACATTCGTGTTTTTGTTCAGAAAAACATGTTTTGTCCGTGTTTTTTGTTTTGTCTCTTTGGTGGAAACCCGGCATTACAGTTGCAGTGCAAACATTTTTGTTTTTATACACGTAGTGGTTTGGTTAGTGAAGTTTGTGACAATATTGCGTGAATTAAACACTATCTTTTCCAATGGAAGCTCGAAATAAGGAAATAAGTGTTAGTGAACGGAAATTGATACTAAAGCTGCGTGAAAATGGAAAAAGTTTTCGTGAAATTGCGAATTTAGTTGGAAGAATGCATTCCTCAATACAAAAGGTTGTTACTGATTATAATACAACCAGTGTTTTTATTTCTCGGCATCGATCAGGACGTCCACCTAAACTTACTACAAGTGAACGTCAAAATATTATTAATTCTGTGAAAAAAATCCCCGGCTAAAGGCTTTCCAACTTGCTCAACAAATTAAAGAGAAATACAAAAAAAAACAATATGCGAGGAAACAGTACGCACAATTCTCAGGAAACGTGGTTACCATGGACGAGTAGCACGTAAAAAGCCATTCATATCAGCACAAAATCGTCTAAAGAGAATGGAGTTTGCGAAAACTTACGTCAACATGCCAAAAGAATTCTCGGAAAGGGTTCTTTTTTCAGACGAAAGTAAATTTTGTATATTTGGGATAAAAAGACGCAAATTAGTGTGGAGAAAACGTTCGACTGCATTGAATAATGCAAATTTGATTCCCACTGTAAAACATGGTGGCGGTGGTGTGATGGTTTGGGGGTGTATGGCTGGTAGCGGAGTGGGACAATTAACTTTTATAGAGTCGACGATGGACAAGTATATATAATTATTGTGCACACCCCCCTCAATCACCGGATTTAAATCCCATTGAACATTTGTGGGATTTACTTGAGGGAAAAATTCGCAACAATCAAATTACAAGCAAAGAATCACTTAAAAATGTTATATTGAAGGAGTGGAACAGTATAACGGCCGAAGAAACTACAAAACTAGTTCACTCCATGCAAAATAGGCTAAAAGAGGTCATTAATAGGAAAGGGTTTGCAACAAGCTATTGAGGTGATTAATCGGATAAGCTAATCAAGGTGAATTCTAATTAGATGATTAAATTATTTCAGTTGTTTGCAGGCTTTTTTGGATGCATTTTAATGGGCTTGGGCATAAACTGTTTTTTTTTAATATTAACATCAACGAACGAGTAATGAGTTGTGTCCTTAGTTACTATAGTGTTAACTGAAAGCAATAAACTAAAATTCTTAGTCATAAGCAATTGGAAACGTTCTTTATTTTAAAACATTTTTCTCACCAATAAGTGTACGCAGACTTTTTTGAGCATGTGTATGTTTGTAAACCATATTGTTTCATAAAGTACCCAGCATACCATATAGCAAAGGTATTGCCAAAAACGAATGCTGGCGATCGTTTTTTCTTTACTCATAGTGAACATAGTGCGGATCTAAAGCATTTCTCGCCTAGATTCACTTTAAGCGAATCTGAAGTGAAGGATTGGGAACATAGGAGCATGTTCTTATATGCTTCTTGCCGTACTTGATATACAGGACAGTTCCTTGAGGTTTACTTGAAGTAAAAAGTTATAAATATTTTGATTCTGTGTGATATTTTCGGGAGTAACTACAATAAGTTAGGCTATATTTAAAATGTGCAAAAGTGAAGGACTTTAACAAAACCTACTTCACTATTTTAGGACAAACCTACTTTGTGGCAAATCTACTTTACGAAAAGAGAAAATGTAAGTTAATGTAAAGTACATTAAATTTTTACATAAGTGCAACTCACACCCCATATCACTAGCTAGCCACTAAGATTCACCAAAGGCAAATGTATATAACCTTAAGAATATTCATTTTTAGTGCAGCTTGTCGACTCGCTAGACATTCGAAAAATGTGATTCGTTACAAATGAAAATTTAGGCGGCCTGGTTGATCATTAGCGAACCGTAGATGAACTCGTTCGCGAATGAAATATTCGTTAAAGTGACTCAATAATGATTCGTTAGCGAATTGCTTGGTATGCTGGGCAGTTCTGCCATATTAGGGATTTTAACCCTAGATTTAGGGATATTTTAAAGACTTCAGGGGACAAACAGGGGGGAAAAATATTCAAGGTTTTATTTAGGGTGTTTTGAAATTTGATAATGCATTTTTCCGGAACGGATGTTTCGATAAATAACAATTTCGAAATACGTCATGTCCACTTTTTTCTAATATAAAATATCAATCTTCCATCATACCAATAAGCGGATATTAGTGATGCTGTTTCAAAATTGATATTTCTACCTTACCGATTGACGACAGAGGCCGCGATTGCCGTACCCCATATCTCTATCTATTCAGCAGAGTGACCGATTCACTTTTTCGTAGGTACTATTTAAAATACGCTGTCGCCAAATCCATCATGGGGTCATTTAGCCGCCCTCGCTCTATCATTGTTTGATATGTATTGCATTTAACACGGGGATATCCCAAAATATCGGAAGAAGTCATATTCGTTTCTCCGAGCTCGTTTAATAATTAATCAACTGATGAAATATGCCCATGGTACTGTCTAACTGTCTCTCGCGACTCTGTCGATAATAAACCTTTCGGAACTAATTTTTTTTAGTGAAAACTTAACGCACCCAGGAAAAAATTAGTCCCAAAAGATTAGGATGAGTGTGGGAAAGTTTCACCTCACCTTAAAAAAGTTTGCTTTATGTGACGAAAGTCTTACACACATAAAAATTTATATGTAAACAACCTGGTTTTTGAGAATCCCGAAAAATTTCCCGGAAATGACGTCACTATGGCTACTTAGGGTATTTTCAGGGATGAATAGGAATTGTCTGGGGGTAAGCCGCAGTGCCTATCTGGCAGCACTGATGCTGGGTAGGTATCCAAATGCCAATACATTCACAAATTGGTTTGTGATGTTTCTAAGTCTCAATTGCCGTTGATAATTACTTTGTTGTGTAATGTGTATGGCTAGTGTGTAAAAATCTCCCAGAAGAATTTTAACTCCTCTGTAAGGAATTAGGCACCTAATCCCAATTCAAATATTAATTTAACAATCGCGATTGACGCAATGCGATTCAGATGCATTTTGAATTAAATAAAATTTATTTTTTTGAATTATATATGAAAACAGGGTTTATCAACATATGGTAGGTAGATCACCATTTTACAAAAAATAAAAAAAAGATATAGTAGCAAGAAAAATGCTTAAGAAAAGAATGAATATAGGTAGACTAGTTAAAAAAAGGCTGAATTAACTGCATGCTAGTATTATTCTGCCATTCACGGTCAGCCCATCTCGAAAAATGTTAAAAACCGTGCTAGGATAAACTGACAAACTTATGTCTAGTCAAAAGACTTCTTCTCTTGATGCAGCAGCTATGAACTATACTGCTAACTTGCCCCTACATGATACGCTCTCATAATCCAATACTTATTTATTCGAATTAAATTGATGTTTGTAAACAAGCAAAACCATATGGTAAATGCAAATACTATTCATTCATAAAAAGAAGTGAAAGCACTGGATGATTACAAATCGAGACTAAATTCAGAGCTACATTTTGCTTATACGTATCACTAAAAGAATCGGTTATTTGTTATGTTTCTTATCAATTAATATAATAATGAATAGCGACCTCTATGTTAAACGAAGGAAAACGTAACATTGATAAATACAGGTTAGTAAATTTTTATTTGGAATATAAAACATTTCTGTATCTTATCTACACCGCCAAGCTTTTCTAAATGAACGCTTTCCGATGGCTGATAGTAAAATCGACAAGTGCACACTTTCTTTTCGACGTGTACAGTGCATAAACCAGCTTAGCTCTTACGTCACTGTATTTTCCGTCTTACGAGCTATTCATAGAGGAGACTATTTATTTTTTTGCAAGCCAAACATCAACTGCAGAAGCAAGAAATATTTTTTCAAGCATAATATGACACGTTTCTATAAATTATTAAATAACAAACTCAGTTGACCTTGTCTAACTAATTCCGAATTCAAATGCTGTCTAGTATAGTTTTCGAATGTTTGACATTAGCTTTCCCATAAAAAGTTTCTACAATTGTATTTCATGTATTGTTTCTATATTTCGTTACTAAACTTTGGACGATTTTCATTGACAGTGCCGACAACATCACTATCACGGTAGCAGCACATGAAATTGCAAGTACAATGAATCGTGAGTACTTTTCGATTTTACTGATATCTATATAAATAGTTATACTTTTCTGATTATGAATGAAAATGCACTGGCTACTAGCGAATTTTAATATTTGAACTAATAATTGATTGTGTAGCAGTAAATGAGGTGATTGTTTTCGCTTTATCTGCTGGGCATTTCATATGATAGAAGTGTAATAATATGGGCTGAAGAATATATTGATGCACCGTTTGTTTGTTAGATTATGGTAGATATCGTACCTAATGTTTAACCTTCAAGTTGAAAATGTATTAATATTTAAGGTGTATTGTCGCACTGGTGTATGAATAACCAATTCAAAACAGCGTATCTATATTTTATTAAAAAAAAAGAAAAGAATTAAAATTATGTCAATTGTAGATTTCCCGATCCAAGTATTTATTCAAATAAAGTCGGCAAATACTTATATTTCTTCAAAGTTACTTAGCAACTTGTTTGGATCTGTATTGATTTATTGCCTCGTATTGAAATTCAATGTGATGCCAGCAGCTTGGAATTTGTGAATTTTCATTTAATGACTATTAGGTTGGAAGGCCCTAGAAGCCTTTCTACTGAAAACCGACTTTGCGTGTGAGCTGATGTTCATATTTAACATGAGAGCTGTCCTAATTAGTAGATGGAATATCTCTTGAATTTATGGAAAATGGATAACTCATTGAAAGCTAGAGAAGTAAAACGCACAAAGCAGTAAACTAATGGTGGCAGAGCTTGCTGTTTCACTAACCGGAAGAAACTAATGGACCGACTTGATTAAAAGCGAGGTATTTTGTGAGATAACTACATACAGAGCTGTTGAAATTTTGTTGAAAGGTTCGTTTCAGATATACACTGTGTCAAAAATTGCACGTACACCACCTTATCATTAATTAAAACTCATTTATCTTTAAAACAAACAATTTGTTCCTTATTTTTATTAATTTTATCAGTTGTACACAAATAAAACTATATAAAAATAAACAGTATTCCGTTATATTATCGTTAATTTTTTAAATTAAGCTATAAATCATATCGAAAAATTGCACGTCCATCAAAAATTTCCACATGCATTCAAAAAATTAATTACTTTTCCAACAGCTAATAGCGTGTGTGGTGTCTTTTTGCTGAAATTACATCTTTTAAGCGATTGTTCATTGAATGGACTAGTTTTCTAGTAATATCAGGTGTTATTTTTTCCCAATTTTCTAAAATAACCTCTTTCAGGTGAGTTCGGCTTGTGATATTATGTTCCACCACTTTTTTTCCAAAACATCCCAAAGATATTCGATGGAATTAAGGTCTGGTGATTGGGGTAGATGAGGAAGCACAGATTTCACGTTATTCAGTAATCATTCTTTTATTAGATTCGAAAAATGCGTTGGATCATTGCCATGTACAAGTGAAAATTCGTCGCTCAGTCCAATTTTTGAAGCACTGGCTCTTAAATTAAGCTTTAGAATTTTCAACTAATGATGATTGTCCATAGTATTTTCCACAAATACCAAATTTCCAACGCCATTTGCTGCCATCCCTTTCCATACCATAACATTTCCACCTCCGGGTTTCACATTGGGTCGCATATTTTTTGACTGCAAAGCTGAATTGACTTTGTGCCAAACAAATTGCCGTCCATCAGAGCCAAAAAGATTATAATTACTTTCATTTACGAAAATAACATTTTTCAAAAGTTGTCTGACATTGCTACATACTCTCTGGCATATTCAAATCGCCGGGCAACATTTTTCCTCGAAATGAACGATTTTTTTCTTGCAATGCATCCCTTGTAACACTTTTTATGGAGAAAATTACGCACTGTTTGGGTATTCAACGATGCTCCGTCGTTTCTTTTAAGGTCTGCAGCTGTTTTAGGAGCACTTGTTTTTGGATCCTTCTTAATACGAGGGTGGTTCAAATATGATCGAGACAAATGCTCTGACACGTTTATTTATTATCGAAAAAATTTACAAAAATTCACAGTTTGTCTAGGTAGTTCTTTAGTAACGCATTTTTTCCACCTTTCCGGAAGCTTTTTGATGCTGGTATCGAAGAATTCCTTGGGCAACTTAGACAGCCATATGCGCACTCTACCTCGTCGTCGGTGTTGAATCTTTCACCTCCGAGGGCTTCTTTCAGTAGTGCAAACATGTGGTAGTTGCAGGGTGATAAATCCGGACTGTAGGGAGGGTGTTCCAGTACCTCTCACCCCAATTCCAATATTGTATCAAGCGTGAGACGCGCGGTATGAGGGCTCGAACTTTTTTCTCGAAGTTCAACAGTTTAGGAACCCATCGCGCCGTTATTGTGCGATATTGAAGGCGTTCATGGATGATAAACTCTACACTACCAATACTGATACCGAGTTCAGCCAAAATGTCTCGAACATTCATCCTACGGTCCTCCAAAATGAATTGTTCTACGCGGCGAGTGTTGTCTGGTGTGATGCTGTTTCGCGGTCGATGATCATGCGGCTCATTCTCGACGGTTTCGCGGCCATCTTTGAATGCTTTGCCCCATCTAAACACACCATCCCTACTCAAGCACTCACTGCCAAACTGATTTCGCAAACGCAGAAAAATTTCCGTGTTTTTATCGCCTTACCACACTAAAAAACGAATGACAATACATTGCGCAACGGCGGTCGGCACTTGACGTTCACTTATGGTCGTTAGCACGCGCGTGAAACATGCGATCCGACTTAAACTATGCCACACTGTTCGTAAGGGACCCAGCTATCACATACTCAAGCCACGACCTTCAAAACATGCACGCGCGCCATCTAAAGCATTTGTCTCCATCATATTTGAACCACCCTCATAATTCTCGTAATTTTCTTCTAAAATTTTCTTCCGACTCCTTCCTTGGCCAACTGCAAAACTTTTGTTGCTTTTAAATAAAAATTATCGATTGAATGGTCGAACCTGGTCTGCATGATCCTTGATATTTCAGCATAACTTTTACCTTCCTCCTTAAGCTTTACAATTGATCTCTTCACTTCAACAGAAACATTACGGTGTGATTCGGCAATTTTAGAAAAAACATTAACAAGAATTACGGCACAGCTCTATTGAGCATTTACAACTACTACCTTCAATAAATGAGGATCTTGTGTAAATCTGCTCCAGAAACTAAGTGCCGCTACTTTTCTTCTGCATGAAATCATGAATTAATCTTGTGTGTATGTGCAGTTTTTTTATGTACGTGCATTTTTTTTAAGTTTATTATTGCTGTACTGTGACAGTAAAAGCTAATATAACAGAATACTGTTTTGCTCTAAAGAGCTTTAAAAGTAAAGAATTTATAAATACCCAAAGAATGAAAAAAGTTGTTTTTGTTTAATAAATAGAAAAGTTTTTATTAGAGCTAGGGTACTGTACGTGCATTTTTTTGATACAGTGTATGTAGATTTTTAGGTGCAGGCTGAAACTTATAAATCTGAAGATAGAGCATATAAAATCAAGTAAAAACCAAAATTTACCATTCATTTACATTTCGTTGCCCCTTTATTTTTGTTGCTTTCTGAGAATAATTTAAGAACTTTCAATTCTTAAAAAAACAGAATAGCTTAAGTTCTGCTTCAACTGCGATAGTGATGGTCACTTATAATGAAAACTTGATAGCTTAAATCTTTTTTTAATTGTCAGTTTGGTATCGATATCCCCCTATTTGGATTTTATAATTGCTGAATATATGCATCTACTTAAAAGAGTTTAGTTTATATGATCGGCTAAGTTCATTCCACTTCAAGAAAGGATTATTGTGATACTTTTTTTTTTTTAAATTATAGCTATGCAATTGTCATTTTACCTGTATGCAATCTTAAAGAACTTTCGTTTTTGAACCTTAGAAATTGGGGGGAAACCCTACCTATCAAACGAAGTTATATAGTAGCAGACATACGTTAATTAGGTTATATATCATTTTTAAGTACTGATGTATGAAGCAACTGGAAAGGATTTAGGTTATATATCATTTTTAAGTACTGATGAATGAAGCAACTGGAAAGATTTTCTCCGTATAGGAACTGTGGCAGTGATTTCTAGAAATAAGGCTGCGCTTGCAAAAAAAAAATCCTTCCAAAAATTTATCTAAATATTTTTTTTAAAAATGCGTATGAAATGTTTTCTATTACTGAATAAATGTTATCCGTCTCTTCCTTATAAAAAACATACTGAAAGTTAGTTACTAAAGAAAATGTACTCTTTAAATGTTTTCCCGCTTAGTAATTGATCCATTTAATTTATATGGCTCATAAATGCAAATTGTTTTTTTTTTTAATTTTTATTTCAATTTTAGTATGTACAATTCAATTATTACTTCCCCAGAAAGTTCTGAGAACTTGTGATAGTGGTAAGAAACTGCATTATATATATATTAATTTATAAAAATATTCTTAGTTCAGTTGAGAGGAGCATAGCTTATGCCAAAACTAATAAATTTAAATTCAAAGCTATATTGTAAAGAAAGAGAGTCGAGACAATAATATTAGCTTAGCAAAAAAATATTATATTGAACATTATCTATTTTAGTAAGTTTTGAATAGTCAGTTTAACACTTGCAATTCAATTTCTATTATAGATTAGATTGTTTACACTGCGCTTGAAGATACTTAGGTTAGTGCTTTTGCGTATTGAAAATTGTAGATTAGATTATTGAAAAAAGCAATGCCAATGCAGCTATAGTGACGTTCTCCGATTGATGGTTTCTCATGAGGTACTAATAGAAACGTTTGTGAACCTCCGCGAGTAGAATTGCTATTAATCGATAGAATGCCGTTCATATATTCTTTAAAAATTTGAATACATGCCACTTTTTTAAAAATATCTTCTACACTTAAAGTATTTAAATCCGAATACACGTGATCTGTAGGATAAATTCGTGTTTTTTTTTCAGATGGATTTTAATTAATAATTTATGGATGATAATTAAAGGTGGTAATGCACTTTTTGTAGCCGATCCCAATGCAACAATCCCATATTATAAGGTAGTGTAGATCATTGCATAGTTTCGTAAAACTAATTTATTACTAAATGACCTAATCGCTAAACATGGTGGAATAATTTTTTTGAATCTACTAATGGCACTTGCAATGTGCAGATGCCATTTTAAGTTTTCGTCAAAAATAACACCAATATATTTAGCTCTTGTAACATGTTTGAGATTTGGACAGTTACAGCTAGTTATGCACCCAATTGTGTGTATTTTCACTGGTAGCCTGATTGGAATAAATCTTTTGTAATAAAATTAATAATTAAAAGTAATAAAATTGAAGTTATTCACATTTAGCGATAGACGGTTTTCATGCAACCAGTCTCCAGTGCACGATAGACTACAGTTCGATTTAATTAATAAAATTCCATGAATCGTCTTTCACAAATAAAACTGTATCATCAGCGAAAGAGATTATCTCTCCCGCAATTTTAACTTTATATAAATCGTTTATATAAAAAAAAAGAATAACAGTGGAGCTGAAATTGTGCCTTGAGGAACACCAAAGTGAAATGATTTCGAGTCGGAAAATTCAGCATTTATCTTTACTTTTTGAACTCTGTTTTGCAAATAGTTATTTATCCAGTCTATCCAAGCATTATTTAAATTTAAGTTGCGAAGTTTTTGGTGCATATCACTATGAGGTATCGTATCAAAGGCTTTCGCAAGATCTAGGAATATGGCGCAGGGGTTTTCATTGTTATCAATCGCTTCGGTCTCTTTTTTGCTAAGCAGTGCTATGGTGTCATGTGTACTACGACTTGATCTGCACCTGAATTGATTATTGGACAGTAAATTGTTTCTTTCCAAAAAGCCTAGTCGATTCTGCTCTGCTAGTTTTTCTATAATTTAAGCTATATTAGATATAAGTGATTTAGGTTTATAATTAGAAGCTTCGGTCCGAATTCCACTTTTAAAGATAGGTATTACTATAGCCAGCTTATAAATTTCTGGGAATTTACCTGTAGTGAAACTTAGGTTGGTTATATGTGCCAATGGTTTGGAGACATAATCAACAATTAACTCTAGGTGCTTTGATTCAACTCCGTGGAAACCGGGGCTCGTATTGTCGTTCATTTTCCTTAACAATGTTTTTTATTTCATACTCTGTTACCAACTCAATATGTGAATTGTTAGACGAAGATGATGGATTTCTTACAGATCGGTTTGTCCTAGAAGTACCTGCCAATGTGCTTCCGGAACTTACAAAATAATTATTGAAAATATTAGCAGTGCTGCGGGGTATTTTTGGGCCAATATCAAATCATTGTTGTACACTGAGAAAACACATGGCGCCAGACGCCATAATTTATAGACTTCTGGCGCCATGTACATAGTCGATTTAGGGATTGTGATAAAATATAGCGCCACACGCCATATTACATGGCGAAAAGTACATAGGCCTACACGCCATGTACTATAGTCTTCCACGCCATGTACATGGCGTGGTGGACTATATTACATGGCGTGGAGGACTATAGTACATGGCGTGAAGGACTATAGTACATGGCGTGAAGGACTATAGTACATGGCGTGAAGGACTATAGTACATGGCGTGAAGGACTATAGTAGATGGCGTGAAGGAATATAGTACATGGCGTGAAGGACTATAGTACATGGCGTGGATGACTATAGTACATGGTGTGGAAGACTATAGTACATAGGAGAAGCAAATCAGTCAAAACAGTGCTTCTTACCATAAATGAGCACACGGAGAAGTCACTTGCTTGCAACAAACAGGCGCTGGCTGCATTTAGAGTCGCCGAAGGAGCCATTCAATAATATGCGCCCGTAGCCGATTGAGAATGTTGTCGATCTATCGACGATACTCAAGTATCACTTGCTGACATTTATAGATCCCCTCACACAGTATGGCTGCGAGTTATAATTGGTGGGGCCATAATTTCTGCGCTATGTAATTATGGCGCTGGGAGCTATACTGCATGGCTCAGGGCACTATGTGCATAGCGTGTGGCACCATAAATGCTGCGCCATGTAACATGGGACCACGCACTATGTAGATTCTGAGATTATGGCGCTGGCAGCCATATTGCATGGCTCAGGGTACTATGTACATGTCGTATGGGACCATAAATAATGCGCTATGTTACATGGCTCTGGGCGCTATGTGGATTTTTTTCAGTGTAGCTAACAGCTTGTACAGAACGCATTTTTGTAGTTTTGCCTATTGTTGCATTCACTGCTTACCAAATCTTTTTGCTCTCATTACCTGCTAAATCGATCAAATTTTCGTAATACATCTTCTTCGCCTTAAAAATGAGGACCTTTAATTTAGCGTTATAAAGCTTATAGTTTTTCTATAAAGCTTGTAATAAGTTCTTCGTTAATTTTCTTTTTACAAATTGCTGCTCTTAATCTTTGCCTTTTTTAACTGATTTGAGAATAGCTTCTGCCATCCATGGCTTTAGTTTTTTATAATGTGTGTGCGTGGTTATTTCCGTGGTGCTATTTTGTATTAGATATTTTAATGTAGTATCGAAGCACTCTGCAGCCATGTCTACATCAGAGATTGCTAGAAATGTTTCCCAATTACTATTCCTAGCATCCGTAACCGAACTTTCCTTAATAATTTTTTTGAAAGATATATAGTTTGGTTTTAAGGACTTATTTTGAGTATCAAACGCTTTCAATGTCAAGTTTATACTTTTGTGGTCGGTGACATCCGTATCGATAGTATGACACAGAATATTTTTAAAAAACTTTGAATTAATTTTGGCAAAAATTTTATCTTAACAGGAATTTGAACTAGTGCAATTATTTATTAAAGATGCATAATTCTTTTCGTTCCAGATTGTTTGATAGACTATGTTTTCTGCATTTTGGGTTTCTAATAAGTCAATATTTATATCTCCGATAAGTATTACATTTTAGTTCAAGCTCATTTATTAATAATTCTACATCAGAGCTAGGAGATCTTAAAACACCAACAATTGATACTTGGGTCTTTTCAGTTAAAGCAAAGTCTGCTCGAAGACCAGAAATTCCGGAGAAACTTATTTCTTCTACCATAATATTTTTGAATATGTGAATACTGCTTATTTATGAATATATGAATACTGCTCTTGTTTATGGCTTTTTGCGTTGCAAAAGATGGAAAGTCATCGATTATGACGTATGCAGTGTTACTGATCACGCCAAATATTAGCATTCTTATATTGTATGGTCGCATATTACATGGGTTCCAGGTTTCTGAAAGTGCAACACAGTCGAAACGACCAAGTTGTTCTAAATTTTATTACTCAAGTTGTTCTAACTAATTTTAATTAATCAAACAGTTTGTATACTTTTGTTGTAAGGTTATTAGAACTCCATTTTAGGTTCCCCGATATTTCACCGTTGTTTCCAATTGTTGTTATTCAAGCGTGTTTACGCGATTGGTTTTTTTTTTGTCTTTTCTAAGTTTTCCGTTTTTAGCGCTTCGATGGTTTTATTGGAATTTATTAATTCATTGATCGCCTCCTGAAGCTTTTTACTCGTATCTGCGTGTTGTTTTCAGACAAAGTTATTACTTTCTGTTAGGCTTTCGATTTTTTTCCGTTAGATTTTGCAATAACTCATCCGTATTACTTAGCTGATGCTTGATGGGAGTATTGTCCGACCCTAGCTCCTTTCTCGATAAATTGCATTTTGTAGATTTCAAAGATTCAACTAGGTTGTTGTCGCGTATAATGGAATAATTTATATCGGCTTCTCCCATATGTGTCTCCCTACCGCCATCGCTAAGCATTTGCTTCAAAGGGCAATCCCCTGAGCTTTGGCATTATCATAGAAAAAAAATCTTCCGATATTAATGCAATTTAAAAAATTAAATTTGGTCTTGGCACTGAATCAACTGGAATCCCGCAGTTAGGCTTAAAAGGCAGGTTGTTACGAATATCAACTCTCACTTGTTGTTGAACAATATTTTTTAAGTAGTGTACCATTGGAGAAATATTTTCAGTAAAAAAATCTATACTATATATTTTTCCATATCTAATCATCAAAATCTAGTTGAATCTAGTTGAATCAAAATGTAGTTGAATAGTATATCTAGTTCAATATATGATTTTATGGTACGAGGACACTTTGATAAGTCCGTGACTGTTTGAATTTCCCGCGGAGCAACTTTAAATATAATAGCCCGTTCACACTGTCGCTAAATCAGGCGATTTCGAGATCAACTGATCGCTTAAGAGCTAAATCGACCACAAATCAACCTGATCAACCATACATTTGTCTCAGCTTCTGACAGTCGAAAGCTACCTGATTTAGTTGATTTAATAATTTTTTGTTGTTGTATAAATCAGGAACTATTGTGAATTTGGTCCCGGCTGAATTGTTCTCAGAGTGTGCTGATTATTCTGATTAGCCATACATTTGTCTCGGCTTCTGACAGTCGAAAGCTACCTGTTATAGCTCGTTCACGCTGGCGCTAAACAGGCGATTTCGATCAGTTGATCGCTTAAGAGCTAAATCTACCTGATTGACCATACATTTGTCTCGGCGTCTGACAGTCGAAAGCTACATTTTAGTCAGGCACAAATCACGTACTATTGTGAATTTGTACCGGCTGAATTGTTCTCAGAGCGTGCTGAATCCCATCCTTGAGAGCGAGAGTAGATTTGAATGAAATGTCATCCGAATTTTGTTCTAAAATAGTGAAAATTAAGCACAAAAAGAAAAGTGTGTTGTTCAATTGAAAAGAAAATGTTTTTGCATGTTCCTGCACCATTTTCAACAAATTTCACGCTCTAAATCTCCTCATTCTAAATCACTTCGGCTAGTGTGAACGGCTTATAACACAGCTCCCTTCAATTGTCATCTGTTAATAGTCTACTACCATATTTCGAGCGAGCTACGCTATTTTGTTTATTTTTGACAGCCATTGAAGGCAGACAACCTCGTGTGTTTTAATTAAAATTCAAAAAAAAGTTAATTTTGTATTGAAATGACTGTTGAAATTTTTTAACGCCGAATGTTCAGGTCGCCCAATAGAGGTCATCACGCCAGATATCATGGATAAAATCCGTGGAATGATATTGTCACGATCGGAGAAGGCAAATGCGTGAGTTGGCTGAAGCTGTATGCATATCAACTGATTGGGTACATCACATTTTACCTGAATCTTTCTACATGAAGAAGCTATCCGTAAGATGGGTGCCGCGATTACTCACACTTGACCATAAATAGAACCGTGTGACCACGTCAAAGGAGTTTTGGCCAATGTTTAGGTGCAATAAGAACGAGTTATTGCGCCTTTTTGTTACCGTAGACGAAACATGGATCTATCACACCACATCAGGACCAAAGAATAATCCAAACAGTGGGTTTCTTCGAGTTATCATGCACCAAAGAAGGCCAAGGTGGGACAACCGGCCAACAAGGTCATGGCCACAATTTTTTGGGATGCACGCGGTGTCATTTACCTTGATTACCTTGAAGAGGATAAGACGATTACCTGCAAATATTATTCAGAGCTATTGGACAGATTCGCTTTTGATTCAATTTCCGTTCCCTCAAAAACTCCCATCGTTTCCCCGATTCCATGTTCCTCGATAACGCTACTGCATTTTATTCTCATGAAATTTGCGACCTCTTTGCTAAATATTTTTCTTCTTTCCTTTCTCAACATAATCATATCCTGCCTTGTGAAATTCCCCAGAATGCTTCATCTTTCCTATCTTCCATCTACACCAATCCTCTTGAAATTGAATTCTTACGCGAGTGTCTTGATGTCAATGTCGGTTGTGGTCCTGATGGTATCCCTAGCCTGTTAGCCAAATCACTATCATCGTCATAGGCGGGCCGTGGCCTAAAATATGGCGGGGGCCAGGGACTGAAAGGTTCAACACATGCGATGATTTTTTTTTTGTTTGTACACGTACTGTTCATACAACTTATATAATTTACTAATACATTATATATTTGTGGATTTATTCTTTATTATTTGCTTATGCATAATGCATTATCAAATAAACTACTTGTCTGTAAATACGTATGAGCTACTACCACATGCATATAATGTGAATGGTAGGTAGGAACTACACATGAAGAATCAATGACCGCTAAGAAAGAAAGCTTGTATGAATTATACGGGAATAGAATGGAAATAATTAGAAATGTAAGAATATTTTTTCATTTAGAATCTAAATATATTTCAACTTATACTTGAAGAAGAGGATAGCTTAGTTTCAAAATATCTTTCAAAAAAGTGGAATATATTAAGCTTAGAAGGAAGAAATTGATCTCTTGCTTCAAACATTTGTTACCTAGAAAATCTAGAAAAACCGAAAATAATTTGGCAAGATGAAAAAGCTGTAACTTACTCTTTTCGAGCCATTTGGTTTGCAGGAATATCTTTGTAGCCCTAACTGCGTGTTTGAGGCTAGATGAAATAGCAAAACCTTTGAAACTAGTGCTTTTTGTTGTTTTCCGTTTTCGCGGTCCTCTGGTAAATGTGAGATTCAGACTGTTCTTTTCTGCGATTGATTTAATTTTTTCCCAAACTACATACAAGTCCTCTCGCTCACTTAGTAGTGTTCCATTTACAAGATTTATCCCATAGCTAAGAGTTGCATTTTTAGTTTGGAAATATGTGCTTAACATGCTCGTATAAAAAGTGAAAGATGAAAAGATTTACTACAAATTTAGGATTACTGATTGAATGAAAGATCTCCAATGAATAAACTGAGTCGTTGTATTTTCCCTCATTCATTTCTTTCTCTAAAGCCTCTTTCATAGTCTCATAGCTATCGATCACATATTTGCAACTGTGAAATCTCATTGACTAACGAGTCGAGCTTAAACCTCTCATTCCACGCCTTGTGTTTAGACCAACTGCCTCTTCAAGCTGCTTTAACAATTCGTGTTGTGATGGCTTCGAAAAGTGCAGGTAAAGCGATTCGATGGCATTGGAAAAGGATGTACACGTTTCGATTGTGAAAAATGTGTCCATCACAACCAGGATAATTTTATGAGCTAAACAGTGTACAAATGTGGCTGCAGAGTGTTTCATCTTAATTTAGATTTGTAAACCACCTTTTGGTCCTGATATGACACTAGCACCATCATAAGACAGTCCAACAACAGGCAATTCGCTAAGTCCGTAGCTGTCTAACAGGCTCGAAATTATATCTGCTAAATACGAGGCATTTCTAGCTGCTGAACAGTCTACAAAGCTTGAGAACCTTTCTTCGACTGCAAGCTCTTTAGCAAATCTGACTACCACGGAGAGTTGTTCCTTTTGTGGATCCTTGTTGCGTCTGCCAAAATGGATCATTTATTTCTGCTGTATTGTCGTCGCGAATGATTTTAGCAATTATTTTCATCAATTCATTTTGTGTTTTGCCACTACAGTAGTTCGCAACCTTGTTTTAAAAATTACTTTCAAAAGCTGAATCATGCTTAGTGAATAATGCACAAAATTCCAAAAAAATCACGGTTATCACTGGCACCACTTTCATCATGTCCTCTAAAGGCACGTCTTTGGTGACTGAGACACGCCGTAAGGTCGATAACCTTTTTCAAATAATTTCGGTTCATCTTGACAATACTCCAAGACTGTTCAAGCACCATATCATTTACTGTCTTCCAAGTACTATTAGAGTTTTCTCATTGTGCATGAATTTTACTATACGGATAATTTATCCAGATCGCGAAGTTTGGTCGAGCTGAAATTTTGGTGTACTTTTGGCGACAAATTTCGCATTGGAATAACTTCACACCGAGTCATCAGATCATCACAAAATGTGCAAGACTCATCAATGGGCATAAAAAATAAGTTTCTGTCGTTTTTAAATAATGTCTGGGCAACCTTGTAGCTACCATAAGTACGTAAGCACAAACCTTTTACACGGCTGTTAGAATAAAATGCAAATGATTGATGAATTTGATACTATATTTATACAGTCAAATCTAAATTTGTAAAATTCCCAATCGCACAAAAATCGCACCGAATTATTTATATTCTAAGCACCTGGAATTTGCGTTTACGGTATCTCGCGACCAGATAAAATTCATAGGATATACTGGTCTTAAGTAGGTCTGACAAAAGTTTAATGAATATGATGAGAACCATATTTTGGCTGTGTCACTATGAAAAAACACTCGGTGAAATTGAAGTGCTATGCCTTTTAACTTCCGATGCAGTTATCAAATTATAATAAAATTCACGCACATTCAACCTGAGTGTAAACCAAATAGGTCATAGATAGCATAAAAGTGGCAGTGATGTCATTTTTATTCTTGAAATGACTTCGAAAATTGTATTCTACGTTAATTACCTTATTGCCTACCATTTTAATACTTAGACTATGTTTTGTGAAAAACATAATTGCATAAAACGCCAGTTTATGAAAGTTTTCTTATCTAAATTCCTGTATATTGCCTATTTGGAATGAACAGATAAAGATGATTGGCGAGGTGCTTTTCGTTTTTTTCTTAACGTTTAACTTGTCGAAATTAAATATTGCCGTCCATTTCTCGAAATAAGTCCCATAACATCGTAATTAATACCGCAAATAACACAGTCTCTTTGTTATAAGTAGTGTGTATGCTTTGGTATAGGCTTACACTACTCCACTACTCAACTCTTGCTGTAACCACAAAAACCTAAGAGGCGAAAACTTAAGTATCTGCTGTTGGAAATATTTATTTTTCTGGGAGGGGCCAACCTAGGGTCTAGGGGGGTCCCGGCCCCCCCTGGCCCCCCCTACGGCGCGCCTATGATCATCGTCCTTATGTGTTCCTTTGTCTATTATTTTCAACCTCAGCTTCTCCTCCGGCTCCTTCCCCACTAGTTTGGAATCTGCTTATATTTCCCCCATCCATAAGTCTGGCGATCCAGGATGTGTTTTCAGCTATCGTCCAATTTCCCTTCTTTCTTGTTTTGGAAAAGTTTTTGAAAGAGTTGTTTTCCACTAGTTGGGAATCTGCTTATATTTCATCCATCCATAAGTCTGGCGATCCAAGATGTGTTTTCAGCTATCGTCCAATTTCCCTCCTTCCTTGTTTTGGAAAAGTGTTTGAAAGAGCGGTTTACAACAGGCTGCTTCCTCTCCTCCATTCCTTCCTTGCTCCGAAACAGCACGGTTTTGTTAAGGATAGACCCCCACCTCTAATTTTATATCTTTCACAAACTTGGTTGCTTCTGCTTTAGACCAACGGAAACAAGTGGATTCAATTCTGTTGTTCTAAAGCATTTAATTCTGTTGATCACAACATTCTCCCTGCAAAGCTTCGAAGTTATGTGGTGTCGGGGCTTCTTTTGCCTTGGTTTTCGTCCTACGTTTCTGGTCGTTCTTGTTCTGTATCTGTGCATTCCTCCATCTCTTCTCCTTTCTATCCGCTTTCGGGTGTTCCTCAGGGCTCCATTCTCGGCCCATTATTATTCCTAATCTTTATTAGTGATCTTCCTTCTTTTATGCATTCTCCCTGCCTATTTTTTGCCGATGACTTCCAGATTTTCAAAGTAATTGAATCTGTCAACGACTGCCTACAACTTCAAAATAATCTCTGTACTCTGTGCGACTGGTGCTCTAAAAATTCACTTACTTTGAACATATCCAAATGTCATCATATGTTTTATACGCATAAAATATCGCCCTTAATATATTCTTATACTCTGTACGGATCTTCCATTACGGCTGTTGATAGCTTTAAGGATCTTGGTGTGTACTTTGATCCAAAGCTCAAATTCGACCTACACATTGCCTATATACCCGCCAAAGCCTCTCATCTTTCCGGTTTCATTCTTAGATGCTCTGCTCCCTTTACGAGCATCGCTACGTCTCACAGTGGTCTATTTCGCGAAAAAGGTGAACTTTATTCATGGGAACCACTAGATGTATGAAATTGAGTGTTTCTTGGGTTTTCAAACATGGGAAATCCATTTTTTGGGTTGTATCGGCTCCAACTTTTAGCAAAAAGTTTCCAAGAAGGGTAAAAATTTGGAAAATTTCACTTTGAGGAAAGAATTTTTTTTTATTAATAAACGAGTGTGACTTATCATTTCCATAGTATTTTTGCTGGCTGAACACGAAACCGCTGTCCAAATCCTCCTCTCGTGCCTCAATGTTGAGGAAAATATCATTTTTAGAATTTATCCTTGCTGACGCAATTTTTATCAATATTGCGACGTGATAGCCAAATTTCGGATCACATTCGTGACAACAGGCGAAAATGCTGTGGAAATGATTATTCAAATTCGTTTGACACAAATGATTTCGGACAGTATTATTAATTTGACTTGCAGTCCTACCCACAAAGTTTAATCGAAACAATTGTAATTATTTTGAATAAATTTTGTAATAATAATAAATCAACTAAACAAAAATAACATGCGGAAATCTATATACTTATTTGAAGTAGTAAAAAAAGCCTATCTACAGCATATAGCAAAACACATCGAATTTACAAATATTATCATTCATCCATGCATGCATATTCACAATTTTAGAAATTAATACCTGGCACGAAATTGTTTTGTACAGGTAAAAATGTATTTTCGATAATGTTGCTTTGCATATAATTTCGATACTAAGCATATACATACTTGAATCACTCTATGATCATACATGAATTATCATATGAACATATTTCATTGAATTGAATTCAGAAGCAAGTTGGGAAATTTGATGATACTAAAGTACAGGTGAATGAGTAAATAAATGTATGAACAGCCAAATAAACATACGCCACTTGAAACTTTACCAATAATATAACAAGTAAGTGTATGGTTTAGAAACTATTGTTTTATTTATGAAATTTAACGTTGTGCTTATCTCAGTCTCACGAGCTTCAACCTGGTACAAATGCTTGCTATTATGTGCTAGTGCAAATGATAAGAAAATACTGCAGAGCAAGCGGACTGGCGCAATAAGCGCGCAAAATGTTGCATTTTATGCAAGGTCGCTGAACTTTGAAAGGATTTTACGAGCGTAGCCGCAGCTAGCCGCAGGCAAACTAAGTTTGGATAGTTACTTTGGACTTTAATGAATACAACTAGACTTATTTCGTAACAACTTGTTGTGACCCTCTAAACTTAAAAGGGACTAGAAGTTTTAAACACCGAATTCCTATACTATCTGCAGTATGAACACGATGAAAGGGGGGGAGGCTAAATCAGCAATGTCTTTCATAGCTTAATAGCGCTGTATTACTCAAAGGTATTTTGATCTTCATATTCTTAATTTAATAAATAGGTTAAAAGACAGATGCAATTTTTGGCTGTTTTCAGCACCTGTGCTCTTACCCTTAAACTTATGAAACCCAATTACCACCTCAAATGATGGGGGCCATATAGGACAATATTACCCCCAAGTTTCAACTTCATACTTAAAAGTCCATAATTTGAATTAAGTTCACCTTTTTCGCGAAATAGACCACTGTGCGTCTCTCCTTCTATTTTTTTCTCTTGTTCGTAACATCCTAGAGTATTGCTGTCAAGTGTGGTCTCCTCGTCATAAGTATCTCATTGAGACAGTGAAATACGTTCAGCATAGGTTTACTCGCTCACTGTTATAGTGATCATCTTTCCTTACTCCAAATTCCTTCATTCGATTCCCAACCAGTGTTCTTTGACGAGTGCTTGCTTTTCAAGCAACTCTATTGCCTTATGCTCTCCGATCTTGGTTGTATGCTTTGTTTATGTAACGCTAATCGATAAGATAGATCTCAATTAATGTTTTCTTTTCCCTTTGCGCGATCTGAAGCACAACTATCTTCAGCTTGGTCCTTTTCCGCTAAAGCAAGCAAAGCAATCCCACGACAACCCTCGTACGGGTCTAGGGGTTGAAGCTGGTAGAGAGCTTCATTACAATTTATTTAATCATTGTGAATACGAGTGTGGAGTGATTAGTTCCACGACTCACTTTACCCCTGATTTAAATCAGGTACCTAATCAGAGCTAGGTGAACTCAAAGCTTGGTGCGCGGACCCTCGTCCGAACCTGGATTCGAACCAGGGACCCCACACGCAAGAAACCAGTGCTCTACCCACTAGGCTACTCAACCTTATCCTTTTCCGCTAACGTTCTCCCAATTTAAGACACAAATTACAGATTTAATTTTTAAAAAGCTCCTTATAATACTTGATTATTTTACAGTTTTTGCACTATTTTCAGTTTTGACTTTTCTATTACTTTAATTTGTCGATGTTTCAAATACATATGTACACAGCTATTATTTTCAATTACTTGTAAATTTTTTATTTCTATTTCAAAATTTTTTTTTTTTGCTCTTTAGTTTTATTTTATTCTATTTTAGTTTAGTTTTATTTTTGTAACTGGGCAGTAGTCTGTAAAAATAGATTTAATAAATAAATAAATAAATAAACCTGAAGATGGCTGGGCGGTAATAGATTTGGGCCGAATGAAACAAATGCCTATTCCTAAATGCAATCACTGAAACAAATGACTATTTTGAGGGCCTTGAGGAGACCTATTATATGGAAGGGATAAAACAATTGGAAAAACGCTGGACTAAATGTTTCGAGCTAAAAGGAGACGGTGTTGAGAAATAAAATGCTTTTTTGCAGAAAAAAATCGTTTATTCAAAAAGTCACTGACTTATCAAACTACCCTCGTATTATGAAAAGCAATTCTAAGCCCTTATCGAGTAAGAAATTTACTCAACCGCATCCAATCAAGATTAGTCCGCATCAAAAGCATTTTCCTTAAGGATTATGTAAATCCTGTTTTAATCTTATACTATCATACAAATCATAAATTATCTTGCCAAGAAAATTATTTCAACAGAACTCCAACGTAAATAAAACAATGCATCTGATTCTACAACGTGTTTTGCTTTGCATTACAATCGAGTGTTAAGCATAGTACTGAGTTCGATTTCACGTGAAATTTTCATACAAAATTTCACGTGAAATGTGTTTCGGCGAAAATTTCGCTTGAAAATAAGCAAGTTTGGTACTGTGTTCTTAGCATGAAAAGTTGCTTTGAAGTTGCTTTCGCTTCGAAAACATAGATGGCACTGAAACATGTTGTCAATCATTTCACGACAATTTAGTTTGTGCAGTTCATTCTTTCGAGCGGAAAAGTGACATTTGGTGTTTCAATTTGAAAATGGAGCAGTGAAAATGTCTTTCCAATAAGAAAATCAATCGAAAAGTGAAATTCATGACATTTTATACGTCAGAAATGACCATTGTCTCTGCTTTTCTCAATTGTCAAAATTTTCGCTCGAAAGAATGACCAGATAATGGAAACATGTCAAAATTTCACGTGAACTCGAACTCAGTACCAGCCTTTACGCGTAAAGTTTCACGCCGTGTCTACCATACGTAAGCACCGATAAGAATAATTGATTACAATCGGCGCCACTTAGTCTCGCCAAATTTCAAAAACAAGATTACTTATTGTTAACACATCGTCGTCGTCTAATTACGTAGAAATTCATGTCTCTCGAAAATGTGAATTGGCGTCCATTATAAATTCAGTCGGTGAATTGTGATTTATTGCAATAAATTTATTAGATTTAGAATATGTTTGAGAATTTCAAATACAGCTGAGCTCAGTGCGCTCAATCTCAATCGTGGGATTTTGAATTGAATCGAATGATTTCGGATGATATCTTATCGCACGGGCATAATGTTATGGTAAATTAACACTAGAACAATAATTTCATATGTTTTGTGTTCAGTCGGTGTGAAACTGTTGAAGATAAAGTTTCAAAAAGTAACACGTAAAATACTTGGAGTAAAGTGTAATGAAAGACGAATCTTTCTTGAAAAAGTGGATTTTTGCAGTGGAAGCTCTCAGTGAATTAGAATAGATTAAGTCAGTTTCGAGTGAGTAATGGACTATTAATTAGGTTGTAGTTTTGTGGCGCACGAAAACTGTTTAGAATCTAGACTAAAATAAATTTGTAAACCTTTGATTCTTTGATAGTAATAACAGAGAGTAGGTGATTTTTAAACTTTTATGATTAAATTTTAGATTTTATACAATTAATTCATTCGATTACATTCCGTTCCTCACGTTTTAGTAATAAATGCTGTCGTTTGTTGTAATTTAATAATCAATTAAATTTTAACAATAAATGCTTGCATTTTATAGATTTTTAAAAACCGACTTGGCTTTCCCCAGGGAAATTGAATAGAATTTCTGATTTTAATCTTGATGAAATGAAACATTACAGCGATATGTTTGTAAACCCTCTACTACTGTTACATAATGGTAATTAAACAAGTGTGTTTGATAGCTGTTGCATCACAAGCACTATTGAAAAATATTCAAGATTTCCGATGGCGTTGTTGGTTGTTATGTATGTATATTTCACGCGCGGAAAAATGTCGTTACGACAGGCAACACTACTGTTCTAAATTCCCAGACGAGCAATGTCAATAACGCCGACTTTCAATGTAAAAATCATAAATTGCTGGTGAATTTGTTAAATTTAGACAAATAAATAGCACAACGTACTTAATTTAACCGAGACCATATGTTAACCGATCACGCGTTGACAGTGTGGGTAGATAAAAGTATGAGACGTTGATCGGTTCGTAGTAGGTGACTTACATTCAACAGGTAAACACGCAGCCAAACACCAAGCGCACGTTTCGCCAGCGAGTTGAATGAAATCGGGCTGATATGATAGTGAAATCCTTATCAGACTATGATAAGAAATTTCGACAAGGCTGATTGCCTGGGGCATTCTTTATCGACATGATAGTACCTTATCCATGCCGTCTCACGGTCGACTTTTTTGATCCTAACGAAAACTTTTACGCAGAACACACACAATATGCTGTAATTGAAGATCCCAAACGAATGTTGTTTATCTGGCTGATTGAGCCATCATTCGATGTACACATGATAGGTAATGACGTGAGCTTTATCTTAATTAATAAAGATAATCCATTAGGTATAATAGCGAAGATGTCGATTTGAATATTCATTAGAATGTGATTTACCTGACAGAAGGAATAAGCTTACGGTCTTGCAAAATAGAATATCGCGGTTAGGTGTATGGCTTAGACGTGTTATGTCCAGTGCAGTATCTGATCGTCGTTGTAGTGATCTTTCACCTAAACTACTGAAAAATTATTTTGGTGATCCCTAGGACTGAGAGAATTTAGTGTTCCCGATGTTTTTTCTTGTTTCAAAGTAAAAAAATAATTTCTTGTTCCCTTAAAATTAAATTAATTGATAATTTGCTGTTCCCTTAAAATAAAGTTGTGAAAAAGTGCTTGGATCTTGTTGAAGTTTATACTTTGACGTCAGTTCGTATTAATTTTATTAAGTAAATCTGACGGAAAGTGCAATTTGATAGTCAATTTGAACGTAATTAGTTGACTTCTCGGGTGAATGTATGTAAGGTAAATTACCGTTGTAAGTATTCTCCAAGCCAAATGAATAAGGCATTTGTTCACTAGAAATCATGGTGCTAACCTCATCTTTTTTGTTCGGCTCAAATGTTCTTCAGCATTTTTATTTTAAATGGTGTGTAACGATTAAAATAATGGTTTTATAGCTGTGATAATAAGATAATAGCCGTTCTTCATAGATTTCTTAAAATATTTATATGTATACATGTTAAATCAGAACTATTTCCAATGCTTGAATAAGTCAGTTACACAAAAAAAACAAGATGAAAACGTCGCTGTAGATTCCAGTCATAATCTCACAGACTAAAATTAATTTAAAATTTAACTCAATATTTAACTCTATTTACTCATTATTTATTCATTATTTATATTTAAGATGTACCTATCCTCGTTGTGCAAAGTTCGATAATAGTGCAAAGTTCGATAAAAAATCGAATTCAAAAGTTCATCTGTGGATTCGAACCAAGACTCTCTGCGCAAGTAAAGAATTCTTCAAAATGCTCCTGATTTATTTGGAATATATACTAAAAAATAAATTGGCTACAAGTTCTAGTTGCGCGAAAAAAAAAAGAAAACACAACCTACCTCAAATCAGCATAGATAGTCTAGTCAAAATTCATTTCGGACAGAATTTCACAACTAGATCTATAAACGTTTATTGGTTGGTTAATATTTGGGCTATTATTTTATTTTGTGAAACAACACGGTCCACTGGAACAAACCACAGTGCGAAAATGTATTCCAAACTTAAGGAGCCCTGTGAAAAGTGTGTTCATACCATATCAACGCTTCGTGGTCGATCTTTTCACAAAAAACAACCTCTAGGGTATGAATATAAGTATTCGATCTTATATTCACAAATAAGTCGATTTTCTTCTTTAAGGGAACATAGCACCTTCAAATTGAAAAAAAATGTTTTTTTCAAACGCACTGATAGAAAAAGTCGTGGTTGATTTTTTTAACTATTATTGATAGTAATGCAATAATTCATTCAAAATTAACGAATGAACTACGGAAAATGGTTTTTTCTACTATGCTAAAATAGTTCATTTGACCATAAAAAAGTAGTTGATTTCGCTGAGACAAAAAATATCGAAACCTTCGAGGATTCAACTGTGTTAATTGGTTCATAAGTACGATAAATAGTTGGTCTATAGAAAAATGAGCATCAATTCATTTAACACTACAAAATATTTAATTATCAACAATTTTCATAGTAAGCGAACCACTCTACAATTGTTAAATTCAAGAAACATAATTCAGCAATTACTTATTATTGTTGGGGCACCACAGACTATAATCGTTTACTATTTCATACTGTGTATATTGTTGGAATAACATAGTTTGTGGTTGATTACTTTTTTGCACCACTGACGTTGTTAATCAGCCACGCGTCATGGTACATAAAAGTAATCAACATTTTTTTTGAGGTTGTTTTAACTACACCCCGTAGTTGACGCAAAAATAACTAAGGAAAATTATTGATTTTACCAAGATTTTTCTCTCAGTGCGTTAGTTTTTAATTGAATAAAATGATATATCTTAATGAAACTTTGTACATGTACTTTATTTGCCTTATACTACATAAAAAAATTGTTTAACATTTTTTGTGGTCCCCTGTCGTCTGCTACCATTTTTTTTTGAAAAAAACACCAAAAAAAGCTGGTGTGCACGATAACTGCCCTCAGAAAAGGCTGAAAAAAACAAAAACGGGGTTTTCATCAGCATCAAAGCGACCTTGGAATGAACTAAAAAAAAATTGGATTGAAAAATAAGAAAATGGTGGCGTTTTTTCGAAAATCGAAATTTTTTTCCCTCAAAAATCGGTTATAACTAAAAAAAATGTAATGCCGTTTTTTTCATCTGTAGTTCATTCTGATCATTAGCATGTACAGATTAACGTGTTAAAATTTCAGAACGATTGGATAAATACATTTTTTTAAATCATGCACGCTAACTTGAAAAAGGTTATTTCGAGAAAATCGCTTTTAAAATTAAAATTTAATATTTTTTGTAATAAACCTTACCGAAATTTAATCTGCGTTGCCTGGACCATACAATATACCTTCCTATTGCTCATACTTCTCCTCTTCCGCAGATTTTTGCTCCCTTCGAGGAGTTCTGGCCTCTTTAGATGCCTCAGTCGAGTGTTTTTCCGCCTGGTTGATTCTTGCAGTATCTCTATTTTCTGGATAATCCAGCGCACGTTGGCCAATTGTAATTCCCATTACATTACATTATTTTCAAGATAGCCATAAATCCTTCATTGAATGCACATGCAAAAATATTTGCAGCCTTATTTATGAGATTTTTTCCAGAAAAAGTATGTTTGGGTGCCAAATTTCAAATACAAGAATTATAGCTTTCGTTATTATTCTGCATAAAATTGCCCAAATAGTGCTTTAATAAATCTTCTGATGAAAAGTCTTCATAAATAGGCTTTAAGATTTCTTGTACTTTATCATCTAAAAGTGGAAGAATGCTTGAAATCTTTTAAAGCATTACCACCACCACCTAGTCTTTTCTCCAACAGGACAATAAGATTGTTGAGGGTTCTCATCAGTTCAAATTTTTTGGTAATTTTCTGCCCAAATTTCCTTGCGCATGTTTTCAACCGAATTAGAATTTCATCGTATAGCTAAGCCATAATATGTTGATAAATTTTTCGTTAAATTTTGTGTCAGTTAGACTTTTTTCGGACCTTTTTTTGGAGTTTCAACATTTTTTTAGAAGCATCTTTTTCAGCTAATGTTTTTTTTTGCTTTCTTGCCAAGGCTAACTTTTTTTTTATTCTTTTGAAGGAATTGACTCACTTATCTTTCTCTACACTTTGGCCTAAGTCGATATAGCGGTTTAGCGAAGTGAACGAAAATCATAGGAAAAATGATTTTGGCACGCTTCACTATATATGCTCACAATATTTTTTTTTTTGGATATCAACTTTATGTTATTAAAATTATGTTTTTAAAGCTTCATTCCAACATATTCCATCAAAATTAGTTAAATTTTAAAATCGCTTTTCGTCCCAATGGTAAAAGGAATTTGTTCGGAAACCTGCTGTGGCAAAAAGCTTTTAGATATATTTATCTTATGAAGTTCACGTGCTATATGTGTAATAATAATAATAATAATAATAATAATAATAATAATAATAATAATAATCATTAAGCTTTTGAAAATTCGCAATCTTCTGCGTATACAGTAGGAAAATAAATCTTGAGTTTGGAAAGCCCCAGCAACTAATTTATGTTTTAATTTAAGGTATCCTAAGTTTGCTGAGTATATGTATATATTAAATAAAGACATGTTTAAGGAAAAAGCTAATAAAACCTTGTGTAGATTATGCTAGAAGTGATCTAGCTAAATTTAAAATTAAAGCTAGAGATGACTGCCCATATCTGTTAGGGAATCAAAGAAAGAATGAGTGGATTGTTGGATTCCATATATATGGTGTCTGAGTTCAAGTGTCCGAAATATGTACTTGATGTTGGCCAGACTGCGAACGTCGCATTGAGTAGTAGAATTATTTATTTAGGGTTATTTTTAGACACTTGTTTTGGATAATTTGCAATTTTTTTGTGGCAGGGTGTACATTTGTACCAGATTGGGGCTTCGCATAGAACAGAAAGTTGTATAATTGACTTATTAAATAGAAGATAGTTGTTGGGAGATAATTTTTTAAATGTATGTATCCATATGTATCATTTTCGCGTATCGTATCACCGTTGCGTATCAGTGGATACGACAAACGTATCTTCGTTGCATATCAAAATTTGATACAAAGAAACGCAACGAACTCGATCGGTCATTTGGCGGTTTCTTGCCGTCGCATCAAAGAGATGATACGATACGAAGTGGAGTCATGTGTGGACACGTTGCGTTGTACACTATAGATTAGTGAATAAAAGCATTGCAGCTGCGTATCGAGCTTTTTGCAACGGATCGTTTTGATGATACATGGAATATTGAGTAGTGTGGACACCGTATCTGTTTAGTGAATGATACGCAACAGGGATACGATACGGAATAAATGCAATATATGGATACCTACCTTAAGACAATCAAGCCCATCGAGTGACTGTCAACGAATCCTTTTTCAATCAGGTTGCATACTCTTGGCTGACCCACCAGCTAGGATGGTAAAAAATTCGGGTCTATATACAAATTGCTAGTCGAGAATGATTTTGTGCTCCGTAATTTTTTGCAATAGGCTTATTTTCATGATAGTTTCAATTACCTTGCTCAGTGTAGGCAGCCGACCTATGGGTCTGTAGCTCAGAGGCGAATTTGAATTTTAGTCAGGTCTAAGTATTGAGATGAGAGTGGCCGTTAAATGTACTGGGAAAGTAGTTCAGGAATTAAAAACGACACAGAGTAGAGTTATAACCTATAAGAATGTTTGAAATATTGTCGACTCCGGCAAATGCTTTTTTTCAACTTTTTAATCTGATTCTTTATAATCAATTTTTTAATCTAATTTCTTCAGATTTAAAGTCGAAAGGTTTGGCTAAAAGCTCTTTAATTTTACGACGCTAAAAGAAATGGCTGTTTTATGTAACAAACTATGCTCAAGTGTTTGATTCTGTGAACCACGAGCTTCTTTTGCTTAAACTAGATATGCGTATCTCTTCAGTGCTCAAACTCCTCTCATTCCTCATACTTTAGTGATAACGCTTATGTAGTTACATTTAACATTGGTCCTTTCACTCCTTTCTTTGCCACTTTAGGAGTTCCACAGGGATTCATTCAAGATAGTCTGCTTTTTTTTCTTTTTGGCAACGATCTTCTATTCATCGTTAACTCGTGTTGTTTGATGATTTCAAAGTATTCCGAGTGATTGAATCCATTGCTAGTTGTATTTGGCGCCTTTAGGTAGCAAGTACATTGACATGTCCTTGATCTTCTTCTTTTTTTCCGTCGCTTCTCTCGATGATGTTTAATATTATCCTTGAAAATATTTCTAGGATCTTAGCATAATCTTTGATTTTATGCTAGAATTTAACCGGTAAATATTGCACTTGATTACAAGGGGCTCTCTATTCTATAACTTCGCCAGAAGTCATAAATCTGTAATTGACTTTTCTACCTCATTACATTTGTTTTCTTCTTTCGTATCTCCGAAATTTTTTTGCCGGATTCGGATAAATTAGTCGGATAATTCTTTGCACCGCAAGTTCACTTGCACTTAGAAAACTTTATTTTCGATAGATTCTTGTCAAAATAATCATTTGGAAGTTATTCAAAATATTTTGAATGGTCTTATTTCTACTAGCAACTGATAATGACATTGAAAACGAAAGCAGAAACGACTTATTTTTCGCACATTACTCATCCAGAAATAAAGCAATATGTAGCCTTAATGACCAGTTTCAATAACTGTTTTTTCTCAATGCCACATGCTTAGTATCTTATCTTGCTAACAATTTCAATTCTTTAGATCTTTAAGTGAATCGAATATGTATAAATTAATAATGAAAAAAATAGGTGCTAATAAGCGCGCTACCGTTTACCTTGAAACATTCACTTTTAGAAATTCGAAAACAATTCAATCTTATCTAATCAACACACGCTTTTTCGCTTTTACAGTCAATTTTTTTGAACAATGGAAACCAAACCGGTGAAAAATGGCGTCATCAAACCAGAAAAACCATGCAAGAAACGAAGAAGAGATAAGAGTGACTTAGGTCCTGATTTCGTAGCTCCAGATGGAGGCTGGGGATGGATTGTGTGTTTTGCCGGCGGTCTTTCGACTGTAAGAGATGGAACTTGTAAAATTTTGCGATGTGGACTAAACGAAAGTTTTTTTCAGCTTTCTATTTTTCCTGTCATACAACAATTCGGCCTTATTTATCGAGAGTGTCTTATGGACTTGAACATCTCAAATTCCCAAATTACAACATTGATTAACGCAAACAATGCATTGTCTTCAGTTACAGGTAGGTAGTCACTTTAGGACTTTAATATCATGTCTTACTTTAAAATTATCTGTTTGATTATTACCGTATTATATTACAGGTCTCATGAACGGCCCACTATTCAGACGATTTACCTTCAGACAAGTTGGAATCGCAGCGGCGCTCTTGAACGTTTTAGGTCTTTTCTGTGCAACCCTGTCTAATTCATTCTTTAGCTACCTGATCTCTATAGCAATATTATACGGTAATTCGAACTTTTGGCAATTTCAAATCATAGATCATCCTTAAACTTTTTTTTATCTTAGGCGCTGGATTTGGTTTGTTCTCATCGGCCTCGTCGTTAGCCCTAAATACATACTTTAAAGAGAAGAGAAGATTCGCTGCCGGCTTTGCATGGACTATGACGTCACTGGGTCCAATTATAATGCCCTATGTCGTCACAGTACTTCTGAAAGAGTATGGTGTTCAAGGAACTGTGCTCATATTCACGGCCATCGCTATGCATGCGGTGGCGGGAGCCTTAATTTTCCAACCTGTCCAATGGCATACAAAGAAACCAAAATGCGAGAATGTAGAGACCGAACCTGAAGATCCTGGCTCGCATCTTTGTGCATATTGTCGCGCACGGAAGCAAAAGGCGTCTGGAATTTCTTCTGGTCAGTATATTTACTCGGAGGACGACAAGGATATGCCAGGGTATGCAATCATTGACCCTGCTACGCCGATGCTTGCCAGAGCAAACGATGGGTGGACTGCTCCTCCAAGTCGATGTAGCTCGAGGCTGTCCTTGAATTCCGGTAAATGGAAATCGACTCAAAACTTGTCTAGGAACAAATATTCAAATCCAAACTTCAACAAATACAATGTCCAAGACTTGGGAGACGATATGTTTCTGAAGCCGAACAATTTTAATCGTGAGAAGGAGCTTTCTAGATTGGCCCTGGATTTCAAAGGCGATTTTGAAAATCCTAGACTGTGTACGTGTGAGGTTGAAAGGAAGCTTCTGGAGCAAGATACTGATGAATGTGTTTCGGAGAAGGAAAAGGAGAACTTATCTTGCTGGCGAAAAGTTGTAATTTTCTTCGATTTGGATCTTCTGAGAGATCTGACTTATGTTAATCTTATGTTAGGCATCACTATTGCCAACTTCGCTGAAATCAATTTTTCGATTCTGACTCCGTTTATTTTGAGTGACTTCGGCTTTGACAAACCAAAGATTGCTATCACTATGTCGCTTTTGGCGAGTTTGGATAGTGCCATGAGGTTTTTGATTCCGTTCATTGCCGAAAAAGTCGGCTGGGACAACAAAACGTTTTTCCTTCTGGGTGTACTGGGGATGGCAGGTGGAAGAATCATTTTCGCGCACTTTCACTCATTCGAAGTCATATTGTGTGCAGCAGCGTGGATCGGAATGTGCAAAGCATTACGAACTGTATTTTTGGCCTTAATTATTCCTGGGTATGTGCCGCTCAGCCGATTGCCCGCTGCGTCTGGATTGCAGTTGTTAGTTTCTGGAATGTTCACACTGTGCGCTGGACCTCTAGTTGGTAAGTCAGTTTGATTTTGTATTTGCTGGGTTTTTGTCATAGAACACACACATTTAACATTCGCTATATTTTAGTAATTACTTTTTTTCCAAAAGCCATTTATGGCGGCGACGAAACAATTTTTTTACTCATAGTTTAATGGAAATTTTGTTATTTCCAGGTGTTATTCGCGATAAAACTGATTACGTTTTCACTCTTCACTGCCTCAATCTACTCACATATACAACAGCTATCTTCTGGACATTAGAATCTGTTTTGAGTCGAAGGAAGCGCAAGAAGTTGAACGAGAACGGGACTGAACAGTAACTTTAGGTCATAATGCTTAATCAAATACTTAACGTAAATATACAGTATTTAGATATAGAAACGTTCTTCGTAAGTATGTTGCATGTAGTTAGTTTTTATGTGTATATCTATTTTAGGTTTATATCTAAGGTATTTAACAAATATTTATCGATACTCGGTGTAAAATTAATTTTTAAAATGAAGCTGATTTGTGATAAGAACGATAAAGATGTGTTTCATGTGGTTACGAGTTTTATTAAATAAAGTGAGATATTGTATTTTATTGCGTCTTTGAAGCAACGATTATTGAAAATTAATGAAAGTGAATGATAATATTTTATCAACGGACAAAGAAATTGTCAATAATAGCCCAGACAAATAATCTGAAGCTAAAATCAATTGAAATAGAAAAATAAAGTCACCGAAAATTAAAGTGATGTTTTTCCCACAAGGTGTCAATGAATGAAAACGCTCTGCAAGTAAACTTTCAAAGGTCGTTCTAATAATCTACGGCGATTATCGAAATACATCAATTTTCTTCCGCATATGCCCCTCGTGCGTTTTGTGGTTTCGATTTCTCAAGTTTTATTATAACAAATATTCCAAACGAAGTGTAAGGTTGCAGTTGATGAATATAGCCAGAAGTTTCTCTTCCTGAAGTATTTTATAAATTCATTAGTAGGCCTTTTTTTCTTTTTTGAATTTAGTGATTAGTAATGCAATTTTTTTTATAAGATATTGAGATATTGAGAGGAAAACACCAAGACGTTTTTCCGCTTCAGAAAGGAAGGGCCCGAATTTGGCACATTATTACATTCCTTCGTTATCAGATTCAATCCTGTTTATTTTACGTATGCTGGAGTGTCGAAAAAGTTTGATGTACGTGTTTCGCAAATTAAAAAATCTTGACTTGCCTCTTTAGATATCTTTAGTGACATTCAGAAATCTTTTTAATCACGACGCGAAAAATTTGAGACCCGTAAAATACCGATTTTTCAAATAATCTATCTATTTTGCAGTCGTAGCAGCATTTGAATTAAGAAGATAGAAGAAGATATACACCACGAAATATTACAAAGCTGTCGATCATGAGCAATTGCTCATGATAGGGAAATCTAGTGAAAGCTTTGGCATAACCGTCAAAAACAGTATGCTCGTTTGAACGAAATATGACGATTCCATTTTGGAATTTTGTTGTGTGAAGTGGAAGGGTAGTTCTGGTCACTCCTCATCAAACTTTTTTCCTATCTTGTTGTCAAATGAACAATAACTTTTTACAAGTAGTCACAATAATTAGCTGAACAGGTTCACGACTCTATTTTGTTTGTGTGTGTGTGTGTCTCTGGGTTGGAGGAAATGGGCCCAAGCACTCAGGTCAAAATACCTATTATACTCGCAGCCTATAATAGCTTTCCAGATTTCATAGCAATATCTAGGACCAATTATTGGGAAAAAAGGAGTGAGATACGTGCCACATCGCAGCTAAAACATTGACATCTTAGACGCGCAAACGCTGGGCACTTAAACCCGAATTACTTTACAAATGAACAATAATTACATCCCCAGTACAAAATAGAGTCAGCCTCTTCCAGACCAGACAGGAGTCACAGAAGTCAGCCTGCGCAACGCCAATTGGGTACATACATACATACTTCTATGTAGTTGTATACAATCAGTATGCCTATCATGGCTCTGCAAGCTATCCTGCTCCTGTTGATTAGGAATCTTGCAGTCGCATGGTTAGGCTCTGAAAGGAAGACCTAATTGTGCTTGGCCACATCAGAAGATATTCATCTCTGTGAGCATCAGTAGATATGGTCTTCACACCCAAGGCGGGTTCAGAGCCCTGTAGTGGTAGCCTCAAATCAAGGTTTAAATTTCTTCAACTTTCTTCAATTGCCCAGGAAGCAGCTCCCAAGATAGCAAATAATCCTGCTTAAAAACATGTAAATCGAGAGAAGAGGCCCATCTGTCTTTCGGTGAATGCAAATAGACACCAGCACCAGATCTAACATCTGTCGTCGCGCTGTCCGTGAAGAGGATCTCAGAATGTCCCCACGTGAAGGTATCTGGATCCTCCCAGTATTTTCTACTTAAGGAGGCTATTTCGCACGTTCTATCGAAGTCGAAAGTTCAGAAAGCACAGCGAGAATCAAGGATATCTCACGCATCGAACCTCTAAAAGAGCAATGCCCCAAATCGTCGTTTCCTAACCATAGGCTAAGCTAAGCTAGTCTATGGGCAGAGCTAATCGCCACACTCTGAATATGAATGTCGAGAGGAGGCAAATTGAGAAGCGCATCAAAGGCCACACCCAGTGTAGTACTCATTGCACTACAGATACTCAGGCACACAGTGCTTTGCAGCGTTGCTAACTTCTTGCGAGAATACAATAGCTTCACAATAGTCCAACATACCACGGATTATGATTGTTACGAAGATCCACATAACTACACGAGGCTTGAGACTCCATGTGGTGATAAAAGCTTCCTTGCACTACCCGTAAGGATTTATAGCACGAGTAAGCTTCATTTCCACATGATTCTTCCATAGATGTTTTTGCTTCGAAAATTCGCCAAGATATTTCAAGAGTTACACCCTTGATGAATGAAATAAGTTTTATCTTATCAGGATTCACTGTTAAGCCATGCTTTGAACACCAACTGTTAATTAGATTCAATGCGCGTTGTGTATTTCTACATACCACAGTGACTGTTAAAGTGGCCACATCATCAGCATAAGCCTGTGCGCTCAGCCGTTCTTGTTGCAGTTAGTTTAGCAGGGAGTCAACTAACACACTTCACAAGAGTGGTAATAGGACACCCTTTTGAGGCCAGCCACTTGTCGTCTCCGTTCTCAAGCAGCAATCAAATCTAGCTTTCGAAAGCAGCAATCTTTGCGTCAGCATAGCATGTATCCACTTAACTAAGACGTCGTCCACGCCATGAGCTTTTATAGTTTCACATAGTTCCACAATTTGGGCGCGGTCAAAGGCCTATTTTATGTTCATAAATATCCCCATGGCAAACTCACGATTTGAGATCGCTCCCTCAATTCTGGAAACCAGTGAATGACTCGCATGATTTAAACTTGAACGCCTCTCCAGGCATTTCAATATAAATGGAGTTAAGCTGACCGGCCTAAAGTTTCGTGGATCCGAATAGTCATCTCTCCTCGGTTTAGGTATAAAAACTACCTTAATTTGTCACCAAGGTGAAAGAGCACACCATATGATGCTGGAACGGAAAGTCAGTCCCAAGCAAAGTCTGTAGAGACTCCTTTTTGGGCTTCGTAAAGTCACCGTCTGAACGTTTTAGAAAGTTCAGCTTAGGTGATTGATCCTTCTCTAGGACTTTACAAAGCTCGCTTACAAGCTCGATTTCTGAGTTTCCTGGTACTTTTCCAGAGCTTCTGTTGCTCTCGGTTCCACCAAGGAACTGTCTTGCCACATCTACTGCTACTGAACGGGCAAGTCAACTAACAACTATTTGTAATGCCTCTATTCAGAGTGCTCAACCGGGATTTTATTGACTTTGGTGATTTTTCCAGAGATAGGGACATTCTCTGTCTGCAAGAGGTCGATTGAACTTATTGTCAGCCTAATCAGTGTCCCTTGCATCTCTTCTTTCCACCACGGTTGTAAGATCTGTTTTTAAAAGTGCGCCTAGTAACGATGAACAGAGAGTGAAACTTCATCCGATACATGCCATCCAGTTATTGATCTAACTATTCGGAGTGATAAATGTGGGACAAATCTCAGTACTCAAAGTCATCAGCCTCTATTGTTCGTTGAAAACTGAGCTCCAATACAAAAATTAACTATGACAATTGCATATCTTGATATGCAAGAATTCTCAAATTCTATCAATGGTATACAATTAAATTCATTTTCGTATGCATACACATATTGCCGAGATGGGAAAAATGCATCAATTTAGTGTGCTGATACAGTTCGACTCACTCGTTTAGATAACTCGATCAGTGTGATTCAATCAATTGTGTCAATCAGTTTCTGATTGAAATATTATGTTAATATGTAACAGGATTACATTTCAAGTTTTTTATTAGAACAGATTAGAAGAGAAATCGAGACAAAATAAACGACATCTGAGATACATGAATTCAATTTTAGTGAAAATGATTTTCTTGTAAAAAAATTATTTATATTTTACTTATAAATTAGAATTTAGAAAAATTAATTTTGATGCTTTCTATGAACTTAGTCGTTGAGCACATAGTTCTTCTTCGAAAACATCCTTTCACGAAAAAGAGAAGTAATAATAGCTCCTAGTGCTTTTCCAGCAACTCGTAGTGGCGAGGATATGCTCCCTTCCTTACAGTGCACCAGATAAATGGATATATTTTCCTCTCTTCATTGGCGTTTGTGCACCAGATATTATCCTTCTTTGATTAGTCGATGTGATAAAAATTCTAGTAAGAATATTATAATAGAGTTTAGAGTCGTTTTCTAGCCAAAACAAGGCATCGAGTGTTGTTTCTATTTTTCGAGCAGGATATATAATACGTCGTTGAATTAGGATGACATGTTAACTAGATTGTTTTTGGATTGAACAGGCGTAGCCCCTTTTTTGTGAGCTGAACAGGTTCTGATATGAAATACTGCAAAGGAACGTGTTCTTTGATATTAAAATATTTTTTTAGTAGCCTACTAAAAAAAATTTCTTCGGTTAAGTTTGTAATTAAATTTCATGAAGTTATAAAAAATATCAAGCGATAATTTACCGAAGTATAATTCAATTAAAATCCTCCCCATCACATTAATTTCCTCATATTAACTGAAGCATTTTTCGTTAAAATTATCTACCCAACATGATGCATTTGTACAGGATTTTTCAATTAAGGCCTAATAATTTCGTTTAAGTAGAATGCAGAATCATTGAGACATAAAACTAGAAAATTTTTCTTAATATAACACGTATTATTTTTAAGTATAAAATTCGATTTCGTTCATATCATTACCGCGAGAACGTTTGGCGCGTTGGGTTCTTTGCAACTATTTTTCTAAAACTCTTAGTGGGCATACATAGGGCTAAAAAATTTAAAACACTATCATGTACAAGTTTGAGACATGTTCGAATTCCCCAGTGTACCAAATTCGGCATAATTCTTTCAGAAAATTGAAGCGAATTCAGAAAAACTTTCGGATTCTCAAACGTATTCGGTACGATTTCTTTAAGACCGTTATATGGAAAACGTTACAAAAACGCCAAAAGCGCTCAAACTTTCCCTCTTTAGCTCTTGAAAAACTTTTGTTCATTGGTTCATTTATTTCAGGGTGCATTGCGAATTTTCTGGGAGCTCCTTGTGAATTCTTTGTGAATTCTTTGTGAATTATTTACGAATCCTGTGTGAATTTTTTGCAGTTGTTAAGTAGTTCTTTGAGAATGCTTCCAATACTTTTTGAACATATTCATATGAGATATAATCAAAAAAAAACTTATATTGAATTCCGATACTAATTCTTTCTTTCTATTTTTTCTTTCATTTAATGTTATTTATTTAAGAAAAAACAAATTTAACAAACTTGTCTTTGCTGCTATCAAAAATCATTTTTAAAAACCTTCGAGCTCGTTCCGTTTTCTTCAAGGAAATCTTCGCACGGCAGTTTCTGCCTACAAAAGGCCGAAGTTACTAGAGAATAAAAAAATTTGAGTAACATTTCGAACCTTTAAAATAGACAGTGCTAACATCTCAAACAACACAGCTTCAAAATACTTTATGGGCACGTGCACTTATTTATGAAAAATGGTTATACGACTAAAGTTCTGTTTTAATACATAATTTACTAAATGAAACATTAATGGCATTAGGTTCGGAGTTTGTTGTGAATTCGAACGTATTTCACAACAATCTCTTAAAAATTTCCCTGTAACAGATTCGTTCGCGCTCTGTTTGGAATTTGCTCGAACTCAGTGAAATACGAGTATTCGCAACGAGTTTCGATTGATTTTCAATTTGTTTCTTCAAAATTTCAGAAGAGATTCTTAAAAATATTCAAATGTTTCTCATAAAATAATGAACAGTCACACACACACCACTCAAAAGTTTTATTTATTTCAAGAGCTTTTTATACTTCTTTCTGTTTTGCTCACTTTTGCATTAAACGGCCCACAGAAACGGAGATCTAGTCGTCGACTGGATCTCAATTGATTTGCCACAGACACAGAGAATGTAATCGCAACTTGAATTGCAATCTCATTTGAACGTTGTTTTCGTGGAGGCAACACACGCTTTGGAATGGGTGTTTTCAGGTCATTTTCGTTGTAAGAAAACGGAGGACATATGTACATTTTAAGCATTATTAGCAAATGATGTTTTACGTAAAGTAATTTCGAACAGGTACATATACTCGGATATATAAGGTATTTGTACTTTCTGCTTCAGGCATCTGTAACCTAGTCATAGATTCCTCTAAATAATTTTTCATCATAACCAGGCATTGATTGTTCGTATTAGGGGTGTCGGAACTGATTTTCGAAGAAAATTATAAATTTGTATGTATCATGAGCTGGCAGCAATTGTGCCTTAATAGGGTTTAAAAGTATGTTTCACGTAAAGTTATTTCGAACAGGTATGTACGGGTATCTAGGTATTCGTACTTTCTGGTTCAGCCATATGTAGCCCTCTAAATACTTTTTTATTGAATTTTAATTGGCGGTCATCATAGGCAAGCAGCACTGAAAATGAACTAAATATCCGTTGCTGCCAAAGAAAAGATATTATTGTTCCACATCTATTCTTTTCGTTCATAAATATTTCCTGAAATAATAAAACATTAACGGGAACATGAGGTATGCTAACTGACTCTTGTTGAGCGTACTCATACACAATTCAGTCCGTTAAACCAATGATTTCAAATTATGTTACCATTACGTTACACTAAATTCAAATGAGATCTCCATTCTAGTCTCAAAATCACCACAGACACAGCAACGTGTTCGTCGACCAGTAGCTCCGCCCACCAAATATCAAAAAATTTTGATATTTACTGCAACCGTTGCAGAGACTCAAAATGCAACCTGAGACTAGCCCACAGACAGAGATTTCGGTTGCAGATATCGCATATTGCAGATCGAGTTGTCGACGAGATCTCTCGTCTGTGGGCCGTTTTAGTCATAGCTAATTCTGAATTCCAAATTTGGCACGCTGGGTCATTTCACATACTTGGTTTTTTTATTTGTTGGTAGAATTATAAGAGTACTTAAAGTATCACTAAAATGGCCGCTGGTGCCAAAGGACTAAAACATTTGGTGAAATTGAGACTTATTTCATATACACACCAATGTACACTGGAAATTTCAGCTCAATCAGCTGACGCGTTCACGAGAAACGGAGATACATATGTATATACAAAATTGGTGTGTTCTTTTTGAAACATCCTATAAAGCTTGTACATTTTCGCCACGCTAGAGTTGAGTGGCAAAAAAAAACCTCAAACCATATTAGAATATTCCTACTACGCAGGACTTGGATTTCGCATTTCGAGAATGCATATTGCGAGCTGCGATATTTTGATGCAAACAAAAATGAAGGTACCTACTTAAAAAGCCAGCTGAATACCCACTGCTGTGGTAGGCTTTTACGGTAAGAAATTTTCTATACTTTGTGCTCTCATACACTTTATTATTTATATTCTTACAAAAACCATAACGAATTACAACATGGAAAATCTATCAATTAGAATAATACTAGCTATACATTTTGAATATTCAATTCGGAAGCATTATCTAAATTGAAAAGTGAAGCATGTTTCCAAAAATTATGCAATAGTAGAAGATATTTTCATGGAAAACTTTTGCTCAATATTTAGCCAATATCTGTCTCGAAAGTTTATCTGCAAGATGTGTATGGAATATCACAGGTGGCCTTTTAAGTTCCATCAAAGACTCGCACAATATAGTTAACTTAAAAGCTTAAAAGCTTATTCGGACTCAATTAAAACTTTATTTCAGATATGTATGTACATATACATAAAACCGGAAGTTAATTCATTACAATGTTAAATTTATGCACATATGTACAAGGGTGCTAGCAAGTAAAACGTTAATCTGGAATTGCATCTAATTTAATCTTATGATCTTATTTCTTCTTATCGTATTGCCCAATATTTTCTTCTTATTTGGCCGTAATAGTTAATTATAAAATTAGTTAAAAACGAAATGAAATTTAATCAGCTTAACGGATGTTACGATAATAAAATAAAAATACTATATTCTTTCTAGTTGTTTACATATCAATTACAAAATAATATTACTTTTCGAATAAACAAGTAAAAATATCGGTTGGTTCAAACTGCTGATTCGTTTTGAAAGTATGCTCTTAATAAACATAATTCGTCAAGAGTTTCAAAATTTACACTAGATCTGATTTTGCTGCTGAAAAAGATGTTTCGGGTTCGACACTTTTTGGCGGGATATTGGGCCTGGAATCTTACGCCAGTTATAATAATGAGCACTTAGTGCCTCCGTTTTCATAATACGTTATTTCTTTTAGTATTAAGTTCTGGGATGTTCGCTGATGTCGTAATGACGAAACTTTTCTAATTCTCAAAATGGGTTGAATTTTATCAATCCCGAAATATCGAGATCCCGAAAATGCCCAAAATGTGTCGGGATCCTGCCTGCATGCCGTACAATCACATGAGGATAGCTTGTTCTTTTTTAGGACTCGCTTTAAGACTAGCGATGGATAGTAATCCTTTGAAAAATCAAACTTTTTCGAAAGTCTTGTGTTATACCTAGTCATTAAAAATAGCTTGCTTTCGCTCAGTGCTAACTTCGCATTCTGGAGAATTTTCAAACAATTTGACAAGCTTTTGCTATGGAAACTACCGTTAATTAATTAAATCCAATAATTTACACGTGCAATGCACAAAACACCCAACGTAATCATCGATAATTCTTCTAGAGATATATTTTTCACCTCGAATCCCGCCAGTGCCATGGCTGCAAGTGTGAATGCGTGTGATTGTCAATGCGGGTGGCAAATGGGCCTAAACTGGTGGCCTAATGCTGCCCGCGTTCCCGGCAGCCCTCTTCACTAACCTAACCTAATATTGTCTTAGTATGTTGCTATAAGAAAAAAATATATAATTACAATTCTGCTTTCTTCTAGAAGTGACTGTGATTTCCTTTAAGCTTTATGTATGAAATACCTATGAATGCTCATGAAAAACCTATGCACCGTATATATGTAAACTTAAATACCAGCATCCTTCCTTTCTCCAACCTTTATATTAGCTCATGTTTGTCTTTAATTATTAACACTTTTTTTTTTTAACTTTTCTACCATTTTGACAAAATTCAGTTTTTACTCATACATATATCTACGGTAAAAGTATGAAAAAACAGTCGATGAAACGTTCGTAAAGGCATAGGATGAAGATGGCTTATCTTATGAAAGGATACTTACCTATCTACGCAATGTTAAACACTTATCGCAAATCTTAGTATCGCAAATCTTTACACTTACCACAAATATTCGAACAGTGTGCTTCGTACCCATCGGTACTCATGCATCTTGTCTAATATGATGCATCTTGTCCATGATTTCGTGAGCAAACCAAATCGGTTTGTGAATATCGTCGAAGCCAGCACTAGATCTATTTCGAGCGGTGACGAACTATAAACTCTCAATAACCCTAATAAAACCCTTATAATTCAGACAAGAGCCGACGATGAAGCCATTCGTGCTTACCGTTTCTTGAATGGAGAACAACAGGCGAGAATAGACGAGGTGACCAGTTAAACTTTCGTGCTCAGTAGCGTTTGCCATATCTCAGGGAGAGTATAAACCCGGCATTAGACGTCTTTACCAATAGATGTTTCGGTGATATGTTTGTATTTTTGTGGTTGTATATTTGTTTTTGGAGTTTTTTGTTTGTTTGTTTATCATCATCGTGTTGTCTTCTCATCTAGTTTGTGTAAGTTTTTGAGTATTATCCCTCAAATTTTTGCCCCTGCTACTCCCAGAGGACAAGCAGGGATCAAAAATTGAAGAAAAACGTTCAAAAAGTACACGAGAAGACAACTCACTGACGATTAAAAAACAAACAAAACACATCCAGAAAAAACAAACCAGTCAAAAACAAAAATACCAACCAGTCATCATTCGGTAAAACGGTCTAACGGCTATGGGGACACGAAGTCAAGTTTTACGCTAATAACTTATGGCAATGCGTTTACACAATTGGTAGTTTCTCGAAGTTTTTCAGCACTCATGAATGTCCTGCCTGGAGCTTTGCAAAAAAAATTTCCGACATTTTGCCATATGTCAAAAAAAAATCGACTAAGGATGGACGGATAATCCGCAAGCTGGTTAGTCCGCACGCGGTTAATCGGGGTTTCACTATATATTGGTTTCGGTTTGATATTTTGATCCACTAATCACATTCACAATTTTTATTTTAAATTATTGGCTGGTAAGCAATCAGTTCTCAGAAATGCTCTTACAATTTATGGTAAAAGTATTTAGTTTAGAAACACAATATCTTGATTTTGGCTTATATTCGATAAGATAAACAAAACCTGCACAGTTCATAAATAGCATCTTATAAATCATTTGAAATTCCAAACAAACTATCAGTTTCGATAATCAATTAGGAGATTAAATTTAGTTTTAAAAATCAATAATTTTAAAGCGACCTTATGTCCCCTACAGAGTTTCTTTATGGGTAGGAATGTATGTTCAATCCAACACAGAAGAAATTGGCTGTATTAAATTCTGTAGCGAACATTTAATTATCATTTTGAACATGCATTTCTAACATCAAAAAACGTCAGGCCTTCGATTACTGAGCAATTCTGCCGGCCTTAGCATAAACGCCCTGTTTATATTTTACTACCTTTGGAGATATTTAATGCATTGTGTTTTTCTTCAGCATGCAGATATATGGAAAGGGCATTACTCACTTTTAATTTTAGCATACTTCCACAAAAGATAGGTCTTTCATATTTAGTAGAATGATGTATTGGAGTTTGTTGTTTTCAAATCCGGTGTTAACTCATAAATGAAAAAAAAAACAAATCAGATAGGGCGTTTATGATAAGCACGGTAGAATTTCTGCCACAAGTGATCGGACGAACAAATTCAGTTTGTGACTTAACAGTAATTGCGTTTCTGGAGCTGTAACCCAGAAAACTCTTTTAGCGCAATATACCTGTATAAGAACAATCCGTGAAATGCACAGCCTTCTATTGCATAACTGCCTTAAAAAAAATCAACTTTTATAACTTTTCAGTACTCAGGAATGTGCACTCCTGTGCACAGTACTGAGTAGTTTGAACACCTTATCATTTTTTATGCTGGAACTACAACTACAAAAACTTTGCCCACTTCTTGACCTTTTTTAATGGGTGCAGGTATCATATTTTTATATTCAATACGCACCTTAATTTGGTCATGCAATTTGCGATTGTAAGTTATGGTAATATCGTTTGCAACTGTAATAGGCACTTTTTTATCTTTTCCATAAAGAACATTTACTTTCAGCGATTTAGGTTTAATAATTTGATTAAAAAATCTTAATTTGAAAATGTAAAATTGAAGTAGGGGAATGTGGTCTGAGATGGTATAGCGATTGAGATGGCACAATAGGTGAATTTTCGCAATTTGCAGTCGAGTGAATTGCCAAAAAACACACGTGCCGAAAATGTTGTTGCATCAAAAAAATCGAAACGGACACTACGTCTGTTTTCATTAATTTTTCCTTGCGTAAATATGTTATTTCGTTCCAAAATAACCCAGACTGTGAGTATTCCAGGTCGCGATATCAGGTAAATTGTATATACATACTCGTGTATGTGGTGAATATAATGTGTTAATAACAGATATGTAAATTCTTAATAATATAGTAAGAGATATGTAAATTCTTTTTTTTCGTGATTATGTACCTCTAGGGTAAGATGGTCTATGGGTATGCTGTCTCACCCATAGACAATGCTGACAGAAGTTTCAATAAATGATTTTGTAAATTAAGCTATTAATAATATTATTTGATATTATTTTGTTTCCGCAACTTCAGCGACGATAGTAATCCAAAATGTACCTTTATCATTTTAGAATGGTGCCATTTGCCAAAAAATCAAAACTCTTTTCACCCTCATAACTTCTAGCGCAGTCATTCAATCGAAACGAAATTCACAGGGTGGGCTTAGAATTTTAGAATGGCGCCATTTGTCAGAAAATCAGCAAAGCATGCTTGGAATGAAAAAAATATGAGGGATGTAACTGCAGCGGTTCGTGGTAAAAGAATAGGATGGCAGATGGCGGCAAAAGCATACAATGTTACAGCTACTACAATCCGACGTGTCGAGCAGAGACGAGTAACTCGTCAAAAGGATATTTAGGTGGTCATAAAGCTACATTAACTAAAGATGTCGAACAAAAAATAATTGAGCACTTACAAGAAATCACAGTATTTGATGAACTGCTAGATTGTTTATTTGCTAATAATAAACTATTATTTGATAAATAATTCCTATTTATTTCAAAACAATGACATATTTCTCAATAATGAATCTTTTTAAAATCCATGCAATCTTAGTCCACATTCCCCTATAACAGTAGCTTTATTTAGTATAATAAGAAAATCTTCAAAATGAATTTTAATAGAAATAAGTATTTTTCAGTTCTGATTTTTATTAAGTTTCTGAATATGAAACTTCAAATGTAAACAAAAGACTGAGTTTTAAAGCACGCAATGGAAAAGTACTGATTATGTTGTAAAATCTACGCATTTTCCATGCATATGGGGCTAACTTTCGTAAGGTCTGTCACATTTTTTTCGAAAAAAGTAATTTCGTTCGCTGCGATTTTTGCTGCTGTTTTTCACCGTAATTTTCGATGTGGTCTGTTGCTGTGATCTTTTGCTTAGTTTTTTACACTGTGAAAAATATCAGTGGTTAATCTGTCGGCAAAAAATTGGTATACAAACCAGTAGTGCCTTCGATTTATTTACAAGAGAATAAAATTTACAATATTTTAATTCACTAGCTTACCTACTATTTTATCTCAGTAAACAATACATTCGGTGAACATTCAACTCGCAATCAAAACCAAAACATTCAAATTGAAATATTAAATTTATTTGTTGGTAAACTGCACATTAATTTCTTATCTAATCTTAAACCTATGCGCTTAAGAAACTGACACTTATGTCATGATTAAATCCACTTTCAATTAGCTTTCAAAGATTAACTGGCGAAAGCTGTGACACTTCGGTATTCAACTTTGATCTGAAAATGCTTCAGGATTAAATAATAATATTACGCAGGATTAAATAATTTGATACAAAATCACAGGAATTGTTTCAGCATTGGAATTTCGGGCAATTCTAGAAAAAATATTATAGGCAGTATTATATGAGTTCATTGTTTTCAATAGAATTTTGAACAAAGAATACCAGGACTATCACAGCTGTCAATCCATCAGTCAGGACAAATTTGCTATCTGTTATACATAATTCCTTATATCTACGTAGCACATTCTATATATGTAGCTTGTACTTAAAAAAAAACTATTATGCACACAAAAAATCACGTCATTCTGGCACCTTACAAAGTACATACATTAATTCATATTGCAAAAGATTGTGATGTGTCTGGGAATATGTGGTGGAAGTGAGAAGGATATGATGATGACATGGAATAATTTAGATTTGGTGTGTTACTGATTTATACAGGTGATGCAGGGGATGATTGTTGATGCTTTGGCGATGACTTAACTAGTAGCTTGCTCGTTTGTCGGCGATGATGATGATGATTGTGATTGAGTTGTTCTTTTGTTTGAAGAATCTTCTGTTTCTGCCGCACGCTTTTTATTAAAACTGAGAGGAGTTACAATGGTGATTACCTAAAAATGAATAACAATTAGTATTAATAATATTTGCTGATGCATATAAGCTGGTGTTAGTGCTGCCATATTGATATATTTTAACTTGCTTTTGAATGACCATCAACGGTTTCAACTGGCGCTGGTGGACTGTAAGATGAAACGCCCATTAAGCCAAAAAGTTCGGGCGTAATCGGATTTGTACTATTTGATTTGTAGGATTGACCTGTTGTAAATAGATTGATCAGTGAAATGAGGAAACAAGCGATAACAAATAATATAAAATAATCCATTCAATGCATCTAAAAACACTGTGTAATTATTCATTTTTCATTGCAACAAAGACTAGCATTGCTTCTAACATTTAATGTATTACAAAACACAAAAATTTATTGAAAGTAGAGTACGCAAGTAGAGTATGTTCAATAAAAACGTGTCTTAAAAAAACATTAAAAACCCAATAATTAATTGTTTTTGAATTTATATTTTAAAATATACATTATTTTAAGTTTCGCAAACTATCTCAATATGAAGTCCAATCGCCCTTATTATTTATAATTGCTTCGCATCTTCTGCGACAGCTTTGGCTCAATTTTTGAGCATAATCCACACTAAGATGTCGCTAAATTTGTTTCAAGGTGCGTATAAGTTGCCGTGCACTGCATATTTTTTCCTTTTTAGTTTAAGTTTCTTCAGCGACCACACATTTTCAATGGGATTCGCATCTGGACTCTTGATGGCCAATCCGAAATTTGTATCCCATAAATAGAAAAAGAACTAACAGAAAATTACCTCTTTTAACTTTCTACATATTATGAGAGCATTTTCTGATTCCATAACTACCAAAACATTCAACATAACCATGAAAAAACCAAAGCCACCTCACATAAAAAAAGACAACTTCGCATGAGCTTTTCTTTTTTCTATCAGCACATTCTATAGTTCAGCACGTGAACTACCAATGAGAAATAGAATTTCTGTACTAGTGAATTCACTGGTACAGGAGTGTTGTTGTTTCCAATGCATATACTCTGTTCTCTGCTGGATAGAGGAGCAAAAAAACACGCCTATTATTAGGCGTATTTTTTTGCTTCTCCAGAACAGAGCCGACGCATTGGAAACAACAACACTTCTGTCCCAGTGAATTCACTGGGACAGAATTCTGTTCTGCATAGGCAGCTCATATGCTGAGCTATAGAACGAGCTGATATAAAAAAGAAAAGGGCTAAACTCTACTTGATGTACCACATAGAAGTTCGATGAATTCTGCCGATAGATGTCTGGCTAGCATGTTTGTGTTTTTGTGATTGTGTGTTTGTTTTTGGGGGTGTTTTTTTTTGTTTGTTTGTTTGTTTTTCTTAATTCTGTTAACTTGTCGTGTTTTTTGTATAATTTTGTGTGTTTTTCTTCAATTTTCGATCCACGCCACCAGATATTCTCCCTCTGCTAGTGAAATTTCTTGGCTGTGGTGCATAAAGTCGAGTTTTACCAAAAGAGCACATGAGTAGTTCGCTTTCTTTACCGTGAGGTGGCTTTGGATTTCAAGGTTATGTTGAATGTTATGATAGTTGAGAAATTAGAAAAAGTCCTCATAATGTGTATAAAGTTAAAAAAGGTAATTTTCTGTTATTTCTTTTTATATTTTCTATCGATTATGGCAGTTCATACTCTTACTTTCTCTCTTTATTTTCAACTGTTTTTTACGCCATTTTCTATTCTATTTTGCACCAGCGCAAAAACAAATCGCACCTATTATGACTCTGAGACACAGCAAAAATTCTGTGCAGTGGTACAAAAAATGCAAGCCACCGCGCAAGAAGCTCAAGGTGGCAAAGTCTGCTGGAAAAGTGATGGCGACCGTTTTTTCGGACTCAAAAGGGATCCTGTTGATCGATTTTAAAACATAATCGGATAGCACTGCGCTTCGATTCTAGAACGGTTGAAAGAAGTCGTCAGAGAAAAAAGAAAACGAAAATTAACCAAATATGTTACAAAATCGAATAAGGAACTTCAAGGGAAGAAGTTTTCAAATGATGAAGAAATGGTGGACGCAGTTTTGGCTTAGTTTTCCGACTAAGACAAACAATTTTTTATTTTTGAAGGTATACATAAAATAATTGAGAGACCCGAAAAATATATTAGAGTAGTCCCGCAATATTTGAAAAAGAAAAAGAAATTTGCATTTTTATGTGCACTTCTTATTCCCCATTCCGCGACTTTAATAACTCACCCTCGCGTTTAGCTTCCAGCTCATCAATTTCACTCCAAATGTGGCGAAAATATTAGCAAAATATGGATGTCCACCTAATTGTTGTGAGTGATTCGAATAAAAACTCCAGGAATAAAAATTCCCTGGGAAAAAATAATGCTGCAATTTAGCAATATGTACAGCTTGTGACACCGGGAACCATGCCTGGACAAAATCCTAATGCCATCTTTGAAGAGTTAGTCGATTGTAGGTAAGTATCCCAATAGCAAAAGACTTGGTAACTCCTCCGAATGATGTAGAATTTGAGTTAACGCAAAAATGTCACTACGCCAACATTCTTTTAGAAAATAGGACACTTCGTCTTTACAGACCACATTGATATTAGGCTAACATAATTTAACAAACAATTAATTGCGTTGTGGTTTAAAAATTCCTTGAAAAACAAGGGATAATTTAAAGCATAAGATCTTTTCGAAAGCTGCTTCCTTGAAAAGTAGTAGCGCTGATATCAATTCTGCAGCTACAATGATGATATATGGCCTTAACAACTTGTATTGCTTTGAATTATTCACTGACTAGCTATATGCAAATATATACATTTTCGAGTTTAAATTTATAAATATATATAACATATACTCGTATATAGATTGAATGATCTAATTTAAATCAAATACTTACCAACACCTGGTGTCGGTCGAACTAGAAATCTAGGCGATTTAAACGTTCCTATAGAGTCACCCGGAATATCTGTTTGCACGTTTTGATTTTGGGCTGTTTGTGGGGTCACCACGTAAACTTTTTCTTTGGTCAAAGGTGATATTGATACTTTCAGATGATTCCACAGCTCATGAGGTGCAGAAGTTGGCTGCGTTGCCCTCACATAGAATGGAGAAATATGTGGGTTTTCTGTAGTTGTAGGTAGTTGTTGTGACGCTGAATCGACAGTTTCAATTCGATTGTCTTCCACCAACTTGGTCAAGACTTCGTACTTTCGCAGCTCGTCGTTGTTTAATAACGCTCCGACTCGGGGAGTAGTTGAAGTTGACGTAAACAAACTTGCCGCTCGTTGTTTTGTTAACGAGGGTGTTGTCGTCAGATATTCGTTGGGAATATGTTTGGAGCGCCCACGCAGTGACACAGTACTGCCTTTATTCATAAGTGATGTAAATTCCTGTTCAGTCCAATCGTCGATGTTTTTCTGGAGTTTGACGATGTCAAATGTATTTTTCGATTTGTTTCTATGATCATGTTCACGTCGCAGAAGCTCTCTTATATTTGAGGCTAAGATTTTGGTGAGGTACTTTGTAGTTTTGCTGTTCCCTGCAGGGGATTGTGTTGCCGTAACTACTTTAGATTCTTGCTGTTCGTGTGGATCTGCAGCGTGCGAATTGTCCCATTGAAAGTACCGACTGTTATCATCATCATCACCTGGCTTGTCACTAAGTTCAACTCTAACTTTAAATGGCGTAGGCTTATTGTTTATGGTGTAAGGAATGACTATTTGCTTGGGATTTTTAGGACTTGGTCTTGATGCATATTCAAAAGGATGCGGAGTTGACTGGAATAGTGATGGTGCAGTAACACTGAAGTATAAACCACTTGCATTGGGGGGAGTGTTTATGGTACTTGGTGTTGGTACGAACGCCCAAGGTGTCGATGAAAAGGGAGATTGCCATAAACTGTTGGGGTGATCGCGGCCAGCATTCCGAAACTGTAAATCGCTTGGATCACGAGTGAAAGGGCGGGGTGAGTTTCCAGCTATATAGTAGATAGGAGAGTCCAGTAAATGCTTCGGTGTTTCCCGATTTCTTTGCTCTCCATAGGGTTCAAACGGCACTATCGAGGGAATTGTTGTAGGTGACTCTGTAGTGGTAAATTCAGCCCCAGAGAAAGGATCAAAGGGACTCAGAGTTGTTGTATACTCATCAGGGATGTTGTTGATGAAATTGCCAATATCCAAATTATTTTCATTTCTATAGGATATATTATGCGACGAAGCCGCAACATGACTGTCAGGCTCTGTATGAGCAACAGGTGGACTCGTGAATGAAGGCTGATGATTAATTGCCAAGTTTGGACTATAGCTCCCAAGTTCAGTTAGCCTCGGAATTTCATGCTTCAAATGATTTTCGAAGTCACGCAAATTGCTCGGTGTAACGTAGTTGTCCGCAGGATGGAAAGTCTGCTGCGAAATGTGAGTAGTAACTGTGGGCTGTGGTACATAATTAGTTTCTGTGACTTGAGGCGGTGGATACGATGCATAATTTTCTTGGTAGGTTGGAGTGGAACTGGCAAAGTATGGTTGCTGTGTTGGCTGACTTGGAAATATTGGCGAAGGCGTTGAAGATGGAGGCAACGGTGACGGTGTTGGAGATGACAGATATTGAGGATTGCTGGGTGTGATATCTACGATAGGTGATTGGACTATATTCGGAGGATATTCTACAGATGAAACGAACTCTGTAAGAGGTATGCTTTTAACTATTTCTATGCTAGCATCTTGGCTACTTGCAGACAGACTAGGTGGAATTTGTGACGGATGCACATCATGAAGTGGATATTGAGTCACAGCTGAAAAAGCATTATATAATTGGTTGCTTCCCGATAAATCTCGGAATGGTATTGAATCGTACAACGGAGGTATGGGAGTCCTACTTAAATTTGGAAGTGGAATCGCAGGTGGTGGTCTGGGGTATTGAATGTAGTTGTGTGGCGTTCGTACACCAATTACTGGGAAACGTTTAAACGAACTCTTCAGTGGCGGGAAATTGTATGCCGGTGCATATTGTTTCATATGTGAGAATGGAGGAGGTGGAGGTCTATATGTAGGGAGGGAAATATGTTGAGGTGGAGCATCGAAGACGTTGGTGTTTGGATTGTGTGTAAATTTGATTTGAGGTTGTGAGGGATATTCAGTTTTGAGTAGGGGATATTGTAAGTTTCCTGGAAACATTGGTATCCACGGATCTTTGTTGCATGGATTGCATGCTGCTTTTGGTCGAATGTATCTATAGTTATGGAACGGTGCCTCTTTGTATTGTGGTTGATAGTAGCTAGCTTGTAACTGTTGCTCCTTGGGGCCATCATTAATTCCAAACCACCTTGCTATTCTTGTCATAAACCCAGGTGACTCTGGGCTTACTGTCCGTACGACAGTCGTAGAAGGTGATCGTCTGTATGTAGACGCAGGTGGTGGTAGTAATTGATCAGAGGGTGATGAAGCAGACGCTGCTAGTGTCCATATTAACAATAGTGCTGTTGCTAGAATCACGGGACGGTTGATCTGAAATGAATAGTGAGAAAATATTATTAGATATTGATCATAATTTGAGTGGATAAGCGATAACGAATTGTCGTAGGCAATGCAGCATTAATTAATTATTAATTTTTATTATAAAATAGTAAGTAATAGTAATAATAAAATAGTAATTTTTATTAATACTTAGCTTCATATCAAAGATAATACTTATGTCTCAAATCTATGAACAGCAAAAATTTCTCCAATATCGTCAATTTTCCCACGCCACACACACAAAAACCCGATAATCTGTTCAAATAAATTGCAATCACATCACTTAATAGTGTAATTTTTTGCCTAACAAATTACACAAGTGATGCAGTCGTTTTAAGCCAATCTTTGTTCAAAATTAATCACTACGAACTACTGTCGATTATTTTTCTCACATTTTACAATCGAGCCGTAGGCAGTTATTATTTCGTGCTTATTACGTGAAAATCGGCTGTTTGGAGCATGAAAACTTTTCGGTAGGTAGGTATGAGCTGCTGGACACATGCCTATTGTGTATGGCAAATTCTACACTTTCGCTATCATCTCAATAAGCAGTGTCTTATAGACTTAGCTTCGCGGCCATTGAAATAATTGTGAGACTTATGAAAAGTTAACTTTGAATTTGGCTGAAATTTCGTATGAATCGGTGGAATCGTAGATTCATTCGGCACTTTAAGAATGATATGAAAATAGTGCTGGAATATAAATAGTTATGTCTTCGTAATGCAAATTATAGCTTCATTTTCCCGTTTTCATACCATTTCATATACTGACTCCATTACGCTAAGAGAGATTCCAGAAATTACTTTGGTTTCTCAAGGTTTGTAGGCTCTGATGCTCGATCCGTATGAAAACCAAGTATTCCGCCTCAAGATACCTTTCTTCTCTTGGTAAAATTTCAACTGCGGCCGAGTTCAATTGTAGATCGATTGATCAGACGTAACAGCAAGCTCATCAAAACATGCTGACTCGGTGTATTGGTCGTTACCGATCATGTTGTCTTCTGGACCACAAAAATGTGCTGCTGTGAAAATGATTACATTTGCTTCTATATCGATAAGCTATGGTTTCCATTTTTTTTTGTCCCACTGAAAATGTTTTTTTTTTTTATCAAATGAGTCAAACTTTTGAACTTGAACTTATGTAAAGAAAAAAGTCTTGAAAGGGAAATTTTCTTTTATTCGATTGTAGTGTTTTTTACTCAAGCAAATTGAAATAAATCAAATCAATTGACTACCTATTGATTAACGGATTGAAATTACGTTGTATTTCAGACATATTTGGTTCATGAAGGATTGATGAAAGATACAAGTCACGATTTTAAGTCATAATTAGACAATGTCGAAATGTTTTCCGAAAAGGTAATTCGTTTGATAACGTTGTTATACGAGTATGTGTTGGAAAATAATTTAATTAAAGCGACTAGTTATTTGTGAATGATGTTTGATATAAATAAGCTTTCTATCGGAAAAGGTTCATTTATTAACGATGAGAGTTTTAAGAACGTGTTAAGATCAGATTTGTTCCTATTTTGATCCTTTTCCAACTTCAGTTTTTGCAAAGCAATTTTTGTAATTTCTTGAGATGTACATGCCTTACAGCTGACTGGAAAATATTTATGAAAAGTCTAGTCACAATAGCTACCAATCAACACGAATATAAATATAGGAAACATTACATAGGTACGTATATAGGTATTAGTTTAAAGGCGGCTTTAGATATGCGGTGTTTGTCAAACACCTCCTATTCGCCAAATACCAAACACCTAGGGTGTGTTCAATGTGCATGCTATAGCAGCTATTAGCTGCTATTTTAGCAGCTCCGGCTGTCCAATGTCACGAAATAGCTACTTTCTATTTGACAGTCGGGCTGTCCAAGATTGCGGCATAGCTGCTAAGGTAGCAGCTATTTGCTGCTCGCAGTCTGGAGGATAGCAAGAAAGTAGCTAAGGCAAAATGGCCGTGCGTACACAGCTGAAATGCAGTTTAAACGTTATTTTCAATTGGAAATTGAGATGAAAAGAAGTTTTTGTGCTTTTGTGACACAGGAGATGAGGAATAAATTTGAAAATAGTGACAGCATAAATTAAGGGGTTATTCTACTGTTAAACGAGTAAAAAGCAGTATCATTTTAAAAGTGTTGTAAAAAAATAACTACTAAAGATATCAATTTGAAATTTTGCATGCATCTTTACTAACAAAAAAAGTATAAAGTCGCATAGTTGAATTTTCCAAAAAAACTAAATGGCGGCTTCTGTATGCAATTGATGGAGCGCGCGCTGACGGCCAGAGTCGATTGCGCGGCACATTGCCCAGGTCGTCCAGGTGATCAGCAATAAATTTAACGATGAAATTCTATTAGTTTAGCTAAAAACACACAAAGTGAACCTAAATTGAGCCATAAATATTAAATTTTCGCGATTTGACACTTGTTGGAAAATAGCATGCTCGATTTTGGACGTTATTTCCGATGAAAAAAGTGCTCCCAAATAACCAAATTTCAATTTTTATGGCTCAATTTAGGTTCACTTTGTGTGTTTTTAGCTAAAATAATAGAATTTCATCGTTAAATTGATTGCAGGTCACCTGGACGACCTGGGCAATGTGCCGCGCAATTGACTCTGGCCGTCAGCGCGCGCTCCATCAATTGCATACAGAAGCCGCCATTTTGTTTTTTTGAAAAATTCAACTATGCGATTTTATACTTTTTTTATTAATAAGTATGCACGCAAAATTTCAAATTGATATCTCTAATAGTTTTTTTTTTACAACACTTTTAAAATGATACTGCTTTTTACCCGTTTAACAGTAGAATAACCCCTTAAATACGGGCTTTTAAACACTTAAACTCAACTCGAGTTTTAAGTTGGCTTGTACACAGCGCAACTCATCTTGAGTTTTTAGAAGGCGAGCATGAAGCGTAAAAGGCCGGGTGCACTGATTCCTGTATTATCAAATTTTCAACGATAATTTTTTGCTCTTTTTGTCATATATGGCGTCAAAAGCCGGAAATAAGTGATACGTTTTAAATATGTTAGGAACATTTTAATGGATTGTACAGCTGTATGTTGAAAACTCTTAAATTTCATACAGTTTCCAAAGTGCAATGGAAGTATTGAACTGATCCACGAAAATCCAAAAATTACAATAAAAAAATTGAAACAAAATTATTTTTGAATTTCCTGTGCAAATGCTGACCTTCGTAGCAGCTCTTTGCTGTCCAATATCTATAGCTGCTTCACGTAGCTACTGCGAATTTTGACACTTGCTAAAGTCATGCTACGCTATGGCTTTTGGAGCAGCTATAGCATGCACATTGAACACACCCCTAGTCAAGTAATTTGGCTTGGTGCTTGCGGAATGAGAAGCACAGTGAATTAAACATTTGGGCATTGCCGAATGTTCGCCAAAACTGGGAGATGAACGAGCTGCGGGGATCCGACACAGTGCTCGTCTACTTTGATGTGAGTTGAAAGTTCGACAAACTACGGGAATAGCGAGCACCCGAATGTTTGTGCTTGGCCTAGGGCAGGCACTAGGCGAGCAACCCAACGACACATACGAAGTTTGCCAAACTAGGTGCTCGGTATTTGACAAACACCGCATATCTAAAACCGCCTTAACATACGTATGTTGATGTGCATCATGGTGATGTAGAATATTATTTGAATTATTCGAATGTATATACGAGTACATATTAATATTAGGATACTATTACGTCACTGTTTGATTGAAATAAACCAAATTAAGTAAATTTATCGGATAAATTTTTGATTACATGTATACTGCCCTCCTTAGCATGAACGCTCTATCAAAATTTTTTCTCATTTTTCAGTTAACATCGAAATATTAATCTACATACTCTGTTACATCAGTCTACAAAATATGAAAAACCTATATTTTGTGGAAGTATGTTAAAATCAATAATCAAAAAATATGAAAAACCTATATTTTGTGGTAATATATTCAAATCAATAATGGAAAATCCCCCATCTTCAAAAAACCTAACATAACTTAGCATAAACGTTCTATCTACTGTTGATAGAACGTTTATGCTAAGTAATGCGTAGATAGTACGTTTGTGCTAAGTAATGCTTTCATTATTTCGTTGCATGTTCCTACAAAAAAGTCCTATTTGCTTAAAACGTATCTTCCACAATTATTTTCAACGTAAAAGCTTTTACTTAAAATGTTAAAAATTTATTTGTATTCATGTTTAAGGCCAATGACAAACACGGCGGTTCCAGCAAAGCGTTTCCCGAGAGGAAAATCGAGCCGGTTTATTCGTGCGTTGGTTTGGCATTGTGATGACACATACCGCGATTTGCACGCCTCTCGGTTTTGTAGTGCAAAACTAAACCGATTGGGTTTTCCTCTCGGGAAACGCTTCGATGGAACCGCCGTGTTTGTCATTTGCCTACAGGTCCAACCAGTGATGAGTCTGCGTACGTACGTACGCATATACGCCGAGGTAAACCACGCAAAGCATATGTTGCACCCAAACATAACTTTCCGAACAGCCAGGAAAGTGGCATGCTCATTGAGCAACCTTTAGCTCAATTGTTGCTATGAGCTGTCTGTATGTAAAGTGGTGATGAGATACGACTTGACATACGTTCGCTTAAGGTAGGTATCCATATGTTGCATTTTCGCGTATGGTATCGCCGTTGCGTCTCATTAGATATCACAAACGTAGCTTCGTTCCATATCAAAATATGATACAAAGAAACGCAACGAACTCGATCGGTCATTTGGCGGTTTCTTGCCGTCGCATCAAAGGAATGATACGATACGGAAAGGAGCCATATTTGGACAGCATCGATTAGTGAATAAAAATATTGCAGCCACGTATCGAGCTTTTTGCAACGGATCGTATTGATGATACATGGAATATTGAGTAGTGTGGACACCGTATCCGTTTAGTGAATGATACGCAACAGGGATACGATACGCAAGAAATGCAACATATCAATACCTACCTTTATGCTCTGTATGGGCACTAATGTTCACTTGTATTTGCAGATGCAAAAAATTGGCATGTTTGCCCAGAAACCGGTCTGTTTCGACATTTGCTTATGGTTGCTGACTTATGTTTGGTTAGGGCTTAAGTTTCCATCACGTTTGAAGTTTCTAAAGCATTTAGAAAAACACAAATCATTGAATATCTCGAAAGTATTAAACTGTAGATAGAACGTTTATGCAAAGGAGCGCAGTATATTTCGCAAAAATACTTTTTGAATATCGTACTAGGTAGTGGATGTTCCGAAAAAAATCCTGTTCCAAAAACCTATTCCAGTAAATACGCTTCATCTCTAATTGAAATAATCATCCGCGAATCTTCCACAAATGGCAATGAGGCAAAGAAAGCATTATAAAATCTATTAAAAATAAACATGAAACGCGATAGTAAGCGTGAGTTTAATGTACAATGGGGAAAGGAATTGCAATTTATAGCAAGTTTCTCAGGTAAACAGATGTACATTGTTTGTGACAACAAAATAGCTGATCTCGATAATATATCAGATAAATATAAAAGAAAAATTACGCTTGCTCTTGGATCAGAGTAACAAAAGGAATATCTAGCTAAGGAAAAGAAGAAATTAGAAGAAGACAAAATATGTTTGCTTAAGTAGGCTGTGAAGACTTGGCTTAGACAAACGCGTCACATGAAATTGCTCTAACTTTGGCGAAAAACGAGACTTTTTTCTGGCGGGAAGAAATCGTTTGGCATTGTTTCTGAATACAGGCTACTTGCTGAAAGGTGCTACTAAAAAAAAGTGATAATTTTTTTTCTGTATAATTAATCGGTTTCATTTTTTCCATTTTATAGATTAGTCTTTAAATACAACGAAAATGGGCGATCGCATTGGAGTCTGAAACATCCGTCCAAAGAAAATTTCGGCGCACATTTGGTGGCACTCCTCCAAGCAGATGGGACAATCACAAGAAGGCCCTATCAGTTTGACCGTTCAGTTCAGTCGCAAAAAAACTATCGCTGCTGTAGCTGCTTCCATACAATCCAATCCTCATTTGCTCCAATAAGTATCAGCAGACAGCCACTACTGACGGTTGTGATTGAAGATTTACACTGATTTCCTTATAAATTTCAACTAACAAGCAAATTGAAGGCAGCAGACTTGCCGATTCGTTTTGAATTTTGCCAGAAGATCATTCAATTCATTCACTTTGAGTCTTTGTGTGCAGTTCCATCAAGCTAGATTGTTGAGCCTTATTTTTTTTTTCGAAAAAAACGGTCTTACGGTTACGATCAATGAAGCCCGTAACTTAAAGGTGTTTTTTCTTTCCAAAACTACGCCAACAGAGAATCCTTTTCAACTCTGTGTGAATGGATAACTTTTTGATAACATGGGTCATATGCGTTCTCGAGTGTGCGAGCCATTTACATTCAATTATTTTTAAAACGCAGTAAATAAAAAACTTATTAGAAGTTTATTTTTTCAAAGAAATAAAGAATGTGAATTCAACAAAGTCTTCTTGAAGTTTTTTCTCGAGCCATCTAGGTAATAAAGCTATCGAAAGGAAAGCAGATGAAATTGCCATATTAACTATTTTAACGACTGGAAGACCCAACAATAAGAATTAATCGGCGGACATATGAGATCTTTTCCAATTTAACATTTTGATGAGAGGAATTGATGATAATTTCAAGAGCTTGCCCTTATGGAGTAATTGGATAGTAAGACAAAGGGATCATATATTTTCAATAAATAAGATTACAGCAAAGTTAGCAGCATGTGTACCGGTGCAGCGGCATCAATGATAGGCAAAGTCAATGGCGATATAACTTTGCTTGATTTTTTCCTATACTTAAATATCATTGCATTATGCACCAAAAGCTACTATGTGGAAAACTGTAATATACAGCATTTTATGTTACCAGTTGTGAAATTTGTGAACAAAATTAGAGTGAGAGCATCAGACAGACGAGAGTTCAAATAATACAGTGAATTGTTGGTATTGGAATATGGTGAACTTGTCCTTCATTGTATAGTGTAGAGGAAATTATTTCCCATCTTAGTCTAAGGCGTCATCTCGTTTCAAATTAAAATGAGAGTTTAAGTCAATTTCCATACTTAAAAGCGTAGAGTAAATGTGCTGCCGATAATTGAAAATTGACCAAATATCTTTAAAAATCAAAGTACTTCGTGATCTTTCTAAAGAAGAAAACAGCATGCTCGCATTTACAAGACACTTTTCACCTAGTGAACAAAACGTAAAGCAAATGCCTAGTATCAGACAAATACAAAATTGATGAGTTTTGAATTAATTCCTGGCGATAACTATCTTGTGACAATTGTCCAGAGCTCAAAAAATTAGCAAAAGCTATACAAGTCATTTCGGGACGACTTTCAGATGTAAACAAGCATTTTCAAAAGCAGATGGCAAATAACCTATTAAAACTTGAAGAATGCTCTCAGTAACCAATTTAATACAAAAAAGTCAAGTGAAATTCAAACACACTCAAAAATTTTATTGATGGTAGGTTATAATTAAGTGCTGTAATAGATACTGTTTAAAATAATTAGTTAAATCAAATTAATTTGAATTTTTTTCTCCTTTATCACGTCCACCAAGATTAGTCCATAGTTATGTTCGTCAAAGAAACCACGGGGGAAACACAGCAATAGGCACCCTCTTGGGCAATGAAACAGACGTGGGTGTAGACACATCTGTAAAAAAAATTGGCGCATGGTATACAAAAGGTTGACCATCCCTGGTGTAGACAATACTAAAAATTCATTGCTGCAAAGGTGAATTTCCAGGGATGAGAGTTCAAATGAGTTTTTTTTTATTTTATTTTTCGCCAGTGGCCTTGTCCGATTTGAATTATGTATCTAATTGGTTTGTGTCTGGCAGGTTTTCTCATTCTTTCACTTAGTCTTTATGATAAGGAAATTCAAGGAAATTTGCAATAAGCTTGATATCTAAAAAATCTTAGCCCTTTATGTTTATAGATCGAATGAGGACGGACATAGTAATCATAGTTTTGGATATCCAATGAGAACTCAAGTTTTGATAACTACCTGATTAGAGCTGCTGCTATCTGATTAGAGTTTCCATTCCATCAGACTCAGGGCTATAAAAAAATATATGTGATTATTTTCCCCATTTATTGTAAGTCAGAGGAACTGCGGCAAAGTGTCAGATTTCTCCATACGGGACGTTGAAAAGGCAAGCGCATAAGTAGGAAAGGGATAGTTGAAATTAATAGCACCTGAGAGTGAACGACTTGACTCGTTCGTGAGAATGTCTGAACGAAGCATTGATGAAACATTTTTCATTCACCGGTTTCCGTAATGTTGGCATTTTTCTGCAAAAAGTGTGGAAACCACTTTGTGCGTGACAGCCTGCCTCATTAAACACTGAGTATCTAAGAATCGCAAAGGAAATTTGATTATTGACGTTTACTCTGACGATCATAAAGAGCCATTATGAAAAAAAAAAAAATATGGTTTCTCAGCAAGGATAAGTTTAAGAAATAATTTAACAAATATTCAGTCCGAGTAATACCTTAAAACGAAAAAGATAATAGGATTCAGAAATTTCCTGGGAATACCAATTTAATATTTTAACGGTCAGTCAACCAGCTACCGGAAAATGTTTGCACAGCATTATCATGTTTCCCAAAAACCTATTGTGTTTTTTTTTCTGAAAGCGTACAAAAACTTTAGTAGGCTCCACAATTACAGCCTAATAAGTATTCTACCGTTTTTGAGCGTCGATAGCTTTCGTTAGAAGAAATAGTATCCTCTCATACTTTTAATTTAGTTTACAAGTAAAACTCAATAGGGTACTAGACTTTCTGTGTAATTAAGGACTAGCAAGGGGACTCTTCACATAGAATAGGCATTCGATATGGAATAAAGGTTTGCCGCATAAAATTAAATAATTAGCTGGCTATATGGTTGAAATCTTAAATTTTTTTTGTTCGTTCAAAGAAAAAATAAACAACTATGTACTAGCCTTCAAGTCGGCTCCTTCGAATACCTGTTAACGTCTTGTTTCTCGTGGATGATATACATATGTATTCTGGTTTCTTGAAATAAAAATTTAAAATGAAAATATTATTTAAGGTTCATAGGGCAGGTTGGTCTTGGCGGGAAGCAATTGTTGTAAACTTTTAGTTGCAGTGATGCCAAAGTGTTGTAAGCTGTGAGCATTTTCTTTATTTATATTACTAGATACTGTTTCAAAAGTTTTGGAAGATAAGTAGTCGACATTGAATATAAGTAGCGATGTTTGGATTTCCTAAATGTTGATATACATGCAAGTGGTAGTCCTGAAAACCTTTCCATCCTATGGGTTTCAATATATTCTTCTGATTAAAACGGTACATAGCCCTCGAAACAGGCTGGTTGTTATAAAGCTGATAGAACATAGACTCAAAATCTATATAATTCCTCTACTGTTCATCGAACATTAGTGTTTCTTGCGATTCTGGTGCGCTAGAGTTTTTCTTCTTGTAGTTATCGTACAGTTTTGATAGTTTTTTCAACTCTTTTTAACTAAAGAGTTGATTCAAAAAACACAAGTTAATCTAACGGTATTTTGCAACATATTCATCAGATCAGAACCAAATTTTCAGAACTCATTGGCTTATAAGAGGGCATCTAATATAGCGTCTTGTCAGGGCACAGCTAGAACCTCTGAATCGCCTATTTAAGGAGAGTGTTATTTACAGTTTTGAAATTTTTGAACGAAACTTAATCACGGGAAAAACAATATTCTTGTGGGGAAACTTACAATCGGTGTTAAAAGTGTCAGCGAGTTGAAAAGCTCGGAAGAATTTTGGTACTTCCTAGAATTTGGGGCTGATAGATCGAATCCGGATAAAGACAGGAGGTTGTACACTGAGATTTGAGTAAAACTAGCTTCTAATAGGCAGTTGACGATAAAGTAATAATTTCACAGTTGGAAAAATATCCATCATGAAAGAGGAGTCTCTATCGGTTGCAATTTCGAAGAACCGAAATGGGTCGTAGCAAAACAACATTGTTTTTCTTCGAACAACATTGTTTGTTTTCTATAAGCAAATAAATCGTTTTTAACGTGTTAGGTTTATATGGATATCTATAAATTTAAACTTCCAGTCAAATTATATGTTTGGAAATTTTTCGAATTAAACGCCAAAAAATGAGATATTCGGACCCCTTACTCAATTTTAGAAGCTGGTTAATCTGTGTGATTAAATGAGTTTGTTTTTGAACAGGTTTTAGTACTGGAATAAAAACAACAGTTTGCCATCAGTTTGAAGCATAGCTTTGCCTTGGGCTTCTTAAATGAAAGATAGAACTATTGAAAAAAAAACTATGAATATGCTATTTTTATTATTATCATTTATTGTTCATCGCATTTTACTTGAAAATTAATTTCTCGGCGGCTCACAAGTGCCAGAGTTCATAATGTCTCATCATATTATCTTACTGCAGAGATTATGAAAAACATAAGAATTATTGATGATCCATAATGTCATCATAATGATAACTGAGATGAAAGTGCTTTTCAGTGAACAGCTAACCAAGTTTAGAGACATAATAAATTGTTATATCATCAAGAGCCATTGACATATATGGAAGTTAGCGATCAACAAACCACGCTATGAAAAAATTTTCGTGAATAAAGGTAGCCCATTTATATATATTTTTTGTGTTTTCTTTCCAAAATTTGCATAAATCAAAATATTAGATCATACATACATGTGAATAGATCAAAAAAAGAAATTTATTTTCATAAGTTACGTAAAATTAATCTACCTCTCCAATAAAATCGACATTTTTGTGAATCGCTCGAAACTTATAAATCTGTCAGCATACAAAAGCTTCTATTTATCGCCTTTCAAATATGATAGCTAACCCACAAAAGCCAAAAAAAATTTAAACATAAATCGATAGTGAGAAAACAAAGTTTTTCAAAGATTCCAAAGAATCATAAAAATATGCTCCATAAAAAATTTCACTTTAATTCAAAAACCACCTACTATGTTTACTATTTTACCTGTCATCATTAAATTTAGGATTTGCAACATGAATTTACGTATCTCATTATGAACTGATAGTCTCATTAACAGGAAATTGAGCTTCGATTTAGCCGGTTCATATAGGTAACAGCGGTCGCCGAGGAAATTCACGACCTGTTTGAAAAATGAATTGAGATAAGTTTATGGGGTGTAGCGCAGTTCGTTGATATTGACATTGGTCAACCGGCAAAGATGGTGGTTGGCAGCCTAGCCACAAATTATAATTGGAGCCGGTTTTTCCTGGGCTTGTTAAATTGTGGCACCACTGGGGCCAGGTAAATATTTCACTAAAAGTACTTGCCGCGGGCAATCAAAATCGTAATGAAAGTGATTTAGTAGATTTTTATCGAGATTGAATCTGGTTGCTTCCGAGCTTGCGAGCGTTATGAAAGACTTTCTTCGAGATTCGCTCGTGCAATCGTTTATTAGTAAACAAGCGACATTCATTGAGTTCATTGGGATGGTTATATATATATTCATACATGTTTATATGGATTACATTTGAAGTGCGGATTATGTGTAAAACAAGCCCCTGTACTGATTACAGATCAGAATAGTAATTTATTGTGATTTCGAAAGATACTGGAGATGAAACCTGGATGCTTCCAATAATTTTCGAAGAAATTTAGCAATTAATTCACTTTGCCGGAAATTTGAGTTCGTGAGAACTCACGGCTCGATTGTCAGGTCCAACTGAAACTCACAAATTATATATTGTCTTGGATTGGTAGGACTAAGTCTGATAGAAGTTTGATGAATATGCAGACAAGGCTGTCGCTTTGCCTTTAACTACCCATTCATATATCAAATTTAAACAAAGCTCACATGCTGGTTTGACCTTAATGTAAGCCAAGTTTGGCAAATTTTTGCCAGCAAAATTAGGAGCTGAGCTCGTTCAGGTTCATTCTGATGTAGATTTGCATGGAAAATTTCTTTAAGATATATTCAAGTTTTGTTAACAATAAATCAAAAATAGCTAAATATAAGTTTAATAATTAATTTGTTTATTTTCTATTACAAAGTGCAGTTTTACTTGCTTAAAAAGAAACAAAACATATTTTCGGAATAGTAGAAGCAAAAACAGATAAATGAATTGGCAATAATATCTATCAACAAAATTTTTCTTAAACCATTAACAGTATAAACCAGTCACCTTTTTGAAACTAAGATCGGTCATTCGAAAAAGTTCAGATCATTCGATCACCTTCTACCATTTAAGCAACAGGATACAAGTTTTACATTATATTTTATGTTCACTTATAAATACAGAATTATCTTTCAGACTGAAAATCGTGTTTCACTATTGAGTAGGACTTTTATACCCTGAAAATATAAAATAGTTTTAAGTACTAACTTTCAAACGATACGTGTCAATATTTCATAATAATCTGAGTCTGTGCTTCGACAGTTTTCTTTTTACTTTCAAAACAATTTCGTGCCTTGTTTTGTAATTATTTTTTGACTTGATATTTGTTTGCACAGGCTACGACGATGCTGAATGTTCTGGTCACTCAAATTAGGTGCTTACACCACGATACCTAAAAAGGTCACAAAGTTTTATTAACAAACGTGTAGCGCCTGTATCTAGAGATGCGCATGAAATAATTTTCATTTACTATCTTGAGAAGGGAAGAAGCATCAATTGCAAATATAATATGTCGTTATTGATGCGTTTGAATGAAAATGTAGCAACGGTTCCATTTGAAGAAGAAAAAAATCTTGTTTCACTAAAATAATGCACCGTGTCAGAAACAGATGCCAACAAGAACCAAAATACATAAATCACACTTGGAATTGCTTCCGCATTCTTCCGAATCATTGCATCACTCTTTGTATCACTCTTAAAGGAGATAATGTTCATGAATAAAGTCGATATTAGTCAAAATACAGTGTTTTCGTTAGGTGGTCTCGTGATTGTTATTATTTATCTGTTATTATTTTTACATATACTATTATATATTGGCGGAAGAGGTATTTGAAAACCAATAAAATATACAGGCGTGCCTCGATTTACGTCGTCTCGATTTAAAACGGTCGTCTAGTGGGTCAGAAAATAAAAAGAACATATAAAACATGTATAGAAGACGTGGGTAAAAGAATTTTTCGAAGTTTGAAGCCGTTGAAAAGTTACAGCCGTAAACCGTAGGAGATATACAGTGTTACCGTAGGAGGTTTATGTTGACCGTAGGAGGTATACGCTGACTTTCGCATCGAATATTCTCGAGCCCAGCTCCTTACCTGGCTCTTTTGTGTAACTAAATTCTACTAATTGTACACAGTACTAATTGTCAACTAACGGGTTCCCAGAACTGTTCACAAACTCAATAATCTGGACTTTCGCTCCGAAGCATCTTCATTCTGGTGCAAAAGTCGTCGATATCGCCACATTTCTTGCTGTGCTAAGCTTCAACGAAGGATTCTAACCTATCTTAAAGGTGATGGAAGTTATGAAAACAAATATTGGCCTAAATGCCCAAGCGTTCGTTCATCAACGTAATAATTCTCGCATCGACCGCTCAGAGAGATGCTTAAGCGATTTCGGCGAACAAGCCCGGATATCAAACAGAGAAGAGGGAACGGCCTTGCATGACTTCTTTGAAGAAGAGGAAGGTGTATGCTATGGTCCAGGCTTAGCAGATTGATGGTTAGACCATTTTTATATTATGAATTATATACAACAACTTTCAAACGCGTTTTTCTCAAAACACGATTTATTCAAACTGCTGCCAAAATATCTAAAAGGCTATTTGATTGATTCTGCGCAAATTTATACAGCATTTTTAAGTACACATTTAACTACAAGCTGACGTAAAATAATTAAGATTGCTTCATTAATTTTCATTTTACAGCTATACAAACCAAAAAAAAAAAAAACACGAAAGATTGATTTTTTTTTCTAAAGCGTATACAATTAAATAATTTTTTGGAATTCTCACTTAATTTTACTTCCATGTAGAGTCTCAAGTCTCACGATCAAAACTGCGTTAGGTTTTTTAATTTTAGATAAGAAGAGCAACCGGAATCATGGCAGCAGTGGAGCACCTCTTCTTATATATGTGTTCTCCTCCTACCAGTTTGTATATGATGTCTTCAAAAAATGCACAAAGTTTGCTTAAATGTTAATAAAAATGATATACAATTTATAAATTATTTTATTTGAATAGTTTGAAAAAAAAATCCCCAAAAAGCATGAAAAAACGGCCTTCACACTAGACGACCGCCTTAAGTTGTTTCGATTTACGTTGTCTTACTTTTTAATTCCGAGTTTCGATTTACGTCGGCAAAATTTCGATTAACAACGGCAAAATGTCGATCTCTTTTTTTGTGCATGAACATTTATGGGAATTCTCTTCGTTTTTCATTCTTACTACCCGAAACGTACACCTGTACAATACGTGCGTGCGCATGAACAATTTTTTTTCGTAGAAATTTCGTTTCACTATTGTGTAAAATTCGTGGATATGTATTTCTACTCAGGTTCTGTCGAAGATTTGAGAAAAAGACATTCGGGAGTTTTGACGGAATTCCCGACTTGGATCATATTTCAGTTTCACAAATCATTAAGAACCAACCTGAAGAAGATATCAAGGGAGTGGTGAAAACCGAGGATTCGCCGATATAATTGTTCAAGAATCCAGATGGCAATAGTAATCCGAAGAAGAAAAAGTTGTCGGACAATTTTCCCAAAAAGGATGTGGAAGAATTATTAGCTTCTAATGAAGAGCTCCTATCTACCTAAGAACTTTTAGAATATTTCACCCATCAACAAAATCTGATGTACGCATGTTGAAGACCAGAGACGCACATCAACATTAGCAAAAATGTCAAAAGCCTTCAACTTCTTCGATCAAGTGGTAAATATCTTTGAGTCTTGCGAGGGTGTAAATAAAAGTCTTGGATTTTACAAAGAACTTCAAAGACCTTTTTAGACATGAGTCCATGCGTTCTAGCGTGTTTTGCTTACACGAGTTAATTCGATTTTGTTTATATAGGCGGCTCTGAAGCGAAGGAGGTTTAGTATGCTGATTCATGTACAATTGATTATATATTTATTTCTTCCGCTCAGTGGCATGTGTGGATGATTCGTTGATGATCATTTAAATATATGTTTTGTGAATGATTATTTTATTATATGATGATATGGATAATATTTTTTTTGCATCCTTACGTGCATGGCTGTTACGAAAAAAATTGAATGCATATGAATATCTAGACAAAAACATATATATGTAGATATGTATAGTCATATGGATAAATATATACAATTTCCTGTTACCAATATATTTGTACAAAACATCATTATAAGCGTGTAAAATCCCTTCACTTATCGCCTTAGCCCCGCCTTAAAAAAAAAAGATTTGAGTTGACTTGACTCGTGAAATCTAAAAACGCATGAACGCGTGGACGCATGGACTCATGTCTAAGAAGGGATTAAATGTTGCTTTTCGTTAATAAAAAATTGTTTTACGAGACACGTTTCTCATTTCCATGGACTACATTTCTGTTGGATTCGACATACACACCCGGACAAAATAATAGGTGTAAGCCCCCAAAATGTGTAAAATGTAGAGAAAAAATTATACAATATATTCTGCAATCAAAAAACCGCTACGGCAAGTGAGTAGCACTCTTTTTGAATGAAATGGGGGAATCCCCGCAATAAAATTACTTCTTGGAAAATATTGCGGATTGTTTCTTTGTTCGGTATTCAAAATTGAGCTGGACAATATAATAGGTGTGTGCTGGTAAAAATTTAAAGTGAATAAATTTAAATACTTATATAGTTGCAGAAGGTGAGATTTTTAGGATATTAAACTAGCTGAAGGTACAATTATAACATTGCTATTATATTATATGGGCCGTGGACCTCACTGCAGTGTAGAGGAGAGAAGACTTGTTCGTCGACTCCAATATGAGGGGAAAACCTACAAATTCATTGCTACATCAATTGGAAGATCTGAAAATTTTGTTACGAATGCTCTGAAACAGAAAAAATTAATTGAAACCCGTGGAGCATCTAAAAAAACTTCACCAGTGACCAACAATCGTATAGTTGCATTAGCTAAACGCGACCCGCTTAAATCATCCAGGACAATTGCCAGCGAAATTGGGAATTTGGTATCATCACGAACCGTTCAGCGGCGATTAGTAAATGCAAAACTACCCGGTAGGATTGCCCGGAAAGTTTCGCTGCTTAGAACTGCAAATTTGAAGACGAGGAAAAACTTTGCGTTGATTCATAAAACCTGTTGCGGATCGTAGGGTGAAAAAAATGGCGCAAAATCCTCTGGAGCGATGAAACAAAGATAAATTTGTTTGGTAATGATGCGGCAAGAAACGTTTGTCGACCGGAAGGCAAACAATTTCATGTTAGGTTAACAAAAAAAAACGGTGAAACACGGAGGTGGCAGCATAATGGTATGGGGCTGTTTTTCGTGGCAAGGTGTAGGCCCGATACATCGAATTGATGGCATGATGAATAGATTCGTGTACAGGGATTTGTTGGATACGGTAATGCTGCCATATGCCGAGGATAATATGTCGCTGTTGTGGACATTTCAGCAGGACAATGATCCTAAACACTCATCTCGATTGGTGAAAGCATGGTTCCAAGAGCATATGGTGGACGTCGCTGAGTGGCCAAGTCAATCCCCAGACCTCAATCCTATTGAGAACCTCTGGGGTGAACTCAAACGAGAAGTATCAAAGACGTTTTGCCAAAACAAAGCGCAGTTATGGGAGAATATTCAAAAAGTTTGGTACAATATTCCTGTAGAAACTTGTCGGAAGTTGATATCGTCTATGCCCGGAAGAATTGAAAAAGTCATCAAGAATAATGGCGGATATTCAGGGTATTAGATGTGGTCTAACGAATTCAGTACAAAAAAGGACCCTAACTATCGAAGTTTCAATGTTAATTACTAAGTTTGTTGGGCACACCTATTATTCTGGCCATATGCAAATTGGCGTATTTTATGCATTAACTAAATTTTAAGTTTTTTTTTCTGAGTTTGTGAAGTCTTTTGTTTTTGTTATGACGATGAAGTGTGTTTATGTTGAAAACTAAATTAATTTTCGAGGGATAATAAAGATATATACAGAAACCAAGCTTGTTTTAAAAAAACATTGTTCACACCTATTATTTTGTCCGGGTGTGTACGTCCTTGCGGTTTACGTCGCGTTTTCCCGGTCCCGAAAACGACGCAAACCAAGGCTCGCCGTAGTTTATATACTCTTGCGTCTCGGTTAGTAATATCTGCGTGTTTTATATTACAAACGTTAAAAGCATAAGCCTCTAACATATTTACATGAAGCACAATCAAAGTATATTTTTAATATGAACCAAATGCTTCGCTTAGGGAAATTTCACGTCATGCCACTGAATTATGCTTAACCTACGCTGAACCAATGCAAAATAACCTGATTGACATTTTCAAAACAAATACCGATAGAAGAAAAAAATGTACATTTTTTTGCGAAACCAAGTGAAGATCTCTATAGACACTACGAGCTCACCGCCCGCATGACTCATAGTAGTGTTGGACTTCAACCCACTAAAAACACCTTACTTGAGTACGACCATCCCGGAAGCGATCACGCTGCGAGCTATTGCAATCTAGTCTTGAGTCTAATAAGCGATTTTTACAAATTTTCGAAGAAAATTAGTATTAAACTCGTTTCGCCGAAAATTCATATTTCTTTATATATATATATATATATATATATATATATATATATATATATATATATATATATATATATATATATATATATATATATATATATATATATATATATACAGTGGTGGCCAAATAAAATGCGACACCTGTGAATATCACCACATAACGTCTCTTCAGAATAATCGTCGAGCTTAAATCATACGAACTGGTGTTTAAGAATTCAACTATAGTGTTACACGTTAAATGTAAAAATAACAGAACCAAATAAAATTCTTTGTGGACAGTACAGCCACTTTTCCGTTTTATGAGCAAAAGGATCATTTTCGCAAAGAGAGTGTTGAATTGAAAATTATCCATTATTTAGGATTCGTAATAGGAAATTTGAAGGAAAAGTATTAGTAGGGAGGTAAAAACCATATTCTTTATTTAATTTAACAAAACTAGTATTTCGTATTTCCTCCGCGAGCCCGGATCCCAGCTTCAATCCTTCGAGGCATGGATTTTATCAAAGACTGGCAGTATTCAGTGGCTATGTCGTCCTCCCAAGCTTTTTTGGTGACGTTTTTGAGTTCCTCTTTGGCCCTGGGTCTCCGACTCGTCAGTTTTCTTTTAAGTTCCACCCAACAATTCTCGATTGGGTTCAAATCAGGGCTGTTTCCTGGCCACTCCAGTGTCGAAATTTCCCTTTCTGCGACAAATTCTTTAACCTATTGGAAACCAAAACAATTTTTTTAAGTTTTTGGTTTTTTTTACTGTCGTATTGAACTGTTGTTGCTAAAAAAAACCACAACTTACCTTACGAGCGCGATGACATGGAGCAGAGTCATCGTGGAAAATTGGGTCGTAAATGACTGGGAAGAGCCTATCCACCGACGGGATCACATGGTTGTCAATCACGCTGATGAAACTGATTGCATTCATTGATCCTTCTTAAAACACCAAATCTCCGGTGCCGAAATAAGAAATGCAACCCCAAACCATGTAACTCGGAGGGAACTTGTTTCGAGGCACAACACAGTCTTTGTGCAGTTCCTCTCCGATTCTGCGACGTACATACTGCAGTCCATCGGATTGGTTCATGTTGCATTTGGATTGGTTGGAAAAGAGTCCTCTTTTCCAGTCATTTTCCGACCAATTACGATGAGATTTGACAAAATTCAGCCTCGCTGTTCTCATTTTCACCGTTAAAGATGGTTTTTTTTCGGGGCCGTAAAGCTGATAGACCAGCTGCATGTAGCCTTCTTCTCGTAGATCTGTCACTAATCACTATTCCCATCGCTTCCTGGAAGTCCATGTTGACTTCCCTAGCGGTTTTTTTTTCGGTCACTCAGGCTTATGTTCTTGAGATGCCGGTCATCTATCGGTGTCGTCTTTTTATTGCCAAATCCTGTTCCTGGTGTCCGCTCAAGAGATCCCTTCGCGTTTTTTTCTAAAATTCTCACCACAGTCCCGTGGTGACACCAAATCCTACTGGCTATAGCCCTGGTAGAAAGCCCTTCGTTGCCTAACATCACAATACTCACTTTTTGTCACTCAATAGCTGTGGTGCCATGTTTACTCGTCAACGGTCAAACTAGATTGAACGAGTGACCGAAGCGGACTCTGTCACGATACCTGAACAAAAAGGTATGTAATTAGCCCCGCATGGGATTCTCCCAGTAAATTTGGTTTAAAAGGGCCACAAAAATACGATTTTCTAGGTAATTTCGCTTGTGTGTATGTGTCGCATTTTATTTGGCCACCACTGTATATATATATATATATATATATATATATATATATATATATATATATATATATATATATATATATATATATATATATATATATGACTTTCTCAAATTCAGATATCCTAAACCTTTTACCGGCGGCGAGCGTTTTAGTGAATTTTGAGGTACTCCTATATTTTATATTGATTTTGATTTCAGGGTCTAAGAAGCTGTGAACACTTGTGAGCAATATAAAGAACTGGTCCAAGCACACTGCCTAGAGGTACTCCAGCTTTTATCTCTTTCAATTCCGAGCAAGCTTCATCCTGATTTAACTTAAAGTATCTTTCTGAAATATAAAATTTCAATATGTCGGCATACTGCTTCGGAAGAAGCGTTTTTAGTTTGAGGTTTAATCCTTCATGCCAGACTTTGTCAAAAGCTTGAACTACATCCAGAAACATATTAGAGCAGACTTTTTGACCTTCCAGCACTCTTTCGATGACATCCGTTATTCTGTGTACTTGATCCTTAGTAGAATGTTTGTCCCTGAATCCGAATTGGTGACTTAGTATTTATCTTTTTCTTTCAATGATTGGTTTTAGAAATACTTTTTCAAAAACTTTAGTTAAAATAGGTAGTAACGATTTTGGCCTGCAGGATTATACTTCAGGCGGTGGCTTCTCAGCTTTAGATATCATTATTATTTCTGCCACTTTCTAGAGTTTTGGTACATATTTCAATCTAAAGTAAGAGTTGATGATATTTCTCAACCTTTTTATTGCTATCGTAGGTAGTGAAATGCATCCTGTAATTAAGTTGTATCCTGGAGCTTTCTGTCGTTGTTTCAATGACTTAGTCTTCGTTTTGCGTAGTAATTTCTTCTACTGTTTCGTCATCATCATGTGGCTGAAATATACTTTCAACGAATCTTTCTGTGTTTGTTCTTAGTTTCTGGCCCAGATTCAATCGATTTTTTTTCAATGGTGGACATGCATTATTGGTCTGAGTTGCTTTCCAGAGAGATTATTTAGTACTTCTGTCATTTGTTAATAACGTTCTATTATTTCCGCCGGATAGGTGTTTACTTTAAGTCTCTTTTACTAATGTTCGAAGAACATTAGTATTAAAATCGATTTGGCAAAAAATTCATATTTCCATATATATAAATATATATATATATATATATATATATATATATATATATATATATATATATATATATATATATATATATATATATATAAAAAGTATATATATATATATATATATATATATATATAAATATATATATATATATATATATATATATATATATATATACATATATATATACATATATATATATATATATATATATATATATATATATATATATATATATATATATATATATATATATATATATATATATATATATATAGATATATATATATATATATATATATATATATATATATATATATATATATATATATAAATATATATATGTATATATATATATATATATATATATATATATATATATATATATATATATATATATATATACAGTCAGACAAAAAAGTCTCCGTACGATGCTATCTTTTCTGCATTTACAAGAATAACTTTGCGATATTACAATATTTTTTTTATTTAAAAAATGAATATGTTTTCGACAACTCCTTACTTACTAAATATGATAAGAAAATAACAAAAATATTGCCACCTTTTAATGCAGTAATTCAATTAAGCAAAAAAGTCAAAATTTAACATCAAAAAAGTCTCCGTACGAACGTAGAAATAAATCAAATTAAAGCTAAAAAAATTATTCTGTAGATGTGATTTAATATTTGGTGGCATTTCCATTAGCTTTAATCACTTCTGCTAAACGCCTGGACATTGAGTTAACAAGCTTTGATGTGATTTCCGGTCCGATTAAATTCCATTCTTCTTGTAGTTTAGCTTTCAGCTCTTGTTTGCTTTTTATCGCGTGTTTCCGCACTCTGCGTTCCAATTCATCCCATAAATGCGCAATGGGATTTAAGTCGGGTGACTGTGGTGGACTATGAAGCTGCGTGGGCACGTTATACAAAAGCCATTCCTTAACCACCATTGAGGTATGCTTTGGGTCATTGTCTTGCTGGAAAATGAAATCGCTTTCCAAACCCAAAGCATTGACACTTTCGGGCAGACATGTTTTCAAAATATTTAGATAGTGCCACCGATCCATTGTACCATCAATAAAGTGCAGCTCCCCAACTCCTGAAGCCGCCATACACCCCCAAACCATCACACTACCACCACCGTGCTTAACAGTTGGGACTAGGTTTTTTACGTTCAGCTCCTCCTTAGATTTGCTCCAGACTTTTCCTCTGCCATCTGAGCCAAGCACGTTAAACTTGCTCTCGTCCGAAAACAAAACTCGATTCCAAAAGGTAGCATCCTTATTTTCATGGGTTTTTGCAAAATTTAATCGCTTCTTTCGATTAATTTTTGAAATAAGCGGCTTACGCCTAGGTTTTCGACCATGAAAGTTATTCTCTCGTAGAACATTCCTGATGGTTTCATCACTAACTGTTAGGTTGAATTCCTTTCTTACGTCGTCTGCTATTTTATGTGCGCTGGTTCTCGGATTCTCCTTAATTTTACGCACTATTGACCGTCGGGCTATAGCACTTAGAATTTTTGGACGTCCTGAACGAGGCTTACTTTCCAAGTATCCGGTTTCTCCGTACTGCTTGATTACATACTGCACACTAGACTTCGGTTTCCCAATTACTTTTGCTATTTCGCCCATTGACTTTCCTTGGCAATACAGCTCAACGATGGTTTTGCGCGTATCTAAACTAATTTCCTTACACATAGCCGATGGTTGTGTTTTCTGAGCTTGACTCAAATCTTCACGAGGCTATAACTATGCTAGCTGTATGCTAAAAGAAATGCTCAAATTCGTATGAAGTTGACGCGCGTCTAGCACTACACATGTTTGTATAACACGGTGTTGCCATTTATTCGTACGGAGACTTTTTTGATATAAAAATTTGAACAATTTACTTTAGTGAATTACTATATCGTTATGAATGGATAAATTTGAAATGTTTTTTCTGATATTTGTAATCAAAGAGTTATAGAAAGCATAACATTTTTTAAATTAATAATATTTTGTAATATCAAAATGTTATTCTTGTAAATCAAGAAAAAAGAGCATCGTACGGAGACTTTTTTGTCTGACTGTATATATATCATCAAAAAAATTAAGTGACTATTTCTTGGGAACGCGCCATTCGATTCAGCTGAAACTTTCAAAACACATTGGTGTATATGCAAAATAGGTCCAGGTTTCACTAAATGTTATTATCTTTAACCCTTTGGCGCCGTCGGTCATTTTAGTAATATTTTTAATATACTTATTATTCCGTCCACAAATAATTTTTGCAAAAACTAAGGTAATCAAATGAATTTTGAAAGTGTTTTAAATGTGAATCGGATAATGTTTTGGAATTTTTGAAACCCATGTGCGCGCTAGATGCCTAAAAAGATGTCAGGAAAATTTAAAAAATTTTAAACTGCGATTACTTTTGACAGAGCTATTCAATCATTATGAAACTTTTGGAGCATATTGCTATTATTTATTTGTAAATTTATGTAGCTTTTCATTAGCACGTTGGCAACCCTGTAGCTAGGGCAAGTGATGAAAGTGAAAACCTTCAAATCATAGACTCCCCTGAAAAAATGTTTTTTTTTTTGGAAAAAAGAACCCCATATATAAATATTATGCTTTGTTTACATAGCCAAAGCAAAAACTTTGAAACTTCACAACGGGCACGCCTGGTAACTCTTTCCCAATTTATATTTTTTGCAAAATTTCTGTTCACGGAAACTCACGATTCGATAATCATAATTACTTGAAATTTGCAGATTATATTGGTCTTAAGTAGGATCAGATCTGATAGAAGTGATTTTGAAATGCGGGCAGTTTTGTGCCAGTGGTGCCATTTTGAAAAATCACTAAGAAAATAACTGCTATTGGCCTTATAAATTCTGATTCAGACATTCGATTTTGACGAAATTCACACAGTAGCTGAATCTTATTTTAAGCCACGTTTGGTAGAAATTTGGTTGAAAAATTCGGTTGGAGCTGCCAGCTATGGTAATTTTGAAGTCTTAAATTTCGAAAATTCCTGATGAAAATAAAGTTTTTTGCCCTAATAGCTTCCAGTACAGTCATTGAATCATAATACCTTTTGTAAGAGATTTTAGCATAGAATTTTCAAATCGTAGTGATCTTATGGCGAAAATAAACATAAAATATAAAAATATAGAAAATTTGAGAAATTTTGCGAATGGTAGCCCTAAATTTGACAATGCAGTCATCGGATCAACTTCAACGTAAGGCAAATGCTACATATTTTTTGCTTCAGTGTTAGCAAAGGGCTGGCAGCAATAGGCCTTTTTGTTATTTTCGTTCCAATAAATGCTTGCATTAAGTATTTCCAACGCAAACATATGCAGTGAAAATAAATAAAAAATGTTAAATTTTCTACGATCTGCACATTTTTCGGATGACAACCCCAGAAACCTTTCTATCGCTGTAGCTTTCGATGAAGTCACCGAAATTAAAATAAGCTTAGATTCTATTATTACTTAGGGTGTATTAGTTTTAAGTAAGAAAAGTAAGTAGTGGTAGAATACACACTAAAAATCTGCACAAATCATCTACTGTTCTTCGAACATTAGTGTTTCTAGCGGTTCTGATGCGCTAGGGTTTTTTTTATTTTTCGGAGTATTAAACCATGTTGAACTTTGAGTGACGTTAATAAAATTTTCTTCTTCTTTATCCACTTGTTATTCATTTCTTAATGAGACATCTTGTTGCAGTTCCCCTTGTGTACAAATTTTGAAACTTTCCCAGTCTGTATGTTTGCTAGTTAATACGGGATTGTATATTTAACAAAAAAACTTTTGTATTGTAGGCTCAAGAAGGCAAAGAAAGCGACTATAAGAATAGATTTGAATTGAACTGAATAGTTTTTGTACATTTAATCTCAGTTAAGCTTTATTGCGAGTAGATCGAAGTATGCAAATGTTGAAATGATAGTGCTCTAACCTCTTTAGACCTATAATTAGTAGAAGTCACCTGTGCGAAAGTATAAGTCTGTAAGTATTTTAATCACTTTAACCTAAAGATTCGCGTTCAAAAAATCTACAGAGCGTGCTGTTAATACAAATGTGTCATTACATCAACCAAAGTTATTTTCTGAATATTCTTTCCTCAATTCACCTTAACCAACTACTTTCATTGCACGAGCCTTTTCTTGTAATAACAAATTAACCGATGCTTTTACAATTCGATTGCGACTATTAAGATATGTTTCGGCGGGATACCAGTTTCACTGTAAAGCTATGATAAACGCTAATACTTTCTACATATATTCTTCCTCCTTTCCTAATTACCTTCCGAACACGGCCTGAATTTATAACAACAGCAATCCTGTCAACAATGGGAGTTTGATACGCATTACAATACGCTACACGTAACTGTAATTCAACTTTTTCTTAGCCCCAACGCAAAAACCTTTCACTGCTTAGCATTCTCATAAAAGGCCATTCATCCCTCAACTAGATTAGCTTGCGTCAAACTAACCAGCAATTTTCTTCAGATCCGATCAAACCGGAAATTATCGATACTCTGCAATTTGTTGATAACTATTCATGCGTTCATTCGCGAGATATCAAAGCTTTGTATGAATAACATACACATGCTGGACGTGTTATATCTCGAAGTTATTTCGCGACTTTCCAATAATGATAATTTTGTCACATTCATGAAATACCTATGTCCCTAGATGTAAGTATATCTATGAGTATTATCGAATCGTAAACTATGTAATTACTTGGTAACGAACGCTAACTTCTGTAAGCATCACACATTTACGTACATTATGTGTGATCTGGCATCTTAAAACTGGTTCGACAATTGGAACGGAGAAAATTCATTGGTTCAGTAGACATTGTTCGCGCTGATAAAGATATCCAATTATTGTGACGTTAATGTTATAAACATGTAATTTTTATCGATAATATTGTTTACAATTCAAACAACCTTCACAACTAAATGCAAATTTTTTATATTAACGATTAAAAGAGGTATGAAAGTGGATTGGAAATTTATTCTTCACGACTGCAGATTGTACCAAGCTACATTTGGAAGAAGATTGGTTTATTTTATTCGTCAGATTATACCAAAATTATTAAATACTTAAAATCAAAATTAACGTTTCAAATTTATAAAAAAAAAATAATCCAAACATTCACTAAAAACTGAAATATTATCTTTTCTTATGAGATCTACTGAGACACTCTGCGAAGCTGAGTATTGTATTGTATCAAACATTTTTCATATGTTTGAAAAAAAAAAGTTGAAACATAACACTCCGATAACAATCAAAAAACCTCCGAAAATACCAGAGACAAATCAAATAAAACAACCGAACTTCAAGTTCAAACACAACTACAAAAATCTAAAATAGCATGAGGAGGTAGCGGAAAAAACGATCTAACTACAACTTCTGACAATTGAAAAGTAATGTGCAAAGATACGAGTAAATTACTAGCAGCTATGTACATATGTTTGTATATCGTACGACAATACATGTGCATATGTGCGAACGATTTCAAGTTTGATTCCTTTTCAGTAATTAAACATATTGTTCCTCGTGTTGAGAGTGAATTTTACAGAAGTGAAATTCAATTAAAATGACTCCATGATTAAATATACTGGCATGAACTCGGGGAAAAATGTTTCCGGTACGATCACACAAACTGATAGCAAATTGCGAACATGGACAATTTGCAAAAATGCAATATAGAATGTTAATGGTGATAGAAAGTGTGCTCCGTTGTAGTTAAATAGTTATTTACATGTAAATTAGTACTGCAATAAAAGATAAGAGTACTAAATTCAATAATTATAAATACTTTTCACGATTTTAACTCAAAAGGATGTAAAATTTATAAGAGGTTTTAAACTGTATGAATCAATATGCAAATTAATTTAAAACGACGTTTCTACAGAGAAAAAATTTTTCGTCTGAAAAAGGTGTGCGAATTAGCAATCGCAAATCAACAAAAGCAAAGCATAAAATAAGTATACAAGATCCTATTTAGTTTTTCGTCAAAAGTAAAAGCTGCCCCTGGATAGTGCGTTCAAGAAATCAAGGCTTTAATGTAAATGAAAACGAATATCAGATTTGGTTTAAATATTTTCAAAATAATTGCAGACTGGCAATCAAAATGGTCAACAAATAATTCAGAGAAGAAATTTTGAAAATATAAATTGAACAGGATTGACTAAACACCGACTTATTTGCTTCAAAATTTTTCCGATGGAAGTGTTGCTCTCGTTTAGTCTATAATGTTACTATTTTCTTTATTATTTTATTTATTCAAACAAATTTCACTGCAAAATGTTAAATTCAGCTGAGTTTTTATACCGTGCTGCGCTCATTATAAATGGCACCGACATCTTGTTTTGTTTGCAGTTGTGTAAAACTTCGATTTGTAATTGTGTTACGTTACGTACTTTGCGCTTTTTTTCTCCCTAGTGTATATGGCTAAAATATATATGATTACCTAATCCTCGGGTGACTTATCACCACGGGTTATGTGAGGTCTGACTCTCTAATAAAGGATCATCTGTAAGCCCACGAAGTTTCAAGCACTGCTTCGACCCGGTCGTACTGACTGACCTATTGGTAACCACAGACTTTTGGGTCGGAAAATAATTACTCCCGATACAACCACCACACAGCCTCTCATGAGACCGTGCGGTAGCTATAGACGATTCGCAGGACATCCATGCGATGGACACTGGCAATGTGCTTCCGGAACTTCTTAGTTCGAAGCGCATCTCCCCAACATTTGGGTCAATATAGAAAGATTGAATTGGTCGTCACCATCAGCAGCCTGCGCTTCGTGTCGCTGGGTGCGCCAACGCTGGCCGTTAGCCTACTGAGCGAAGTGACGACTACTAGAGCCTTGTTGCATGCTGTGCGAATATAATCCCAATACGTCAGCTTGGTGTCCATAGTCACTGTAAGATACCTAACTGACTTGCTGGTCTGAGCTCCGACGGAGCCAACTGTCATGGGCATGACAGTTGGTATCCTTCGCTTCGTCAGCATGACAATCTCTATCTTGGAGACCGCCAGCTGGAGCCCGTGCTCAGTCTTCCACCGATACACCCCGTTTATGACTTGGTTAAGTCTAAGTTGAGCGAAATCGGCAGCTCTAGAAGTGATTTCAGCTGCAACGTCAACAGCGTAACCTACTGCGAACACATCCACAGGCATTTCCAGGCGCAGCAGATCATAGTACATGATGTTCCAGAGGTCAGGTCATGCCCCGGGGAGCGGATGTACCAAGAACAACGATGCGCTGCATTGACATCGCATCTATAAGAGTGCTAGGTCATATGCAGCCAAGTGTGCGACTGAACGTTTTTCCTGGAGCTGATTTTACGATGACAGCGTCTATTATTTTCCCTCGCTGTCTTGGTCTGCTCTTATACTTATTTTTTTCCCACCACTTCTTTCTTATCACCCTGTGATATACCCTCTTTTTGAGCAGCAGGTACCACTGGCGTTTTGGCGACACTTAACTTTTTCTTCTTGTGGGTAACCGTAGACCAATTCTTGAGGTCAGCAACTGGCACATCCTTCCTCACCCGGACTTCCTGAATATCTTCAGGGCTAGATTCAGCCACGCGTTTATTCTGCCATGGCCGATTTACTCCCGAGACCCCTGCAAGAGTGGCCGACAGTGATTTATTCTTCCTTATTCTAGTCTATCTCTGCCTTCTGCCAGTTCGTCTACCAGTTGAAAATGACCTCACTCTTTCAGCTCCAACATACCGTCCTTGACGCACTTCGAAACATACGTACTTTGAATTGCTCTCGTCACAAATTAAGTATTTACTAACTTTCTGCTACAGCCAGTCCTACTAATGAACAATAAATACTGGTGATCTGACGTTGTGGTCGTGAACTACCACAAACATAAATTTTTCATGCTTGCTGAGGATTTGCTTAAGAGATGAAATATTTTGAAAATTGTCAATTGGAAGCGTTTCAAATTTATTTAGCTTTACATTTCAATTTATTTTTAAATTTTTGTTACTGCTTGAGTAGCCTACTTGCTGTGTGTGGCGTCCCTGGTTCGAATCTAGGTTCGAACGAGAGACCGCGTTCCAAGCTTTGATTTCACTTAGTTCTGAATTCGGTATCTGAGTTAATCAGTGATGATAATCACTTCATAATCGTATTCTCATTGATTGTAAATTCGTGAATCAAGCTGTTTATGTATAAGTCACCGTCTGGTTTCATAAGCTACATCAAAACAAGACCCCACCAACGCTGGCCGTTAGCCTACTGAGCGAAGTGACGACTACTAGAGCCTTGTTGCATGCTGTGCGAATATAATCCCAATACGTCAGCTTGGTGTCCATAGTCACTGTAAGATACCTAACTGACTTGCTGGTCTGAGCTCCGACGGAGCCAACTCCGTAACTTAGTCCTACTTAGTTCGAAGCGCATCTCCCCAACATTCGGGTCAATATAGAAAGATTGAATTGGTCGTCACCATCAGCAGCCTGCGCTTCGTGTCGCTGGGTGCGCCAACGCTGGCCGTTAGCCTACTGAGCGAAGTGACGACTACTAGAGCCTTGTTGCATGCTGTGCGAATATAATATCTAGGAATCTATATACCAGCTACATACCAGCTAATTTGGTTTAAATATTTTCAAAATAATTGCAGACTGGCAATCAAAATGGTCAACAAATAATTCAGAGAAGAAATTTTGAAAATATAAATTGAACAGGATTGACTAAACACCGACTTATTTGCTTCAAAATTTTTCCGATGGAAGTGTGTATACAGCTTTGATACAATACTCAGCATCTAAGACTTATACACGTGAGAATCTTTGTTGCACATTTTCAGAAATGCGAAAAGCCAGACACTGACTTTACATTTTTAGAAATAATTGTATTTCAATCATTATAGTAGCAACACGTGAGAATCTTTGTTGCACATTTTCAGAAATGCGAAAAGCCAGACACTGACTTTACATTTTTAGAAATAATTGTATTTCAATCATTATAGTAGCTATTTTGTCGGCGTGGTATCACCATTTCTGGAGAAAATAAAGCTATTTATTGTAGAATATGTGTAACATAAACTCGGTTGCGAAGCTGGCTACTCCATTGTTACATACTTTGATATTTCTGTCGAATTCAATTGAAGTTGGTGAACAAAAAAGTTTTCCCGTAAGGAATGTCATAGAAAAATTCGTGATACATTCTTTACAAGAGATGGGAATAAACCAAACTTAAAGTTTGCTTCTTACATTCAAATATAGCCAGCAATATATTCGGAAGTGATACATTCTGTCAAAGTAAACGAAAGAGTTCGTGAGAGGAAAAGAGAGTGGAAAAATTATTGTAGAGGCTATCCCCTATTTGGCGATAGGAAAGCAAACGACTGTACTTACAGACGTTTAACTTGGGCCTAAGTCACGCTGCTAGAGAAACATCATTTCCGGCAGACGACTTGTGGCTGAATTCTAGAAAAAGGTACGGTGCATTACTAGACTCAATCAAAAAAGTCACAAATATATTGAAAAAATGCAAGGGGATATTTGAAAGCATTAAAAAATTCAAGGTTTCGGAACTAGCGGTATCGTTAATCAAAAGTTAATTCACAATAATATGGAAAAATTCAAAAAATCAATTCACAGTAATAGTGAAAGATAAGGTCAAAGCTCCCAAGTTTGAGAGGAAAGAAATTGGACAGGCGTTAAAGACATCGCAGAATCCTGACACTTTTGGAAAAATAAATATTTTTGTATGTCTCCAAGTTGTCTGAAAACATCCGATGCTTAGACAAGAGGTGAATAGAATGGAAAGGTGCTCAAAAAAGCAAGTAGGGAGTATTCTTATTTTCGTAGGTATCATGGTCTTGAGAATTTATGGGAGGTTTCGTAGGACAGAACCAAGAAAGAGTCAAGAATTGATTTTTGATGAAAATTAGAAATAGAAGCTATGACGACTGAAACAAAATTGGGATCAGAGCTATGCTTCTCACCGCAATAGACGAAAAACTGAGGCAGCAGCAGCATCAGCATCAGCAGTCGCCTTATCATCAGAGGGGGAATTACCGTTAGGAGTGAAACTACTTTTTAGTGTTTTACGGTTTGTGATTATATTAATTTTCTGAATTATGTCTTTGCTAGGCACTTTTTTTTGGTGGCGTTCTTCGAATTTCTTGTTGACATTCACTCTGGCCTTGACCATGATGACCATGATGACACTGCGTAAGTCTTTCGTCAGGGCAGAAGTGTTCTTACATGGGTTATTATTGGTATTGACGTGTATGTGGAAGGTTCTAGTAAGACGTCGACTCAAAAATCTCCACCGATAATAGACCCGAATGATATTGTGCGGTAAATTACGGAAAGCAAAGTTTGTGGATTTTTACGGGATAGCGAAATCTTCAATTTTTGGGCCTCCGGGCAACTCCTGTAGCTTGTTGCGTGGCCTGGCCAGCCATCTTGTAGTTATAAACTGCTTCAGACCCCACCAGGACATAGCAATTATAAGCCAAATGATTTAAACAGTCGTATGGTAATGTGGGTATTTTATACATCATCAACCAGAAACTCACAAATTTTAGACGATGAACTAATAATCTACTAAAAGAACAATAACGATAACGCAGTGGTCGAACGTACGCTATCGAAGCATTTTTGAAGGGAGAAGATTTGTAAGTTACATCTTGGAGGCAGTTTTTTTCCCAGAACAGACGTTTACGAGATAGACCAAGGAAAAATTTGACTCGTAAATGGATACAAAAGGTTTGAGCAACAAGTTTTGCTATAAATCAACCAAGTCCGAGCAGAACTTCAAGAACGGAAGAAACAATAAACAAAGTTGTAGCTAGCGTTCGTCACAATCCGCGTTTATCAATACGCACAAGAACAGCAACCTAAAACGTCATTAAATTAATCGTAGAGCGACTTTTGAAGCAAGAAATTCCATCTCTATGAAATTTAGATAGAGCAGACAAAAACGGAAAATGACCATAATTTACGTAATAGTTCTTGCAAGACAGCCATTTGATTTGGTTTTTTGAATACTGTGTTCTGCGCACTTCCATTTGAATAGACATGTGAATGTACAAAATTGTCGCTCCTGGTCACCTGCAAATCCCAGACACCAACATTAAACATCCCAACATAACCCAAAATTTACAGTGTATTGTGCTTTGTCAGTAAACGAATAATCGGGGCTTATTTTTTTGAAAATGCGATAGGTGCAGCGACAACAGTTTCTGGTGAGGCTATTTGATCCTCAGATTCGAGGACATCCTACCTACAGCTCACGGACATCTTTTCAGCAGGATGGAGTCACCTCTTACACTGCAAGAGACACTATGGAGTAAACATTTTTAGCGCGCTTTGGTGTTATCGCATGATCTGCGCGACAACCGGAAAGTTTACGTCAATATTTCAAGAAATGTCGCCGAGCTAAATGAAAATATCCGTCGTGAAGTACGCGAAATGTTTACTACAATGTGTGACTATTTTTTAATTTTTTTGAAATATATTATTACTGTATTACTCTCTAGAGTGAAAGAAGAAAGTTTAAGGTGTATACGCATAAATGAAAATCCTTTACCACTAAAGGAGAAACTCGAATACGTCGAAATACTCAAAAACTTCTTCGACTATGGATGATATAGAATGCTAACATATGTTGGCGATTGTAAATTCAACCAAACGATACCGTTTCTGATTTTGGTGGTCATCTTGAGATTTTACCAGAAGTAGTCGAAGCTCTGGAGAATCTAGAATCTAAAGAAGCCAGATCTGCAGTTGAAAATATATCCTATGAGCACATACTTAGAGAATTATATTATTTATATCAAGCCATTGGTATTGTCAAAAAATTATACTCTTTAACTTGATGTTTAGTCTTCTTAGCGGAGTTCATGAGCTAAAAAATTTAATATCTACAAGATACAAAAAAAAATGGATTTGATGATAATATTACCTTAAATACTATTGAAAAGGAGGAAAACATGCATCAAAATCAATAAACGGCGCTGTTCACTGAAGAACAGCACTGAAGCAAACATAAGTATACCAATAGTGTTTCATCAATTTTCACATAAGTACTTAGGCGCTTCAATGTTAATACCGTTTGAACTATAAGGGTTAGAAAACGAAGCCTAAGTCTCGACCAGGCTACATGCGTTAAAGCAAAATAACCCCACTACAATCCTTATCGTACTGGAGGTTGAAGTTGGTAAAAACTTTATTGACAATCATAGCCTACGATGGGGGAGTGATAAGTTTTTCGATTCGCTCTATCTTTGTTTTGACTAAGATTCTCACTAAAAGCTGAACGAACTCAAAGTCCAGTGTGTAATCAAACGTTATGGAGGTCACCTTTTGCACAGTACTACCTTTAAATATACCAGCATTTTATATTCCCTAATCAATTTTTATCAACATCCATAACTTACAGAATCTATCAACTAACTGTTTACTAACGACCTTTCGCACTACGCTCATATTGTTTTCAATCTTTTCGCATTACTAAAGCCCATTGAAATTTCTTTCTCCACTTCACATAGCAGTTTCAGCAGGTAAACAGTCAATGCCGCAAGTGATCCAGTGCCAGCATCCACTATATACATCTCGCAACATTTCTTTCACCTCACTAATTCAAAACTCCAAGTAGTAAAAAGTTTACTTTCTGAATGATATAGTTGTTTTTCTAACAATCAACCCAGTCGAATGTGGTGCTGAAATGAAACTCAACTGCCATTTGCCCAGTATTTAAACTAATTGTTTCATTGATGAGATTCCACAGCAGTGAAGCCATTTCGCGTGCTGACAATTGTCGCATTTTTACTTTTTATGAAATTTTTATTTTTCAGTCTTTTTTTTACTGCACTTGTCACCTTTGTGTCGAGCCGTCTTGAAAGGTTTCGCTTGCATATAAACCGTTCGTATCTTTCGAACGGTCGGCATCTGATTTAATGAAAGCGAGATGAAGATTATCTGATGAGCAAAATGATAGTCATAGGTCAGTTACTTTCTTATCTCGAGCGAGATGATATTAACCTTAAATGGGGTCAAGATCGTAAATGTTGTTAGTCACATACTATGTACATGATTATGCATACGTGCATGCGAGAATATTTACACGGTACGCGATGATACGTGTATCATTTGTGTACACTTACTGCGTGTAATCAAGCCGCTACAAAGAAATAATGCGGGTAAATTTGTAAAGGGAAACCGTTTTAGATTGCGTGGTTTTAGAGTTTTGGTAAATCCACCAACGGAATGTGACCTAAATGTAGCAAATGTTGATGCAGGTTATAAAACGACAAAACAATACGATTCTCCGTTTGAATTGCATAACTATTTCTAAAGTTTGTCGGCTAGAAACATCGAGTGAAATATTCAAATTTTTCGGTAACAAATAAAAAATTATAGGTTTTGATGGTCTGCGCAGTCATGCAATCAGATTGTGGTAATTCAGTTAGAACTAGAGATTTTATGCTTTGAAATTTCGGTGGGCGGAGAAACCGTTGTGTTTTTTCTATTTATGCTGTGCTTACATATTTGAATGATGCAAGTCACTGTTAAAATATCTAGCAGGATGTAAGTTCTCAACTTTAATTTTAAGTTTAAACTCTTTTGTTTGAAACCATAAGCATGTATCCATTTCGTCACAATTTAATTTTGTGATAGAGGTACCTATTCGAAAACAAATCATTTTCTTGTTTCTTTCGTTTCACATATAGGATAGCAAACATGTGTACACATGTGGGATATGATTGAATTGGAAAATATACTTATTAAGTAGGTTAGGTTAGGTTACTATTTGTATCCTCGCATGATTCGCGCTTACTATTGATTGATAGAGCTCTGCCCAATTTGTGTCGACAACCATCATCATAACCTCCACAAGGACGTTCAATGTTCAGAAAACTCTGTGACTGTATTCGTTGATCATTTCACTTCGTTTTTCATTATTTTATTCTATCGTCTAAAAGTTGTGAGTTTCTGGTGGATGCGGTATAAAAAACATACCATACGATCAAGCAAATCATTTGGCTCACAATTGATATGTCCTGGTGGGGTGTGAAGCAGTTAACTGCGTAAACTGCATGACGACTGGTCACTCAACAAACTACAGGGGCTGCCTGGAGGTCAAGAAAATTGAAGAACGTGGTGTTAAAGCGGAGAAAGTAAGCAAGCACACAAAAATGACTTCATGGCAGCAGCGTTACGCAATGCTGTCTGGCCGGATGTTTCATACGTCTACTACTTTTTGGCGGACGGAATAAAAAATATCGTTGGGAAAAATTCCGCTACTCTCCCAACTATACCAACTAGTGTGACTATGAGTAAGCCACAGCCTACCATCGACTAAGTAGTCTTTGAAGAATGTTAAATTTTTTTTGGCTGTAATCTCTTCTCCTTGGTGAATCAAATCAAGGACTTGGGAAGTTTTCTTCTCAATATGAGAAACAAGATTTTTTTATTTTGCTCGCTCTTCGTTTAGTCGGTGATGCGTCCGCTTAAGTTCGCAGCTTCAAATACCTTTACATAAGCTCCCACCTACAAGACGAACTTCGTTCAGGAATTACTGAATCATGAGAATCTCGATATTCTTTTCTTGTCAGAAAACCAAGCTGAAACCCATCATAGTGTAGCCATAGATGACTACAAAACCATTCGTGGAGACACTTTTGAGGACCTGAATTCCTTTAAATTATGTTCCGCACTATTAGCTAAAGAACGAATCAAAATTCAACGCCATTCTGTATTAGTGATTTGTATTAGTTTCTTATTAGATAATAATCAAATAGTATGTGTGGACTCCTATGTCCATCATGGTTTCGTTGGTTCCGTCCTGGCTCAGAGCCTTGACTGTATACTAGCAACAACAACTTCACTTGTGTTGGTCATCATCGCGAGTGATTTCCCAACCCTTACGGTGTGGCCATAAAGTAATGGTTAACGCAGATTTCAAGCCTTATTAAATCTTTTTGTCCTCAGGAACCTACACTCAGAAAAATTTCACCACTTTTTTTTTTTTTTTAATAATAATAGAAATTTTATTCATTACATTGTAAATATATAACTTAACTAAAGGATTATTTAACATAAAAGAACTTATACTTAGCGGCTATCTTATTTTGGCCTGCTGGTTCTTATTGGATTTTTATTTTAATTATTTTTCATCATTAATTTAGTTTTCGATTTTCACTTACTAACTATTACCCAGGTAGTACAATACCTGGGGTTGACTAAGCAGTATAGTACTTAAATACTAACTTAATTTACTAAACTAAATCTAGCTTAAGTCTAAATACAATTAACTTAGCCTACTTAGACCTAAACTTAGCCTAGGTCTTAACTATCCTCTCCGATTAGTCGGAAGGCCAACATAATTGAACAGCATGTCCATGAGCCGCCGCTGTCCTGCTATTTCCGCTGGACGCATAAATGGCTCATTAGAGCCACTCATACGTCCGATACCCCGGATCAGTCCGTTTTTATGTCCGTCTGTCTGTGCGTAAAACCTTGTCGTCAGTTCTACAACCCGGTCCCTAAGCGGCCCAAGACCTGTCTCTTGATATACACTGAAAGAAAAAAGCATATTCCTAAGGAACGCGTACCGCGTTTGATCACATATTCGTGAAATTCACGTTTGTTTTGACCAAATACTGTTGAATTAAACAAAAAAGTGATTGCAACGAACGTTTTGGTCGTTTAACGTAAATACTGGCATATTTCGAAAACGCGTTTGAATTGAACGCGCATTTGTATTCATAATAAATATGCTTTTCTATTGGGCAAAATACAAAATTTTTAAAACAAACACTGTTCGCGTTTTTTAGGATACAAACATGTTCAAAATGCTACGGTTGAATTAAAAGCGCTTAAGCATTTGCAATAATCATATCTTTCTATTCGTTTAAATAGAAAATTATTTGAAACAAACAAAATACCGTTCATTTGAGGTAAGTACATCGTTCTGTCCTATCAAATCATTCTCTGCATGACTTATCAGTCAGTGATTAAAATTAATTTTGTTAGGACATATGACCTATCAGTTTATCATTTAAATTGCAGTTTAAATTAGTTAGTGAGTTTGGTTTTGAAAATTAAACGAAAAGTGAAAAGAAAATATTGTGAAAACAAACGAAAGGTAAGAAATTATTTCGTATTAGTATTTACAAATAATAAACATTTAACCCAGTATATTTAATGAAGTTTATTTATTTCATGTCACAGACAATTTTACAGCAGATGTGATGCATGACATTTTTGAAGGAATTTGTCAGTATGGAATTTGTCAAATATTATTAGCTCTAATTCAAAACAACGTTTCGTCTCTGAAAAAAATGTTTCCTTATGGAATTATTGAAATTGGAAACGTTTCTGTAGATATTAGTTTAAGTCGATTGAAAGTAAATAACCTTAAGATGTCAGCTAGTGAGATGTGGAATTTTACCCACTTTTTGCCCTTACTAATAGGAGATTTAATTTCACCAAGTAATAAGTTTTGGCACCTCTTTTGCACACTACTCAAAATAATTGATTATGTTCTACTAAATATTATTTCATATGAAGATATTGAGGCTTTACGAAATTTAATTCATTATCACCACAAACTTTATTTGAATTTATTTGGTTCCCTCAAACCAAAACATCAGTTTATGGTTCATTATCCTACTATAATAGAGAATAGTGGGCCATTGAAATATTTGTGGTGTTTCCGTTTTGAAAGCAAACACAAAAATTTAAAAAAGTATACAAGCGTCATAACTAGTAGAAGAAATATTGCCTTTTCATTATCCATAAAAAGCTCTTTTACTTTTTCAAATTTTATTTTTAAAAATAATGGATTTCCACATAAACTTCAGTTTGATGATACAGAGATAAAAGATTTAAAGATTCAGACTGAATATTGCAGCATAATTTCGCATCTGGAGGCAGCATTAAAAACAACCTCTGTATATATGCCACAAACTGTAGTCTACAAGGGCACAACATATAAAAAACTTACGTATTTATCTCAGGGAAAGAATGAGTTTTTGCGACTGTTTAAAATCCTCGAATTCATTGTTAGCCCGGATTATTCTTTATTTATATTGTGCAATGAAGTAGAAGTTAAAAAATTCAATGAACATTTTCAAAGCTATGAAATCGGAATGAACTTAAAGAAGGTTATTTAATTTGATATTGATTTTTTTCACTAGTACTCCTTTACACATATACCTATTATCAAATGGAAAACAATTTGTTAGAAATAAAACAATATAATAAAAGAATGACTCATTGAATTCATATTGTTTCATATATATTGTTTATAATAATTGGAATTCTTAAAAATGTAAATAGGCTTGAAGTCTGAAAATTCATGTATGTTTTACTGTCCAATAAATATTCTTACTAGATATAACCACGATTGTTTTATTCCCTTCTTAAGCGAAAACCAAGGTGATCAAAGTAGAAAGTAGTTCATTGTTTACCATACAACTTTTCCACGCATAGCAATTCATATTGAATGTTATTTGAAGTTTGATTTTGCACTTCCAAAACTGTTCTGAGAAAATAAGCAGCGTGCACAACCAATAAAAAGATTTGATGCCACTGTAATACTATTTAAGCGATAAGTATTTTACAGCTAACATGCGAGCATTCAAGCTGAACATTTAGAATAAAAAACAAAGTGTTTCGATTAACAGCTCAAAGCATTTATTTTGAACGCGAATTCGTTTCTAACAAAAGTTTGTTATATTTGGAAGAAAAATACAAAGTTTTTCTACCAAACGCTGCAATATTCCCTGTGAACAAATATTTATTGTATAAATAGCGCGTTCATATCAAACAGGTGTGGATTGTCAATTTGAAAATTTGCACTGTTGGCGCCATTTCAAGCGCGAAAATGGTTAGCGTAAACCACGTTTTTATTTAAATGGACAATATTTTTTTTTCAGTGTAGGAGAGAGTTCCTCGGACACTTTTTAGTTACCGGGTTGTAAAACCTGCCAGTGCAGAAACGCAGAATTCTCCGTTCGAAAATCTCCGCTTCTGCCATGGCAGATTTGGAACAGGTAATCCAGGATGGGAATGCGTATGTCAGGATTGGCCGAATGAGTGTTTTGTAGCAAATGGATTTAGCCTTTGTCGTCATGCCCATCTTTTTGGCGAAAAGATGTCTGATGCGCTGAAAAGCGGACCTGGCTACTTTTATTCTATGTCGAACATAGGGGTTAAATTTCAAGAATTCATGCATATCTACTCCAAGGTAGCGCAATGTAGGAAAATTTCACCACTTAAAATTTAAAAGAATCAAATTTAAATCAAAAGCTGAAACACTTTTCAATAAAAAACGAATCTTATTTTAATTAAATAAGCCCCGACATTCAATAAAAATGACTCCATTTTATTGTACAAATGTTATTTTCGAGTCATAATTTTCATCATGGAATGTAAAACAAAACATTTTGTGCTAAACAAGACCACTTTGATACAGCGTTATTGAAATTAAGGCAGATTATTTGAATTAAAAAGAAACGTATATAACGCCAAATCATGTTTGAAAATATTTGATTCATATCTATTTTTTTTATTTATACAACGATTTTTCTCTGAGTGTACTCTTCGTTAGTCGTCATCCATCATTGACTTCTTTCTTGTGTCCCCAAGCCAAGTCAGCTCTCTCTCATAATTCGACACATCCGAGTGCCAAGATCACGTCGCTGAATCTGATCATCAGTTGACCTAATTATGCAGTTAAAGAGAACGTGGCTTAGACTTTTTAGCAGTTGATCTATTCCCTACGATAAGATCAACTGCAAACAATTCGCCACGGATGCTACAATTCAAATTCAAAACCTAGGTCTTGACTGCTCCCGAAATCTTTACTCGCGGTAAATCGACGAGGATCTTGACAAACTTGACCAAATCACTTCCTCTGTTATTGATAGTTTAGCCATCCCAAAAAAATCCACAAACTTTGCTTTCCGTGATTTATCACACAATATCATTTAGCTCCATTATCAGCGGGAATCTGTGACTCAACGGAATCTACCACAATGAACTCAATACGAAAAATAGCCCATGTAGGTCCACTTCTGCCCTGATCAAAGACTTTCGCATTCTCATCATGAATGAATTCTCATTCTCATCATTAAAAATGCCTCCACAAAATAATGCCTAGCAAAGACATAAAGTATTTCAGGAAATTAATATAATCACAGGCCGTAAAAGACTAAAAAGTGATTTCAGTCCTAATGGCAAGTCGCTTCCTGATGATGAGGCGACTGCACATGCTATTGTTACCGCCTTTTCTCATATATTGCGGTGAGAAGCATAGCTCTGATCCCAATTCTACGACATTCGTCATAGCTTCTGTCTCTGATTTTCATCAAAAATCAATTGTTGATTCTTTTTAGGTTCTGTCCTACGAATCCTTCCATAAATTCTCAAGGTCATGGTACCTTTAAAAAATCACCCGGAGAAGATAAAATATCCAACTTTATGTTAAAAATGCTCCGTACTTGCTTCTTTAAACACTTTTCCGTTCTATTCAACTCTTGTCTAAGCATTAGTTATTTTCAGACTACTTGAAAGCGTACAAAAATATTTGTTATTCCAAATTTTCCAGAATTTTGCGATGTGTTCAAGGCCCGTTCGATTTCTCTCCTCTCAAGCTTGGGAAAACTGCTTGAAAGGATCATTCAAACACATCTGAATCACATCTTAGATGGGAACCAAATCCTATCCAGAAGACGTTTGGCTTTAAAGCCAAACACTACAGTAGACGCGCTAATTGTTCTGAAAAGCGCAGTTGAGGAAAACATCCAAAGCAAACGGGTTTTAGGTGCCTGTCTGATTGATCTAAAGAAGACCTTCGACTTCAGCTTTGAAGGACTCCTACATCAAATGATCAATTTTGGTTTTCCAACATGGTTAATCAAATTTATTGATAATTTCTAAGTAGCATATCGCCATCTTCAACGGGGCTTTCTCTGGCGAATTTCCAATCGAATCAAGTGTACCTCAAGGTTGAATTTAGTTTTACAAGCTGGGTAATACCATTAAGAAATAAAAATTGCTTCGAAAACTATATATTAGACTAAGAAGGTACAATTAACATATGATAAACATGTTCAATCCAATTCAATGATTGATATGCCCTTTTACCTTTCAGAGATCAAAGCTCAGCGTGTGACCTTTCGTCCGTTATCGAACTCGGGACTCCACACGCCAGGAATCAGTGCTCTACTATCACGGTAAGCTTCAGATTAGCTTAGTTACTAGCAAGATGCACTTTATGATCCAATCAGGTTATAAGAAAGATAGGGTCGCAATTTTTAGTAGGAAAGAAATACTGAAGGGGATGTTTGCATCTAAGGTAAAAATTTGACTTTAAGAGCTAGAAAAATCAAATCAGATATGTATGAGTTGGCATAAGATGTAATTACAAAAAAGAAAGATGATTATGTAAATTGCATTGTACTACACCTAACCTGACCAACATGAAAGCTCTTTGCTCGATCATGTTCTAACATTACCTCACACATACTAATTATTTACATAAAACTTCAAATTCCTCAGATAGAAACCAACTAGTACGAATAACAGTCAAATTTGCGAAATAATAACAAGATTTCCACAAAAAACATGTTTTCTTACAATAATCTTAAATTCCAGTCCTATACGAGTACTACGTATGAGTGCATTGTAAGTATGTACTAAGAATGAAAACATCTTAATTTACAATCGTCATAAACCGAAGAGATGCACGCTTTCCCGCGCAATATGCTAACATTCGCGACTGTGTGATTCAAGTTGTAAATGCTTTTTTTATTTAGATTTTACACAATTACCCAGTAAAGTATAAATGCCGAGTTCGAACGATTGAAAGTGACAAATGTCACCGTCATTACACACTGTGCAAATGTTTGCAGACGTATAAATGACTATGACGGACAACCTGCTGCAGCAGAAATTGTGGGAGAGAAAATCTACAATGGGAAAAACTGAAATCGAAAGTTTTGAAGCTCGGGTTGTAGATGGTATTTCGGACGTAATTTATTGAATGCTCGAAATGGAAAATAAATTGGTGAGAATTACAGGTTGAGTATTATCTGTCGAGCATGGGCAGTAGAAAATTTAGGCATTGTGTTAGACGTAATAGAAATATTCCCAAGATGGACAGTCGAAAATTTAAAAGACGTAACGGATATTATTGTTTTCTTTTAGTTTCCTTGTTGCTTTGATGGTGATGAGTTCATCATGGGTCAATATGGTGCATATGATGGAAGCTGATCAATTGTTTAAATTGTAAAAGATAATATCAGTTCTCTATTACCGTTCAATGCTTCAGAGTGAATATGCGGGTATTACCTTTTTCATTCATCATTCGATATCAACTGATGATATACACAATTTTCATTCATTTCATTCATCATTCGATATCAACTTAGAAGCACAACGTGGGATGTTTTACACTTTTGTATCTTCTATTGTAGGTAACCGGTTACTTATAGTAGTGGAGCCTGATGTGTTAACATACAAAACTAATACGAATTAATGATATTAGAAGCAGAGGTCAATCTGGTGAAGTCCTGTGTGAACAGCAAAGCCTCCAAAAGTCGAAATATAGTGTTGGAAAATCATTCCAATGATCGCTTTCATTAGGGTAACGATAATGCTCCGCAATACAAAGAAAAACACTAAGAAAGTCGATGATGGTGTAAAAAGTACTTTTTAAGTGAGGTGATATAATTTCACCGATGCTGATTTGAATTCGAGACATTACTAAGACCACATAGGCAGTCATCAATCTTGAATGTATAAGCAGTGACCATAATTCATGATAATTATCTAAGCTATCACTGTCATGGTCAGATCTATAGCTAAGCTAAAACGATTAAGTTAAGACGATTAAGAAGCGAATATGAAGTTGATTCCAATGGACTATTTTCGTTTTATTTTGAATTATAATCATTGATTTTTTTAAAAAAACCATATACAAGAATAATTGAGAAGTACACATTAACTGAGACTTGTGAGAACAAAGAGACCCAGGATTCAGATATTTCCTAATTATGTTAATAGATTACCATATATAATAGATGTGGAGGCAATTTATTTTATTCATTTAATACATCTTTATATAATGATTAGCTTGCCAAATATTTTAGTTTAACGAACAATTTTTCCTTAGGATGCTAGGCGTTTTTTTTTTCAATTTCTTAGTAGTCATATAAACATTTTCAGTACATTTTGCTATTTAAACTATTTCAGAGACTAGACAGTATCTTTGCTCTAAAGTGTTAATCTTTCTTATGCTATTTTTGACAGTGTTACAGGATCTGGTTTATTGCTGTTGCAAGGAAAAGGTGATAAAAACCTTTAGTGGATATATTATTTCATATGCTGAAAACTTCCAACAACACATTATTAATATGAGAACATACAATTTATTGGATGGCAGTATAAGATAAGGCCACTAAATAGCAGGTTTGGCACTCTTTGAGTATTGGTTTCGAAGCTGAATGACAGCATATACAATAGACTGTCAATATTTAGTAGATTGGCATTTTTATGAGTCAGTTGAGTATTAAAAATATTTGTGCAGTAATAGTTTGAGGGCCTAATTTGGCGCAACTTGCAGTTTATTTTGTGGGTTTTACCACACTGTATCCAGATCCATAGAGTATTATCGACTGAAGAACCATCTCGCATATAATTGTTTTATTTTCTATTAACATTTATCAATGGTTTATCAATGGTTACAATGCGCTGATAGCTTAAGATAGTTTGACACATACCTCAACAGTATGGTTTTTAGAGATGAGTTTATTTGTCTAAAATAATTTCCAAATATCGGACATTGTCCGCCCAAGCTATCTTTTTGTCAAGAAAATTTAGTTCATGATTAGGTAAGTGGAGTCTAATTCTTTACCAAGAGAAGAATACGGCCGATGTCTTTTTTATTTTTCATCGATAGCAGTATTGGTAAAATTTAGCAAGTTGTTCTTCAAGTGTATCCTTTATTATGCTTGGTTCGATAGAGTTTTTATAGATGCAATATAATCAGCAAAGATTGCCATGTTGCAGTTAGGATTTTGAGGAACATCTGCGGTAAATAAGTTGAATGCGGTCGGACTTCACCAGGACTCCAGCAGATATAAAGAAAGCATGTGAGTATTTTACTTTACCTTTACAAAAAAGGTATGAGATGACAAAAGGGATGATATGATTTTCACCAAAAAAACAGGAACTTGATAGTTTAAAAGCTTTTCGATCAGATCTTAATACCAGAAGGTATCAAAAGCCGGGCTATACCATGGACTATTAGTCCTGTTGATTCTTTATAATTGATTGACTCTTTGATCTTCTTAAAAACTCGTAATACTTGGTGACTGATGGAGAATTTGCGATGAAATCTAAATTGGCAGTATTGGCAAATAAAAATTGGCAAATACGATATAAGAAAAATAAAATATGTTAGAAAGATATTAGTAGCTGGAAACTGAGGCAAAAATTTGAACTAATGTTACTTGGAATTCAAGATAATATTTATAATACATTCTTGAATTCTAAAAACAATTGCGAGAGAAGATCAAGCTTAAGTGCATTGTACATTGTAGAAATACACAACTTTCGTACGAGCAAAAAAAATATAAAAATTTCTGAAGATTGACTAGAAGGACTAGATTCACGTATGGTTATCTGGGAACCCAGATCTGATCGAACAATTCCTTGACAAAGTTTAAAAAGCCAACTCTCTTCGAGGAACAATCTACGTGATTCTAACGAGGATGAAAAGACGAGAAGAGTAGAGACAATAAGAGATGCTGAATTTCAAAAACAGCGAGCGAGTGAACCTACGCTGAACTGATTCGATGGCGTCAGATAAATACTGAGAGCAATGAGACCAGATTTGGTGTTCCAGAATACATTGTACTGAGGAAACATATAAATGAATAGAGTTGGAAATGTTGCTAAATATGTACGAAGAACACAAGACAAAGCCAGCAATACTAGAAGTCCTGGTGGTGATATTCATGACGTGAATATTATATTTCAATTAAGAGTCAAACACCACAAAACTGACAAGAAAATACCAGGCAAGGAACAAAGGAAAACATGTGGAGCATTTTTATATGAGAAAGATATTTAGTGCGATTTCAAGGTGTTTAGTGCTAAGAAGTTGTTTTGGCACCAGCGATTGAAGGCAAACAAATTGCGATGGATGATAGTATATGTATAATATTAGGTCATCCGCTTATAGAAGAGAGGAAGAGTTGATGCCAGAAAGAAGGTAATTGTCAAACAAGATAAAAAGTAAGAGACCTAGGAGAGGTCCTCGAGGAACTCCGGATGTGGGAAATATAGGAGAGGAAATGGAATCATATAAAGTATCTCTGCAGGGACGACTATGAAGATAAGAGGAAAACCAAGAGAGAAAGGGCCAAAAATACCAAACCCATTAGGTTTGCTAAGCATTAAATTATGGGAATCAGCCGGAGTCAAAAGCTTTTCGTAAAAGTTCGTACAAATTACATCGACTTGACGTTGATAATCAAAGATAGAGGCGACAAAATTAGTGAACACCATAAGGCTGATCGCTGTAGTGCAGCCTTTCATCAAACCATGTTAGTCAGGAACAAGCAAAGGTGGAAGAGAAGTATAATCTCTATTATTCATAAGGCGTTCAAAGAGTTGAATGAAACAATAGAGGGGGGATGTAGGACGATAGTTGGAACCAATAGATCACCAGATTTGAAGATTGGGAAAATATTGGCGATTTTCCATAAAGAAGGGAATACGCCAGATGCAAGGTTAATGTTGAAAAGAAAAGCTAAAAGAACACAGAGAGAGGATAAGAAGGATTTGATAGGGATACTGGGAATATCAACAGGTCCGGAACTAGTATTAGAATCGAAGATATGCACAAGAGTTACAACTCCCAAAGGATTGATACTAAACACGGTTAAGACATTAGAGGTACGAGAGAAACACAAAATTTATCTAAGTATTAGGTTGGATTTTTTTAATGGAGAAGGAAAAACAGGCAGCAAAAAATCCGAATATCCTAAAGATTAGAAGCACTAAGATTATCGAAATGCAAAGAGTCAGGGACTGAGGAATTGGACTTGCGGGAACAGATGTAAAGCCAAAAAGATTTTGGTTGATTAGAACAGACTAAAGCTTAAACGTTCAAGAAGTATTCAGTTTCCTAAATCAAGAACTGCCTGCTTGAGAACTCATATAGCATCAGAACGCAAATCACCCAATTTCTGAAGATCACTGAGTGAACTCGTCTTCTTCAGTTTTTCATGAGCCGCTTCCTTAGCTTTTAGAGCATCAGAGACTTTCAATGTTAACCAAAGCACTTTGTTAAGTTTGAGAGGATGCTTGATGGGAGTAAAGCGAAAGATAAGATTAGAACGGAGAGAGTTTAGCTTGAACAGTTCTCCATCAACATTGGATCCTGCTCAATCCACCGAATACCAGTTGATCAGACTTTATTGACCCGTGAGAGAGTTATTTGCTCAAATAATTTGCGGAGTGCAGAAACGAGACTAATTGGGTGATAGTTATCTCGGAGATGAGGGGTTTTTCCAGGTTTGAAAATTGCTTGATTTTTTCGTATCCGGGAGCTTGGAAACGATATTTTTAACTTCTCGGGGTGTACAAAAACAGTTTCTAATAGTCTGCTGACATCCCACTCATAATCATGTGATTATGGTTCCTGCTTTTCAGAGCAAGAAAGTAGGTTCACATCGCGCTGAACAGCTTTTATTTGACAGGTGCTATTTAAAATTCTTATATGGTGCATTTGATGTATGCATACGGTAAAGAAATTTGACTTGTTTGTGAATACTATAGATAATATTGCTGATAGATCGCTATGGCAGCTAGTGTAAATGTAGTGCTAAAATTGTCAAAATTTACTCAGAGCGATAAAAGCACATACATAATAGTGATTAGAACCGATTTTTGTTGCAGTTATGATAACGCTGCTCATTTTTGCGGAAACGAATTAATATTTTCAGGCAATTGACAACATTTTTGGCTGCGGAAACACTCGTTTTTAGCCAAATACGTCTCTAACGGTTCCTTAAAATGATTAATTTAATGGTATGCCCATCGATGGGTTTAGATTGTATCGAAGGTCTGACTGCTTTTGAAGTGCTGTTTGTGAATGCGGAATGAACATTTTTACAAAGTGAATTTACCAATAAATCTACCTGTTCTTCGAATTCAATTAGTGCTAATTCAAGAGAATCAAGGCTGATTAGAATATCCATAATTTTTCTAAACTACACCTACACAGTGATCACTTGGGTAATAAAAGTTGTACTTTAGTTTTAAAGCCGATTTTTCCTTTATAAACTAGAAATATTTAAATTTCTTGACAGATACCGATATTTCGTTACTGCTGATCGTACAAACGTTGCGTTTTTTTTCCTCGCTGAGGCTGTTTCCCGCTTATGTTATGTTAGTCAAACACCAACTACCCGTTTCGTTTGACCAATGCATACTTTATCGCATTCTGAGCAAATAATGCTGTATATTTCACATTTTTCCTTGTTATCGTTTTTGTTTTTTACGTGATATATATCAGCACCTAATTTTTTAGCCCTAATGGCTGGGACTGTTTTTATATCAAAGTGTTCAAGAACTTCCCGAACTTTATTGAATTTTGAGGAAAACATATTTCGAAATCTTATAGCTGTTTATGATTTCCCTGTGTAAAGAGCGGCATTAACAGATCACGCTGTATTTCGTCCTTCTTCTTTTTGACAAGATTTCCAAGCATTTTATCTTTAATATATTTAACTTCTGAGTCAAAACTTTCCCGATCCATGGGCACTGTTAATAGCCGGTGAACCATTTAAAAAGACCTTCTTTTCTTATGATCATCAGATCCAAGATGGGTAGTTTTTCATTGTTTTCAACTTCCATTGGCAATTGGATATCCTTATGTGCTTGGTTCATCTTCTCCAAAGTTTCTGCTAAAGCATATTTTTGAACGATCGCCAGTATGTTGTCTGCATACCCCAACCATAGTGAAATCGAACTGACGATTGAGATAATTTTCATATTTGAGTAAATTTAATATTTTTTTCTGAATCTTATGATGATGAAATGAATGATTCAAAACAAATGTGCTGCCATCCTGCTTATGTGACTTTTTGTCGAATAAGTTAGTAAGATGCCATTATTTAATGCGAGAACAGAAAATGTAATCGCAAATGCTGAATTTAAGTATATAAATTAAAATGAAAATATTTTAACATGTTGCAATTTATCATAGAAATATGGAAAGAAGAAAAATCCTAGTCATAATATAGATTGAGGAATCTTCCCAAATTGATGACGATCTTATAATCGATATCACAACTAAACATCAACTTTAATTTCACAAAATAGATAATTAATAATATTAATTTAAAAAATAGAAAAGAGTAGATGTAGATTCAGTTAACAACGTCCAAAAAGATTCAAGGTAAACAGTTTATTTGATGGAATATAATATGAAAAAAAATGATAGCAGACTCTAGCATTCAAAATGCATTCAAATAATGTATATTTATGGTACCCTACAAGTCATTTGTACGTAAACAACACTTATAGAATGATTACAAGAATTTCTAAAATGTATCTTGCTTGTTTTGCAAATGCAACAATTTATTTGCTTTTAAATTATAATTGAAGAGATAATGTCTTTTTGTTTTTTTTGCTGAACATTATAAAGCTACTTATTTAAATAATTTAATCTGATTTAATTTTTTCTAGTAAAACCAAATATTTTTATTCGAAACACAATGTTGCCCTCCAAAACTAGGTTTTGTGAAATTTCACGACAGGCATTGGTATGTTGGGGGCAACCTACCTTAAGATATATTTCATTTTGTTGATCTTTTGTTGCTTGCAAACGATTAAGACATTGGTCCCTCGAATTTTAGAAGTAAAATAACGAAGCTTAGTAGAGCTTTCAAGCTTAGTAAATAAAATTTAGCAGCTATAAACGAAGTCTATACATAAAATAATCACATGCAGTCGACTATATCTTATCTGCTTTATTGTCAATCCTACACATACTAAATTTAAAGTTTTCGATGCTTATTTATTTTTTTGTAATGATATTGTGGTTTCTATATTGATAATTTTTAATTAGGAAATTACATCCTTACTCAAATTTGTTTTCATTACATATAAAATTGATGCTTGCTTCAATAAGATTAAAATTCATCAATAAAATTTAAGACTCTGAGATACTTCCCAATTTGGCAAAAGAATGTTTCACCGAAAATAACTATCTTTCATTTCAAACAACATCACAACATAGCGTGAAAATCGTAATCGCTAATTGAAAGTGAATATACACTACTATCCAACTGTTGTCGCTTCAATTTAACAATTCACATCCGACACTGAAGATCAAATATTTATCAAACTCACCTAAATGACACCACTTAGCTCAGCTCTAATGACACCAAGTCAACTGTGAAATAAATACTTAAGCTCATCGTCGCTCGGAGTCGTATTATTGTTGAACAATTGCACAGACTTCTGTAAACTGAGCATTTGATTTCTGATCAGTCATTGAGTCTTTGAAAGATACGCAATCAAAGCGGCCTGTAGCCAAACGTAAATTACACTTTTGCTTTCGCTAGGGTCAACAAACTAGTATAAGCTAAAAGTTTTCAACGGAATGGTTAGTTACGTAGGGCAAAAACATACTAGCATCATTTACATACTTGGGCGTTGTTTTTCAATACTAATTAGCATTTCCCTTAGTTTCGATGCACCAGCCAAAGAGTACGTCCAAGTGTTTATGCAAGCAAGAAAAAAACACTCAAGTATTTAAAAAATCAAACCGGAAGCAGATTACCTTCCTAACTCTTTAACTCTAAAAAAAAAGGGAAAGACATAAAAACTGACAAAATTAATGTAAGCACTATTAGTCGGAAGCACCCGAAATAAGCATTATTATGTTTGACTGCATGCGCTAAAGATGATTGAAGACAGCAATGACCAAACGACCAAAAAGATGACTGCATGTTGCTTTCTTTGGTGACGATTATGGCTGTTGCTATTTCTTTTGTTTCGAGCTGACCAAAGATATGATCAGGACAGTGATAAAATTTCTAGCGGGCGTCCAAAATAATTACAATAATAGCTCCCATTTGAATGAAACAGTTTTCTCGGATCGGACTAGGAACAAGCTTTGGCGACGCTCATTAGCATCTAGACTTGACTTCACGCTTTTCCCATGCCGGTTAATCTCAGTATCATTGTTCCAATGTTTACTCTCCTCTCGTTACACAACACTCGAATTTCGCTTTCGGAATCATAATCATAAAATTGATGATAACCAAATTATGATAATTTGCGCAGTATCAACCAGCGGAAGGTCATTAACTGTGAGAAAACACAAGCTTGCAGGCTATTATTTAAGATCCACACTGATTTCGGGCGGCTTGGCCTCCAAGCATGCAAAAACAATTCTACGAGATATGCATCTTTCTTTTCAAATCGGAAATTCGGGAAAAAGCTGATGAATGAACGAGCAATACCTTTCGCTTTCATTAGCCAATTGTTTTCCGAACGGAACTTCGAATTTATCACGAATTGATTGGGTCCGGTTTTTGTCTATTGACCGCTAATCATTTCATGTTGAAATCAATGAGGAAAATCAAAAGCTGCTTAGTGTAAAGTGGATACATCAAAATCATTTTTCAATTATAGTTGTTAGCTGCTATTGTGATGCTGACGAATCAAAAGTGACCAGCAACCTTGACCGTGGAAATGTGATTATACGGGTGATACTCGTTTAACGATGATTAATGGCTTAAGTGAAAAGTGTTGAGATTTAATAAACATTGCAGTTGGATGATTACAACCAATTGATATGTGTATTTCAATATTTTGGCGAATTTGAAATGTTTGAAATTTAACTGAGTGATACTTTCGCTTTAACGGTTCGATGGGCATGGCTGACTGATAACTCGACTTGTAGATATGCTTCACTCGTAAGCTCGTCGGTGTTTCAGATGCGCCGATGTGATGGTTTGCAAACGATTTCCATTGATAAATTTTAGTTAAAATTTATGATGTCAATCTTTATGTATGAATAATGGATTTTCTATCTAGTTCCAGATAATTCACTTAGAGCTAGCTGGTACTATTGATGCTATATTTACAAAATACTTGCCAACAAAGTAAGATATATGTTCACGGAAATGTTTGTGGAACTTATGTTCTTCTGGAGGCTTCATATGTGAAGCGGACATTACACTTTCTGTTGAAATCTTTTCGTTTTTTTATTCAGTACTAGGTCCTCAGATACCTTACAGATAGAATAATGATTGAAAAAGCTGCTGATCTTTATTATGATATTTATTATAATGTGGAACATATCTAGTATTTCGGTTATATGCTTTCAATCTTCTGATTATTATTTCCTTCCAAGATGCTTTTGTCTTCTTGTAAAAATCTCAATAATGAAAAATTTCAATCACCAAGATATTGTCTAAATTCTCTGATTTTTATTATTTAAGGTGAGGTAAACTAATTGTCCTTTCAATGGTATTAATTTGGTATGATTGGTAATCGTTTTCTGATTGGAATATTTGTTGCTTTTTTTTCGTTCTGGTAAATGTTCTAACTGGGAAGGGCTCAAAATCTGAAGGAACGCTTTAAATTTTGTACATTTCCCAGAAAAACGCAAAAGAGTTATTACGACTGCAAGACAGAAATTCTTTGCTAAAATTGAGGTCGCCATCTTTTTTTACTATCAAAAACTTTTTTGCCAAACATAAATTTATCTGCAACCACTAAACACGTCACTGACAACCTTGCTTTTCTTTTGCCTTTATCTTGAATTAGCACATTTAGTAAGCTGTTTCTACACACTCAGCTGTAATCCAAATGATATTTTTCATGTGTTTACTATCTTCTCTTTTTCTTCTCACCTCATCTTCTTCTGTGAATGGTCCCTGGTATCGTTCACCTGTCGTTTTATTTTTTTCTAGCAATTAGTTTTGTTAATCACAAGTTAAAGTATTTGACAGTTTCTTTGCAGGCTCATCAAACATGTGCTAGTTGGTTGTGTTTAGTCCATTTCAATGTGATTGGCAGTTTATTTTACAATTAAGCAAATAAATTGGTCCATATTTCTTAATTAATAGCTGACAGGAGTTATATTTTGTCTAATAGGGGTTCTGTTTCTTGTTTCCGTTGTGATTTATTATTTGTTTTTAAATTTCTGATTCTAGCTTGTAGCTTGTTCTAGTGCTGCATAGTTTTTTGCTAGACTCCAAAGATTTTTCTTAGACTCCCGATACTTCTTCTAGACCCCTGAATTCTTCCTAAGCTTGCATGATTTTTCTTCGACTCCTAAGATTCTCTCTTGAGTCTTTTGGTTTTATCTAAGCTCCCATGATTTTTATCCTATTCTACAGTTATAATGATTGCAGATAGTGAGTTTAACGGCAGTGTGATTTCTCTCGCGAGAAATCTCAAACATACAGCGAATTTCGAAACAGCAAAATTGACTGATGCATATGTGTTTCTTGTTTGATAGTTTGTGGCATCTAATTTTCAACAAGAAATCGAAATCAGTTGCAATCTTTCTCACAAAATTTTTGAACCATTCCAGATCAGTATGTTATTCATTGGATTTCCAAAAAGAACAAATATTTTTGAAATCTTTTTTAAACAATCGCCGACCAAGTATTTGTGTTTTTTCTCTTCCCAGTTTCTCCCCCTTCGCAGTTTCTCCCTCTTCGCAGATTGAGGCCACAATAATATTAAGACACAATTCCATACGTTCTTTTTATTTTTGTTGAGCTCGGTGCTTTAACGCCAATTTCTCATTAATTTTTCAGTACAAATAAATCCATTTGTCTTAAAATACAATTATGGGGTGACTTGAATTAGGCGGAGTGAAGCTCCCATCGAACAGGGACCAACGTTACAACTATTTTTCTTATATTAAAACATAATTGACGGCAATGGTGCTTATTGGCAACAGTGTGAACAAACATAAAGTTCTGTTATGAATTTTTGTTAAATATGAATTAACGCAAATTTTCCGAGCACATTTTGATGTCAATTCGAGTGTTAGTGTAAATGCCGTTGTCAATTGCTTGCCCCAGGTAACGTCACCAATTGACCAATTTGCAAAAATAAATTTTTCTGGAGTCGCTTGATTTTTTTTCCTTAGACTCCCAAAATATTTTCTAGAGTTCCCTAATTTTTTCTAAGCTGCGAAATTTGTATGCTAAATTCTTAAGTTTTTGTTAGATTCCTGAGACTTTTTTTTTTAGATCCCCGACATTTTTCCTAAGCTTCCGTGATTTTTTCTCAAAATACTTTTCTTTTGATTTTTTTAAACTTTTTTCTTTTCTACATCAACACCATCACGCCAACCCCAAGCCCCCTCTTTCATTTTTTCTAATCTCCTATAATTTTTCCCTAGACTCTACAGATTCCTATAATTTTAAAAATTTTCTTTGATTCTCTCAATTTTTTCTCACCTTCCATGACTTTTTCTCAAGATTCTTAAGAGTTTTTCAAAAGTTATATGATTTTTTCTAAGCTTTCATGATTTTTTCTTGGACTCCCAGATTTTTTTTTCTTGATTTTTTCCAAGTTCCCATAGTTTTTCCATAAACTCCAGATATTTTTTTGACCCCGTTTGAATTCTTTCAATCTTCCGGAACTTTTTCCAAGAATACCAAAATTTGTTTAGACTCCCGAGTTTTTGGTGGACGCAGATTCTAAACAAAAAAATTTCTCCACCACTTGCTTGACTGTCAAAATAAACTGAATCAGTAGTTGATCGTGATTCTCTTGATACTACCCGTTACGATCTCGAAGGACATCGTAGACTTTAATTTTATTTTCAAATATTTTCGCGAATATTTTATAGGACGTTTAAATTATATGTCTTATAATCTTCTCACCATAGCTTCTTCATTTTATGTGTATAATGCATTTAATGTATTTGCGCAACTCGTTTACTGTTCGTTCATGATACCATATATGCTAGTTCATGATACCAGATATGTAGATAACTTATATGGTGAAACTTCCACAGCATTTATTAAATTACTTACTGGAATTGCGATTACTCACATTGTTGGTGAGGGGAGGGACTATTGAGACTTCTCCAGAGATCTTTATTGGCTACAGCATTATGAAGCCATGTACAAGATTAAGGAGTTCTTTGAAATAACGATCCAGTGTCTCCTTAATTTGATCAGTGATCATATTGAAGGTTTTATATTTATAGAGCGTCACCTAGGACTTTATCAATGGCTTTGTGGTTTGCATAGTTGCTTCTTCTTTATTATTTTTTCATTTCTTAGATTTATGACCTCGTTTGCTATTTGCTGAAGTTTTGAACTTTTCCTCTCTTCATCCTGGTCTTCTATTCAAGGAACTGTATGTATGACACATTCTTCTTGGTTCATGTTATATCCAAGCTGCTATCTACTCGATTCGTAGCTCGTCATATAAACTTTTAATAAGACTTGAAAAGTGCCTACTCCACATGTGCTACTCTTGTTTAACAATTATCTTCCCGATACGAAAGTTCTTTTAATGTTCAATTTAATTATTTAATTGTCTTTATAGTTGCCAAAGTGGTTCTCGTTGCAGTTAGTGCATTTACTTTCAATTTTGAAGAATCATCGTCACTGCGACAAAATTTGGTAAAACTCGACTTATTTATTTATTTATTTTTTGATCCCTTGCGCTACAGATATCATTCCAACTACAGCGGCAAGAAAGCTAAAATAAAAAAAGAATGAAACATAAAAAAGGAAAAAAAATAAAAAAAAATAATTGAATAATTAGAAAACTAAAATTAGGACTAAGGTAAATAGCAATTCAAGGTAACATTTTTAATACATGCTTGAATTGTACAAAAGATTGCGGAAGAGGACCAAGCTTAAGGGCATTGTGCGTCCTGGGTAGACGCAGCAGAGGCGAATGGAAATAGACCTCCGTACGTGCAAAAGGAACAGATAAAACCTCAGAAGAACGACTTGGACGACTAGATACACGTCTGGTTATCTGTGAGCTAAGATCTAGCAAGAAAATGCCTTGGCAAAATTTGAAGAGGAAACACTCATCGAGGAACAACCTCCGTGATTGCAACGAGGACATACGAAGGAGGCAAAGACGAGAGGAGTAGGGACAATGGGGGATATTAAATTTAAAAAGAAGTGAGCGAGTGAACCTGCGCTGAACAGATTCAATGGCGTCAGATAAATACTGAGAGCGCGGACACCAGATTTGGCATGCATATTCTAGAATACTGCGTACTAAGGAGACATATAAATGAATACAGGAGAAAATGTCGGTAAACATATACGAAGAACGCAAAACAAATCCAACAATCCTAGAGGCCCTAGAGATCATATTCATAACATGAACATCAAATCTTAATTTTGAATCAAACACCACACACAGGTCTCTAAAATGCTGCACAACTGACAGAGAAATACCAGACAAAGAAAAAGAGAACAGATGTGGAGTATTTTTATATGCGAAAGACATCTGGTGGAACTTCGAAATGTTCAATGGCAAAAAGTTGTCTTGACACCAGAGATTAAGAGCAAAACAAATAAGCTTGCAACTGGTGAAAATCGTTCGCAGACTTGATTGCTCTGTCTAATTTTAAGTCATCCCCATATAAAAGACAAGGAGAATTGATAACAGAAGGAAGGTCATTGACAAACAAGATAAAAAGTAGGGGGCCAAGAATAGAACCTTGAGGAACTCCGGATGTGGGAAATATAGGAAAAGAAATGGAACCATTAAAAGTAACTCTGCAAGGACGACTATGAAATATGATGCACCATAGCCGGGAAATGTCACCACCAGAGGGCGAATAGGTGGGAGCAGGAATAAAAATTGACGAAAAACATACAAAAATAGACAAAAATTAGACGAGAAGAAAACACACTTAAAAAAACAAGCAAGGAAACAACACCTACCCAACCAAAACAAACACACAACCACAAAAACACAAACATAATAGCCAGACATCTATCGGCAAAATCGTCTTACGTCCCTGTGATGCATCAAGTCGAGTTTAACCCAAAATATTTGGTGTTTGAGCCGTCCTTAAGAGGAAGCAGCACATTTATATCATTTGGTGAATAGTATTTGTGGTTTTGATGCAATTGAAAATGATGTTGTAAAACATATTCTCTTAAGACCTGTTTGAAAATCGAAGATCTGCAATTTCGTGATCAAAATTCGCACACCAATATATTAATGGTAATTGAATTTGATCACGGTTCCCTTCTTGTCTATAAATCAGCATAGACAACGTATATCATTTCTACAGCATCGAAGCCGAGCATATTGAAACGGGAAACTTCGATCGTTTTGCGGAATCAGCCTCCGAAAGCAGAATCAAATTGGAATTGTTTTTGCGGGATGATTAAAATTGAACAACTTTTTATTAACATTAAAAATTTTAATCTACATTGAAAATTCTATTTTGACAAAGTGGTTTCGAAAGTATGCACTGTTTCTCATCAGACACCAGCACACAGTGCATACTTGACTGGCGTGACCACTCGCAGTTGGAAATCATTACATTTGTATTTATGCTAGCTGTGACAAATTTTAACATCTACGACTTATAAAAACTGATTTCTTCCATTATGAAATAATTTCGAATGCAGGCCTACATCGGTTTGATGAAGTCATAAACTATTTCATAGGCAATTCAAATTACTGACACCCAAATTAAAAATTCGATCAACGATACAGTCTGACTAGTGATTTCTTACATAACCCAATCTGGGTCACAATTTCTATCCATTTATGCTCATTTCTGGCAGAAGCGCACTCATAAGTAGTATTCTATCACCCGCCTTTGGAGAAAGTAAAACTCATATCTTATCATCAAATTCCGAATTCGAACCACGTTTGATGTTTAATTCATGAGACCTTGGCCGTACAAGTACACGATCTCTGGCTGCATTTTAATGACCCATTTTTTGCAAGCATACAGCACTATGTTATTATCGAGCCAGAGAACGCTGATAACTGCGAAACTGCATTTTCCTGCTAATAAACAATAGGTGGTCTTAACATGCGAACATCATTGTTGCCGGATTCAATATACCCGTACGCCACCACGTTCACGCCGAAGCTCAGGCCAGCCAAGGCAATTCAAGGTAGCAAATTTTCACTTTTCACCACATGTATTCTATTCGTGGCTGTCGGAAAAGCATGTTACGAGTGTGGGAAGAGTTGCACCTTTCCTATCGCCATTTATCATAATATGCAGCAGAAATGAAATTTTCCAATTACTTGCCAAGAGTGCGGATGACGGTAGATTGTTTATGATGCACGCGAGACTATGCTGTATGTATCGCGGAAGACGCCGTCTAGTCCGGAAAGTGAAGCTGATCTAACTATTATGCTGATGAATAGATGAGACCGTGGATCATTGGATGATCTGGATTTGGTCATGTGACAAAAGATATCGATTTGGTACGTGGAGTTTAATGGAATGTATCTTTGTTACATACCGATGAAAGTATTTCCATCAAACCAATAATCACGGACTTGATCAATGTCTCCCAAAGTTATAAATAACAAATTTATACTAAAACTATTTTCCAGTCTGGTAAGAGTTTACCATAAATGTCCTTTTAGAATCGGTCCCTTATATATGATTCAACAAACAATTTATTAAGATAACATTTTACATGGATTGGTGTCAACAGGTGAAGATCATGTCTCTATATGCCGAAGTAGTGGATGGGAAACTGCTGCATTCGTAGTCAGCCGCTATCAAGATATTTACTAGATCACTCTCGAGCGTGATCTCATTGAATTTAATGCATACACCGAAGAAGTTGAAGATCACGACGACAATACTGCGCAGGAAATTGATTATGATGAGCATCTGAATCATTTTATCAATTGTCAGATGATTTAATTCATTCCGGTGAAAGAGAAATTTAGTTAGCGTATATCGTTTGTTTTAGAATTTAAACTCGGTCATGGGAAGAATCGAGAGTATGTGATGAATAATTCAATTCGATCCAGCAGGAATTCAAAATTAATTTTGAATTTTGGTTAGGTTCATTGTTTTAAAAATCGTATTAATATAGAAAAATAAAATTGTGATTCGTAATATGTCCATGCATACTGTGAGCTGTGTTCAATAACAATCTTTACTAGAAACTACTTTATATATGTAAAAAATATGGAGGTGGAACAAATGAAAAAAAAAAGTTTGAAAAGCGAAAAAATATGAAATGGGCATTTACAATGTGCAATAAAATTTTTAAAAAATTAAGAAACTTTATTTATAGCTCTTATGCTGAGAAAAAGAGTGCAACTAAGTTATAAATGGTGGGAGTTTGTATACAGATTTGACTTGCAAAAATCAAAACCCCCATGGTTGTATGTTGATGGCAACACCTAATGAAAAAAATCGAATTCGTGCCACTGAACGACTGAGAAATATTAACATTGAAGAATCAGCTTGAAGCATGTCTCGTTTTCTCTTTTAAATCGGACACTAGACATTAGAAAATTTTAAGAGGCTTCGTAGCTATGATAAAATTTTTGGTAGCATTTATTCGAAACACAATTTATCGATCGTCTTTGTCTTTAAAATTAGCGATCTTCAGCTCTTCCGAACTCATTGTTTACATTACTAACCCACTCAGCAAAAAAAGTCAAATTATCGACGAGGAATTCCTCGATGACAGGTTCAGATTAAAAGTTTTTGCGGAAATTTTGTTCAAATATTGTTTACTCACTTATGCATTAGTTTCTCCCAAAATTGTTAAATAGCTCCTATTCATCAGAAATATTTTCGACAATTAAATCCATCAAACCGAGACGACCACTTAAACCAATCTCACTCACTACACTTACACAACAAAATGATTCCACAATTTCTAACAATCCTCATCCGTATCCCGAGCACTACAATTCACTCTTCATAAATATTAATCATCCTATTTGCACCAATTATCCATTTTGAATAGACGCTAATTATGCATGTAAATGCTTCTCTCATAAATTAATGACTTGCTTATTTCGTCGATCATCTTTCGCACACCACCCTGGCAAAGGCAAGTATGTACACAAAGTATAAAAACACTAAATAAGTACTTACTGCAGAAGCGTTCGATAATACGTTTCTTTTTCGGCAATTGTTAATTGTTCATAAATTTCACTGTACACGATGGCACGTACGGTAGCGAGCCGCATTCAGTGAAAATATTGGGCTTTGCTCGGAAATCTACAAATCATCCGAGTAAATGGGCGAAGCTAATCTTGAAAGAATTCATCGGTTCAAATTACACAATTAAATGTTACGTGTACTTCAACAGATCAGTTAATACATACAGTCGTTTACGTTTACGTATCGAATGTTTCTACTTGTTTTGCAAAGATGTCGGAAACAGATTTTAATGAAACATGTGCTCGTGCAACACAGGAAGCTTCAATGAGACAATTGCTTGAAAATCGTCAACAAAGATGACACAACCAAGTTGGACTAAACGAAAATATGGTTAATATGTAAATGAATAGTGTTCCCAAGATGAAATGTTTGAGAAAAATTAACATGATATTTCCGGAAATTGAGACGCACTTAAGAAAAGACTATTCAAAGCGTTTCCGTTGACAAATATTTTGCAAAAAATATAGCATGTTTTTGAAGAAGCCACTTTCTGCGAAATTGTTTGGTGATAGTCTCAGAGGCTCGTTATTTTTCATTACAACATCTGATGTCAGTTTTAACCATTGTGTTTTGAGTTTTGAGCTAATTGTTGAATTTATGCGCATCTACTTTACTTCTAATGTCACTTTTGACTCAAATTTTAGACAAATACATCTTAATGTTTTTCATTAGTAATACTAAATCTGCCATTCAAAAATACCAAATAAATTGTTCCTATTTTTGAAGCTTGAATATTTACTGTCATATTTAATAGAATAGTAACGTTGAACCAATCAATTTATTGGCACTTGTCACTCCAAAAATAGAAGCCCTTCTACTCTTTGAAGGTAAAGATTAAAAATCGATTGTTTTGAATGTGTGCAGTTTTTGTCATTAGGCGCGTTTTTGCCCCTGTATCGACTTCTATTTATTTAGTTATCTAGTTGAATCAAGGATCGCTTACTGAAACGGATCTGGTGGGCAGCAAAACCGTTTGAGTAAAAGCTCATGGATTCACAATAGAGTGAGATATTGTTTGTAGTGGTTGGTGCGACCACTAGCGGTAGCGGTTATCCTAAGCACTGACAATTCACAGACTAACAGCATGATGAAATTTAAACGTGAATCAGAAACCATATATGACACAATAGCTGCGGTTTTTTTCATCCAGAGTGTAGTCGGTATCCTGCATGCATAAAAAACGATCCAGAGTAACATGCGAAATTATTTCATTCCTACTTGGTTGGCAGCAGGTTGTTTGTCAGGCGTTTGTCAGTTCAAAATTCAAAATACAAATTTTGAAATGATAAATGTCTACCTAGAAAATTAGAACCAGGTTAATTTCTTTTTAAAACGTAATCGAAGAATATTCTGACTCATAGAATGAGAAATCTGTTGAAAACATTGATTTTTGAATCATATTCATCCGTTTCAATGTTTCGTGGCTGCTAGATTGGCAGAGAAATTTTGGCGAATTTATCACTGCAGCCAACTGTTTCAGCTGACTTGACTTTTTGAAATACGTTTCATAGAGTGCACGAGCACGAACTCCACTGATTTGACAAGTGATTGTACTCTGGATGATGTTGGTGTTTTGTGTGTTTACCGCTATTCTGTACTACTGTGGATGCAAATAAAACGCACCTATAGCTAGACAAATAGCTGCTGAATTAGCGTTCCTCGTCATGTTAAAAATTTAATAATATTAATTTGTAAAAGAAGTACTGTGGAATTGAAAGAAGAAAAAAAAGTCTAGCGCATCAGATCCGCTAGAAAACTAATTTTTGAAGAAATAATGTTTGAAGAAGTAATACACTTTTTTGTAGAATCATATCAACCATTCCTTATCCAAAGCAACAAAACTCAACAATAACACAAATGATGAAAATGTTCAGTGCTGCCAACACTTTTCCAACGAAGCAGCAATAAGTTTACCATAACAAGCTCATACTTATATAAACTTATCCTTTGAATTTCGTTCTCATCGGAGGATTTCATCGAAAGTTTTAGCGGTTAAACGTTGTTTGAGGCTGCCATCCGAAAAATGTTCAAAACTCGGAAAATTTAAAAATTGGCTTCTTATTTTTATTGTAATTGCTTTGCATATGAGTACGTAATTTGAAGCATCTGCTGGTGCAATATTTACGAAAATGGTTAAAGCTGGTTACCCTGTGTCAGCAGCAAAGCAAAATATATACCAAATCTGCTTCACGTTAAGTTAAGCCCAATCAGTAAATTTCGTTTCGATTGAATCACTGCGTTGGAAGTTATACGGGTGAAACAAACTTTAGGGTGAACACCGTCAAAACTTTTCAAATTTTTAAAGCGTTAATATTTGTTGTTAATTTTCATTGCAGGATCATTCCCATTTGCAAATTTAAGGACATAATCGCTCAGCAAAGAAATTCCAAAAAATTTCAAAAATGGTCATAGCTGGCAGCCCTTTCATGATTTTTGTGCGAAATTCCCGCTACATTGGTTCACATCAGAGTCTATTTACTGCATGACTGGACCGGAAGTTATAGGGTTATAGGTTTTGCTGACAAAATTTGCAAGATTTAGGAGACAAAAATCACCATAGCTCGCAACTCTATTCTAATTTTTCAGCCAAATGCTACCTAAAGTAAGATCCAAATATTGTGTGAATTTCGTTTAAATGTAATGGCTTAATCGGAAGTTATAGGCCAAAAACCGGTTTTTTTTCTCAGTGATTTTTCAAGATGGTACCACTGCCACAGAGTTGCCCGCATTTCAAAATCACTTCTCTCAGACCAGGTCCTAGCTAATACCGACATGTCCTGTAAATTTCATTATGATTGGATAATCCGGTCATCTGTTCTCGTGAACAGAACTTTCGAGTGCTGGAAATAGAGGTATTTTGGTGATGGGCTGCCGATCTTGTGCAAATCGGAATTTTAAAAATTTCAATTTGACATGATGCACTAAGGTTAAAGTTTATCAATGATTTGAAGTTTTTGTCAAAAATAAAAAAATTTTCAGGAGGATCAATGATTTGAAGGATTATTTTTCAGGAGCCTGCCGTAGCTACAGGGTTACCTGCACTATCTTGAAAATCCATGTGTGTTAAATCTAAGCCAACGTCAATACGCTCTCCGAATTTCACGATGATTCAATGTTTTTGTCAGAAGTAATGACAAATCAAAATTTAAAAAAAAAATCCTTGCCTACTTTTAGGCACTTAGCACCCACACATGGCTCAAAATTTTCAGACAAGCTAAGAACATAATAAGTTTTCATTTCCAATCCTTTTTTTAACAAAAATTTACACTGCTTGGAAATATAGGAGTACCTCAAAAGTCACTAAAACGCTCGCCGCCACCAAAAGGTTTAAGAAATCTAAATTTTAGCAAGTTATGGACCTACTATATACATCTACGTCCTCCGAAAATTTCAGCTCAATCGAATCGGCCACTCCAGAGATTATCTCTCTTAATCATTTCGCTGATATATAGTGAATGCAGCAACCTACCTATTGTGAATCGTTTTTTTTTTTTTGCAAACTAGCCAAACCTGATCTGAAGTGCAAAAGATTGGCGATTATTAAAGATTTACATTTCAATTTAATATAAAACTTTTGCTTTATTATTTATTTTTATCAATGTAAATTTTTTTAAAAGTATGTAATAAATGACCGGAGGAAGATTGAGCACGTCTTTCTTCGTCATTTGAATGCAAACATCGACTATAAAAAATTATCTAACGATATCTATTTTACGCAGTACTTAAGGTTTACTTTAGAGCTATACCTAGAACTATCGAGTCGACTGTTTACTTGTAGCTGCGATCATGTGGGCAGTATTTTATCGCACAAGTACTCAAAGGAGTAATTGAACCTAAGTTATACCTTATGTATTGCTAAAAAGCCTAGCAACTTACACTGCCGGTGGTATTTGTGGTGGTACTTCTTCTCAGATTTTATAAGAAAAATTTCTTATATGAATTGTCCTAGAATGTTGGTTCTAATAATGTTCATATCAGAAGGTTGATATCCAGCTGTTGCTAAATACACCAGTTTTTTCGAGAAATATGCTGTTTTTGGATCAGCATGAAAAAAAGCAAAATCGGCGGTCCCGGGACTATTTTTGAGATCGACGAATGCACGCTGGGCAAACGGAAAAATTATCGCGGTCGGCTTTTTAGACTACCGATACACTGCTGGTATTGATATCATGGTATGGTGCATACCACCAGTGTATCACCCAGTTCTACGCTAATACCAGCTCGGCAAAGCGGTACATACGGGGTATCTACGCTGTTGGAAGGTATAGGTACCGGCTGAATTTTACCCGGTTTAGCGAGATTTTACTGCCACCAGAGACAATTTCCAGCCAGTGGTGAGGGTTCCAATTAAACTTTCCAATACAGATCTTTGAAAAAAGTCACTGAATGGTTTTATTTTGAAAGTGTCACTAGTTTTGATATGGATTAGAAAAAAAACGATGGTATCCCGCTAAATTTACAAAAAATAAAGATTGTTTTCATTTCCATTTCACTTTTGATTCTGCACTCGATTTGACTGTTTTCACTTATGACAGGTGATGTCAAACAAAACTACGGAGTAGCAGTGTATCACCCTTTCAAGCTACCGATACTCTGGTATTGATACTCTGGTATCATTAGTCTAACGAGCCAATGGGTTTTTGGAGGAATTTTTCATGAGGCAAGAGAAGCGTTTGTGGTTCCCGTTGACACGCGAGACAGGAAAACGCTATTGGCAGCTATCAGAGAAAATATTGCTGATGGCACGGCTATAGATTCAGATTGTTGGTGTGCATATGACTGTCTGCAACAGACAGGCTATTGACATCTGACAGTGTATCACTCGATGAATTTTATCGATCCGGTGACTGGCGCCCACACTCAGAACATCGGGATGTTCTGGAGGGATTTGCGAGGTGGCGTGCTCCGGTTTTTCAGCAATCAAGCTAGTTGTTGGTCATACAAAGACATTTTAACCTAAATTCAATTCAAATACAAAGATATCAGAATTTCTTTATAAGCTAGCTAAATTCTGATTTTTGTAAAATTGACGAGAATGCTCTTTTTGGGTTTAATTTAAGCAGTTATTTAAACAGCTCTTTATAGAAAAGGCCTAGCACGTCTCAGTTTCAAGAATTTGCTTCTCGTTTTGTCCAAATTATTTATACTTGACTTTGAACTGGAAAATGTAGGAAACCACAAAATCCAACAAGGGCTGTTATATTGTTTTCTATATTTCGTTTTTTTTTTCTGTGTTATTTACAGAGCCGTCAAGTGATAAATGGCAAGTTCTTACAGTCTATCTTGCAAAAATCCCGCGAATAAGATTTGTTATGTAAACGAAAATTTATTTTATAGTTACAAGCTAGATCTTTTCAGGAGATATCAAAAAGCCTATTTTTTACACTTTTAGTGTCAAATTGAAAACCAAGATAAAATTGAACTCCTAATTTTTACTGAAAAAATTGAACTCCTAATTGAACTCCTAATTTTAACGTTGTACAGTTATCTGGACCGGCCAAAAAGTTGGTCTAAACTTATAATATTTTTAAAGTATTTCTACCTAATCTGAAATACGGCATTCAATGATGAACATATTACAACACACATTGTACAAAGAGCGAGTAGGTGGGTTAGCTACGTGACATTTGATCGTATATGTAAGTGCCAGTTGCCGCAAACTGGCGCGACTCGTGTTTTAGCGTTAGTAAAATTGCGCCGTTAAAAGTGATCAACAGTTCCAGCTCAGGTACAAAATCTGGGATTGTCTTAGCATAAATCGGAACTTCTTAGTTCCAAACTTTGACAGCGGAATCTGTTAGTCAAAAATAGTCATTTTACTGAAAACGGAATGAAACAATTTCAAGATTTTTATAAAATGAAAGGATCGCTATGATTGCTTACTGGCTGAGCTTAAAATGAAACACGTATCTTTCCAAGCTGCCTATTTGAATTGGTCTTGCTTCATAATGGAAACTAACAAGCCATCTTTAGTGGATTCTGTTACAATGAAAAAACCTACGACAACTTACCAACCGTACCAAACCACGTAAATAGAGACAGGATCAGTTTGATATTTGCAGGGGTTTAAAAGTAATAGGTATATTGCTGGTACTCCAAGGGTGGTCAAAACGCAGATAAATTTTTGAAAATATCTTACTGGTTAACTAATCTAACCACGAAAACCTCTGTGGCCATCTTCAAAAATCCAACTGATTTACTTCAGACAACAACCAAATTAAGATTGGCTTTGGTAGCCAAATTCGATTTGCATTATTTTTATGGGTCATTACTTTGAAAGCATAAAAAAGTGAATGTGTTGCTTGAAAACGATTTTACATGTGTCAGGCATTTGCTCGATACAGAGGAGGCTACATATTTATATGTTTAGCCAATCGGCGTTCAATAATCTCATGACTACCATTAGCGGGTCTAGGGGTTGAAAAAAATAAAACCAATGATTAGCTCCACAACTCATTTCATGCTTGGTTTAACTCAGGTAAGTACTCAGAGTTAGGTTAATACAAAGCTCGGTGTGCGATTCTTGCTCAAACCTGGATTCGAACTAGGGACTCCACGCACTAAAAGTCAGTGCTCTGACCACAACACTACGAGATTTAAAGAAATTCCCCATTTTGATGTTGCAGTCAAATGTCGGAATGATATCTAGACAGCCATCCAGAAATGATTAAAGGGTATCAAATATCTGGCTTAAAAAATTTCTAAGGAGGCATATCATTATTTTCAATACATTGAGCGAAGAAGAAGCCGATGTGAATTTGGCGGTGCGGTGCTATCAATTGCTAAATAATAAACTTCTTTAAAAGATGAAGCTATAATTTCTGCTTCCTGGCTACACATCTCTTTTGTTTCTGATAGTGTTTCAGATGTGATATCCAGAAGAATTCTCTAAATGGTTGAAGGAAAGGGGGTGAATTCTCTAAATGGTTGAAGGAAAGGGGGTGAATGTGTCACAACTATCACAAACTGTTTCTAATCTAGTGGATTCCCAACACATTGTAACCCCTGCCAAATCTAATAAAATAATTTGAGGACAACAAAAAAAAAGCTTGAATCAGCAAACTGAATTTTACTTCTAGTTCCTATGAATTAACTTTGATCGAATTCATAACTAGACATACTACTTGTCTAAGAAAGTTTGAAAACACCATATTTAAATAATGATTTTCTGAATAACCTTTTATCGTATCTGAATAACCAATATACTAACTATCTCAACTAGACAGAGTCAATCTTTAAGTGGAAAATGAATGTGTTCATATGTACACAATGTATTCAATAATCTTTTGAAAACAATAAAAATAAAATCGATTTGCCTTAAAGTAGCTTGATATTTATAGTATATTATTTCAATCTGATATCTTCCTGCCAGTTCCATGTCCATCTTTTAAACACACAAGAACTTATCGTTGTCAATCGCCGAAGTTTTGATAGATAGCTTTTTCCTTTGTACGAACCTCACAGCTACGCGATCTAATCTCTTCGTTTTGAAATCTATCACAATCAAAGTGGTTTATAATAAACACCATTGCGAGCATCGCACGAAGATAACATCAACGTAACCATGTGATGTAGATTCTGTATTACTCATTTATTGAATGCAAGGAAATTCCATTAACCCTTCAACCACATTCATTTGCATCGTAATTCGATATTCACGCGTAAAGATCACAGATCGAGCGATGAATAGGAAAACTGTGCATCTACTGAAACACTTTCACTAGCATGAGAAATATTTTCCCATGGTTGAGCCGACGACTGCATTACATAGGCCCCGGTTTTATTATTTTATTTCCTTGATGGTAAATTTGACGCTACTCCCAGTTACCTGTTTTATGATCTCGAAAAAAAATTCTTGATTCCATTAAGAAAATTGAATTCTAGGAATGTAACACAGTCTTCTCGGTTGAAGGCATTGTAGAATCAAAAGCAAACGGCTACTATGAAAAACTCACCATCTTGCACTCCCAAGTTAATGGTACGATCCTTTTAAGATAATCCGCTTAGGACACGCTCGACCAAAGGCAAGTCAAGTCAATCACTGCACGCACTAATAAAAAACTATGGACATAGAAGAGCCGATTTTCTGAACACAATCAATCACTTCAGACTTTCGGGAACAATTGGCTTCCAATTTTTTTGTATCTTTCCTTCACGGACAAATCACTGACCACTAGTCGTTACCGTCACACATTCCTGTTTCTTCACCGATAAATTGAACACGATTTACTTTGAAACTGCGTAAAATCAAAACAAAAACTTTCTTCACTTCCAGCTACACTTCATGCAAAAGTATCTAATTTTCATTTTTCGCAAACGCAAAATTAAACGCCAAGTTCAATGCTCATCCAAGATCGCGCCAACAACGTGAACCGATCGATAGTGATAGTAGTTTTACCATGCGACAATCTTTACACGGGCACTTGAAGCCTTCAGCTGGCTGCACGCTGGGGTTTGTAGTGAGGCCGGTACTGGTTGCTGGTATTATTGCTGGCTTTACTACAGCTGCTGCTGGTAGTAGGAAAGTTCGATCGAGCAGATACACGTCGTCGAAAGAAAGATGCTAAAATAATGCGAAAAAGTTCACGACGATGTCCATCAACAGGCCAGACCACGAACAATAACACAAGAAGCGACAACGGCGGTAGTGGAAGTATCAACAGTACCGGTAATGCGATGAAGATCGGACGCGCACATCGTTAAAGGCATGAAGATGAAATGCAAGGTAAATCTCAAAGATATCGCTTTATACCTGATGACCCATTTCTTCCTACTTTGAGTACGTTCAGTCGACGGCTGAGACTCTCATACCTGTTGGCCCGTGTTCGTCCTCGGTGAGCTGGACCCTGGAACAAGATCAGATCATTCATGGCCATAGTCGAAAAGGTGCTCTATGATACTTGAAGAATCGTTGCAGAGAGTCGTATTTTAACCAAGCACTTGTATCTCTCTAAAGATGGAAGTAATGTTTCTATTGCTTATGTTTCAGTTTTGGGGTTTTTTTTAAGTTCGCTGGATCTAGATACGTCTAGCAATTTATTCATTCCTGAAGTTTTTAACTAACTTTTAAAAAAAATGTAATTTGACTGAAATGTTAAATGGTGAAAAATTGACAGGAAAATCACATTAAGATAAATAATTTTTGAATGCAACATAGTTATCATCAACATGAATAGGCGATGAACTTTTGAGTTCAATGTAAATTTACTCAGCTTTCTGTATTCGGACCTTTGATTGCAGAATATTTCCTGGCATTCTTAGACTAGTGCACGATGACATCCATTTCGATTTTTTCTGTAAAAGTGCCGTTCATTGCTTTTGTACAAAATGGGTGATGCCTGATGGTTCATATTTGAACATCATTCCTAACTGTTGAGATTCCGATTGAAAATCTGCGAATCGAATGATCTTTTTCCTTAGAAACTTGAAAAATATAACATACAGATTCGGCGTGGTTTGTTTGTGAAGTTTAATAATGCTTAGTGTTTGATGTAAGTCCATTTTCGTCCGAGTTGGACTGCAGTTGTAGTGCATCGTTTAAGTATTTTTCTTTACCAATAAAACAATAGACATCAGAGAAATTTGTTAAGCTATATTAATTAATAGACAGTAGAAAGAAGATAGTAGAAAAAATTATGTTGCTTAACTTATATAAAACATCCTTTACAAATACAGCCAATAAATATGCTGAAACATCTAGCTAAACACCGTAATTTTGCAATATTTGAGTACATTCCATCAAACCATCTTAAACATATGCTATTAGTTCACAAAGTTATTGATTTAACGAATTTTCGAAACTACTGTTTACGTTTGTCACGCCATATAACAATCAGCTATTGTTTAATTACACCATGTACCATACTTCATCTTCACTATTTGTTTTGAATTTAGTAAAATGTCGATTACAAAATGTTTGGTGAACGTTTGCAAAGACCAAATGCCCTGTTTCCAAAATCATGAGTCCGGCGTGAAAAATGAAAGTGAAAAGTGATTCTGTAACTTCAGTATCTTCTTTGAGTTTAGAGTTTAAGTAATATGTATTTTTCGTTCACAATGTTTAGTTCATACGCTAGCATAGTTGCATAAGTCTTGCAGGGCATGGGTTATATACAGAAAGTGCTTAAAGTCGTGCGGGTTGATAGCTATGCCTGAGAATTTATACAAATTTCCAGTTAACAACCAATTATGGCAAAACTTTACCGAATTTCTTCAGTTGCTTTTGAAATTGTAGATGCTAAACATTGAGACGAAATCTCAATAAGTTGGTTTACGTTTAAATTTTATATATTTATCATTATACTGGAATTTCGTAAAGTGCTTTATCGAAATGTATTGAAAATTGGTTTATTGAGGGAAAATATCTGTTTTTCATTTTTCGGTGCTACAGTATTGTAAGCGAATCGACATTAATAAATGATTTTTAGCTCGAATATCAATGCACATCTTATTTTCAACAAAATTTTTCAGTTTTTTCAACATATTTTACTCTCTTAGTAATATTACTATATTACATATTTTACTCTCTTAGGTAATCTTAAAATAGAGTAAAGTCATGTTTCAGCTGACATATGGGATCCAAAAACTACCTAAGATCTTTGACACAGAGACAAAGACTATCTGGGGTCTTAGACACAGACAACCTTAATTACAGATTTGTCATAAAAAATAAATGATGATAATTTATTTTATTTATTATATAATTTACGATTGAGTAATTTAGAGTGCCGTGTGTCTAGGCTTTTATATATTATTGAGATAAACAGCTATCTCTCTATGCTTTTTATGATCAATTGTCTTTATCAATATAGCATGATAAATTATAATTGAAAATCTCAATAATTTTAACTGGATGATTAATATTAATTACCAAAAGTAAATAAATAAAACTCACTAGTTTCAATAAATGTTTGAAAGCCATAAAGACGGCAATCAAGTGTTTTTTGTCAATATTAATCTGGCCTTATAAGCCAATTTCGTTGGCTCAATGGCTCAAATAAAAATTTTACGAATGACTTGAATCCATGCAATCCCAATTGTCGCAAGTAATAAAGAATGGCTAGATTATTCAGAAGCGCAATAAAGGAAAAAGTGAGAAGGTAAGTCAAAGCAAATTATATTGCTTTAATTGATGAAAGTGCAATGATCAGGCCAAGGTTCAATTCGGATCAAACACCGATAAGTCATCTAAAGTTCTTGGGAGGATTCTCGTACCAGAAAGTTAAGAGACATGTTTGAATTTCACACCATGTGGCGAAAAACGACACATTGAAAAGCTGTGAATATTGGAAAAAGTGGAAAATTGGAACTGGAAAACAAGTGAATATGTTACTCTGATTTTGAGAAGTATTTTTACAAACTGGAAAACGATAAGTAAATCGTTAGTCAACTAGTTCTTAGGAGTGTGGAATTTTTAGCAATTTGTATTCAACTACAAATAACGTTAGCATAAAAAACAAACCTATATCGGAAATCAGAAGACCTATGATTATCCTTCGTCAGCCCAGAAAAGCATGAAAACTTTAAGATAAACATCGCCAACCGAGCAGCACCGATCATTTAGATTACTAGCGAATATAATTAGTAAACGAAAATTGAAATAAATTATAAAAATTGATCCCTCAAACTTGATTTAAGAATTAATACTGTAACGTAATATTACTTTTCATTGCTCATGCGTTCAACAATGGGAAATTAGTAATGCATGGCTGAAAATCATAGGTTAGGTTAGGTTAGGTTAACGTGGCTGCCGATCTTCAGAGGCCTGACGACCAGCACACATAGGCACAGGAGAGGCCCGTTGTGATACCACAATATTTTAGTGACTCTCTTCTACTCACTAAAGTCAGGAAACCATTTGCTTCCTTTGAGAAACCGGACTATCCCCTTTAGCTTTACTAGGGAGAGTTCCGTCAGGTTTGAGAGAAAGGGTGCACCAAGTGCCGCCAGTCTTCTCCTTGCCAAAGCCGGACACTGGCACATGAGGTGTAGGACGGTTTCCTCCTCATCGTCAGAGCCACAGCTCCGACAGAAGTCATTAAACTCTACGCTCAAACGTTGTGCATGCCGTCCTATCAGGCAGTGGCCCGTTAGAACGCCCACAGTGCAACGAAGGGCGCTTCGAGTTAAACCTAAAAGCTGCCTGGTGCGATGCGCATCCATGGATACTCAGGACTGCCTTGTTATCACACAGGAAGATTCATCTGCCCAGGACTTCTTAGCGTCCTCAAGATATTTTTGCCTTATGGCCAGTTTGACCGATGTCATCGGTATACCTATTGGAAAGAAGCAAGAGACCTCGGGTAGCAAAGTTCCAAGCCTTGCTAGCTCATCGGCCTCACAGTTGCCCTGAAAACCCCTATGTCCAGGTACCCAAATCAATTGAACAACCGAATGTCTCGACATCTCCCTAAGAGATGCACGGCATTCAGCAACAATCTTGGACATTGTACAAGGACCAGCAAGGGACATAATAGCCGCTTGGCTATCTGTGAAAATACCAATATTGACCCCGAATATTCGATTACACAGAAGCCATTCGACTGCCTGATAAATAGCCACTACCTCCGCCTGAAAGACACTACAGTGGTCTGGTAGACGGAGGGACAGCTTGAGATTCAGCTCATCTGAGTATACACCACTCCCAACTCTATTGTTTAGCTTTGAGCCGTCAGTGTACACATGGATAAGCCCATTTTCAAGGGTGATACCATCACACCATTCCTCCCTGCATGGAATGCGAGTTGTAAACTCCAAATCCAGTATGCATTGTGGGGCGATGTAGTCAACAACCGCTGGTGCGGGTACTCCCTCGGCCAAGATCCTCGCATGACCGAACTCTGTCCTATTCCATGCTGAGATACAATTTAGTCTCACAGCTGCAAGATTAGCTTGCTGTGAGATCAGTAGGTTGGTTGGAAGCCAATGTAGCAGCACAAACAGTGCCTTAGTAGGGGTGGAGCGGAGCGCTCCAGTTACCAGTAGTGCAGCCATTCTCCGCACTTTTTCAAGCTGCCGTTTGCAAGTAGCCTTAAGAGCAGCCTGCCACCAGAACGCCACCCCAAACAAAAGAACTGGCTCCACCACAGCAGTGTAAAGCCAAGCAACAGTACGAGGCTGCAATCCCCAACTCGCCCGTATGGCCCTTTTGCAGCAGTAAAGTGCGTTGAAAGCCTTCCGAGCTCTTTCTGCCACATTGTACGTCCATAGTAACTTCGAGTCAAGGATCAGCCCTAAGTATTTGACCTTCTGGCTCAAGTTAATGGAGACCCCATTCAATTTGGGTAACTCAAAATCAGGAACTTTGTACCTCCTTGTAAACAGCACTAGTTCCGTTTTATTAGGATTCACATTCAAGCCGCACTCACGACTCCAACGCGAAATTATGTCAAGAGAGTGATTTAACCTCTCCGATAGCGTAGATAAATACTTTCCCGACACTGAAACAGCTATGTCGTCTGCATAAGCAATCACTTTGCAGCCGGCACGGTCCAGCTTCCTTAGAAGAGTATTCACCGTGATGTTCCACAACAGGGGAGAGAGAACTCCACCCTGAGGTGTGCCTGTGCTGACTCCTCGTCTTACGCTGGCATTACCCAGCGTAGAGATTACAACTCTACTTTTGAGAAGCTGCACAATAAAAGCAATCAGCCGTTCATCCACATGCATTACCGAGAGAGCCTCAACAATTGCGTTAGAATTAACGTTGTTGAAAGCCCCCTCGATGTCCAGGAAGACAGCAAGCGTATATTCCTTTAGAGCAAGAGATTTCTCAACTTGGTCAATAAGGACGTGAAGAGCAGTCTCCACAGACTTGCCTTTGGTATAGGCGTGCTGTGACTGCGAGATCAACATAGGATCGATTGATCGTTTAATATGGTAATCAATGATCCTTTCCAAAATCTTAAGCAGGACTGAGTTAAGACTTATTGGACGATAGTCCTTTGGCTTAACATGAGAGACTTTTCCTGCTTTCGGAATAAACACAACTCTAGTTTCCCGCCAGCTGGTGGGAACATACGAGAAGCGTAGGCAAGCGTTATAAATCTCCCTGAGCCATGGTAGCGATACTTCTATGGACTGCTGAACGTCAGCCGCAAGCACGCCATCAGGGCCCGGGGATTTAAACGGCTCAAAGGAGTTAATAGCCCACCTCAGCTGAGAGTTTGATATTCTGAAAGGTGGCTCTCTACCGTAATTTAGTTCCGTTTGGTGCACTGTCCTTATAGGGCAATAATTACCCGGGAAATGTGCGTCCATAAGAACGTTTAGAGTATCTGCACTCGAACTAGTCCAAATGCCCTCAGGGTTCATTATGCACCCCATAGCCTTTGGTGTCGTGCTTAAGACCTAACGAAGGCGATTTGCCTCGCTGAGACTCTCTACATTTCCACAGAAAGATCTCCATGAGGACCTCTTAGCCTTGCGTATGGCATACTTAAAAGCCTTCAGCTTCGTTTTATACACCGACCAGTCATTAGATCTTTTCGAGCTATTAAACTCCCTCCTACATTCTCTCCGCAGGATGCTGATTTCCATACTCCACCAGGGAGGCTTAGGATTGCCTCTGGCCGGGGGTGGCTTACATGCTTCCCTAGACGCGGAGTTGAGAGAACTAGTAAGGGTGTCAACCGCCCGATCCAATTCATGGTAGCAGTCAATGCTCCTAGGAGCAGTTTCCAGTGAGGATCGTACCAGAGACTTAAATAGCTTCCAGTCCGTCCTCTTTCTGTTGATAAAGGCTGCCTGCATAGCAGAGCTTCGGCCAGCCACGTTATACGATATGTACCTATGATCAGAGAATGAGCACTCTTGTAGAACCCTCCAGTCACGGAGAAGATGCGAGTGCCGCCCACTAATCAAAGTAACATCAAGAACCTCCCTGCGGTTTGAGGTAAGGAAGGTTGGTTCACTACCAGTATTGGCAATAAAAAGGTCGTGGGCCAGGATGAAGTCAAAAAGTTCCTCACCTCGGCCATTAGTGTTGGAGCTACCCCATACTTCATTATGAGCGTTGGCGTCAGTCCCTAGAATAAGAGGCACACCAATCTTTTTGGCTTCAGCCACAACACCCTTGACAATGTTGCAAGGTGGGCTACCGCCATGATCGTGTGCCATGTAGCAAGAAACAAACCAGTATGGTATCTGGTCGATTTCCACTGCAACAGCCATGTTATCCCTGTCACTGAAATTGTGTAGTACAAGGACGTTTATGGTTTTCTTGACAAGAATGCAGACACGTGGCTCATGTAAGCCATCGGGTACCACTAGTCTGTATCCCTCAGTGCGTAACCCGCAAACCCGGTTTTTAGCAACCCATGGTTCTTGGATTAGAATCAGCTCCTCCTCTGTCCTAGACAGTCGGAGGAGCAGGGTAGCTGATGCTACTTTGGAATGGTGAAGGTTGATCTGCAATACCTTCACCATCATTTATTTTCGACGATGGTTAGATCCAGGTCCTCCACGTCTGACATAGATGTCTGCCCAGCCTCTTCCTCTGCTTCCAGAGTCATGAGGTCCAGGCAGCCACCCAAATCGGAGGTAGTCCCGACACTAACCCCGTCTGGGTATAGGGATTCCACATCCGACTCATCCTCAGATGTCGCCCTCGAACATGTGTCCAACCCCTTTTTAGGTGGGTCCCCCGTCATGTTAGTCACCTGTTTAGGTTGAGGTTCCTCAGGTGTTGGATCTCCCGCAGCAGAGCTCTTTGGCCTGTCGCTTCGGTAGATCCGCAGGGCTAGTTTTTCGACCCCATACCTGATAATGCCTTTTCGGGCATCTAAGACCGGGAGTGCCTCTTCATTGATGATGAAGAGGGCCTCCCGCCGATTATCCACCGGCTCTCCAATTTTCGCAATCCTCCAATTTTCCGTTGGAAGATCCGGGTTGAAAAGCCGCACTATTTCCAGGACTTCCACTGGATCCGAGTGGAAACTTGGAATCCAAGTCCTGCATCTAGGCCGGCTGGGAATCTCATCCCTCTGCACCACCTTAAGCTTAGCGCCTGGCCAGAGGTCCCCCAGCTCGGAGATTGCCTGCTTATAAAAATCGGCTGATCGTTGGTCCCCACACGCAACCAGCCTGATTCCTTTGTACCAGCCCGCATCGTTCACCGTAGGTGGTGGACCCGAGCTGGCCTTCTGCAGTCTGCAGCAGACTCCAAATAAAGCCTGCCTGATCTTAAGCCAGTTTTCGGGGGAGATGGTTCCATCTCCCTTGCTGGCATCAATCACGGCCCAAACCAGGCACTCTTTGGCCATTTCACTAAATGGCCGAGTTATCCCTGTAGGAGCCGTCACTACTTTCTGCTTTTTGCAGTCTTGTCTGCCCTGATTCATCTGCTCAGCCGACCTTTGTCGTTTCTGAGCTGAAGCTCCAGGGTGTAGAGGGAGCGGATAAGAGTGCTCCCCAATTTGTGATTTTGCCCACTGAAGGGACTTTTTGTCCTTGTCGGACATAGTGTTAGGAGGGACATTTTCAAACTTCCTCAGAACTTTGAAGGCTGCCCTTCTAGTTCCATAAGCCCGAGATTTATTGGCGGAGGAGCTTTGTGTACCTGAAGAGGAAGCGGCACCGGAAGTAGCGCTTGTTGATGGTCGGGCTGGCTCATTCACCGAAACCTTCCCATCACACTGGCCACAAACGGACTTCTTGGCATTCACAGGGCCAGGCTTGGTGACCTCAGCCCCGGAACCGCCTGAAACAGGGGTTGAGGAAGATTTTGAAGGCATAGGAGCTGACCCACTCGTCATGTCTCCACGCCTTTGCTTAGCCGCTGTGCCAGGCAATGGAGCTGACCCACTCGTCATGTCTCCATAGCATTGCTTGGCAGCTGTGCCAGTGGTCAGTGGAGCTGACTCGATCGCCATGTCTCCACGAACCCCTGCAGCCTTAGCCTCAGACGGCAGAGCTGGCTTATTCACCATGTCTCCACTTCCTGAAGCTTTAACTGCAAGCAACGGCGCAGCTAACTTAGTCCCCTCCTCTACATTAGAGGATGAGTTTGGTTGATTGCCAGGCTTGTGCCTGACGAGTTTAGGTTTTGTTTGATACTTTTTCATGCTATAAGGGTCCCCACTCAGAGCCGCTATCTCAAGTTCGAGTGTGTAGTCACCTTAATGATCCCATGGTTATCTATGCAAAGCAGGGAGGCCATGCGAGGGTTGCCACCAGCCCTTATGGGGACAAGTAGTCAGAGCCGGATCGGTGTTAATCAGGAGTCCACCTCAACTGAACCTACACCACCAACTTAATGGCGACGAACCTGAGAACGTACTCTGAGGCCTGCCAGGGTTTTAACGGGACGGAGATGATCGTATTAACCCGGAGCCGTTCACGAAGCGGATTTCACTCCGTCGCTACCGCGCCTGAAGACGACTAGGTCCAGAATGCTACGATCACCAGCCCAAGTGCAACAAACGAATCGTAAGTCGAGAAAGATCCAGAGACGAAAGCGGTCGTGAAGAGAGTCTAGATCATTTAGCGTTACCCAGGATGCACCGCGAGGAGGCGATCTAGTTACATAAAATCAGAAAATCATTTACAGTCCACAATTTGGCATCTATAAGCTTGTGCTAAAAGACAGCAAATGCAAAATTTTATGCGCTGTACAAATCCCTTTCATAGCTTCGACTTGTGGACAGATACTTTGAGAGTTAAAATGTATTTCAGTAAATATTCTGACGTCATTTCTAAAAGAGAAAGAAGAGCATTGACATTTTGGAGGCATGACCAAATTTTTTATTTTAACTATCCATTTTCTTACCATCAACCCCAAACTTCCACAAAGTGGATTTATCAGATAACGGTATTTGACTGAATTTGTTCTTAGCCCCAACTTCCAACAGAATTTCAGCGGCCTTCAGTATAAACGGCTGCATGAGATTTTTTTGATTTGATTTTTTGTTGAAGACCGCCATCGACTCATCTTTTGGACTCTTTGAGTTCACCCGAATGAATTCCGGCCTATGCAATGCGGCACAATCAAGTCCTAAATGGGCAGAAATTCTGTTTCATTTACTTCGACGACATTTTGGTAGCTTCGACTTAAGAGGAGAAGCACACTGTTCACTTGGAACAAATTTTCGAATGATTTGCGGACCATGGTCTCACAATTAACTTAGAGAAATACCGTTTTCTTCGACCTTCTGTTAAATTATTAGATCATGAAGCTTTGTCAACAGGTATTAAGCCCTTGCCATATCGGGTTGAAGCAATATCTTCAGCTTAACTCCCCAAGACGGGCAAAGACCTAAAAAGATTTTTGGGGATGGTTAACTTCTACTGTCGCTTTCTTCCTCAAACAACTGAGACTCCACTCAATACCTATCTTTGTGGCTCTCAGAAAGATGGTGCTAAAACAATCGACTGATCAACTGGCTTAACAGAAGCCACTATATTGTCCTTCCCCGACTCAAATACCGAGCTTGGTCTATTTTTGGATGCATCCGATACCACAATTGGGGTTGCTCTGCAGCAAAAAATGTCAAGACTTTTGGCAACCGCTTGGTTTTTACTCGGCCAAACTAAGCGACGCACAAAGAAAGTATAGTACATACGACCGTGAACTCTTAGCGGCTTATCAAGGCATTTGTTACCTGCGATACTTTTTGGAGGCCTGAAGGCTCACACTATACACCGATTACAAACTACTGACTTTTGATTGCAAGCAAAAGCTGAAAAAAAAAAACACCTCATCAACTTAGACATCTCAGTTATATAAGTGAGTTCACTTTTGGCATGTTTCTGATTGCAAAAACTTTGTTGCAGACACACTTTCTCACCTTGAAGAACTAATTCTTCCCAGTACTCTTGACTTTGCCGCAACTGTCTCGTTTCAAATATCGGACGCAGAGTTCAACAAGATTCTAGAGTACTAAAAACTTCAACGCCGTCATTTTTTGTGAAGGGTCTAACCGAACCATACGACCTTACTTACATCTCTCTTACGTCCAGGAAAAAAATTTTCAATTCGGAACACAATATAGTTCATTTTGGTGTTTGCGCTTCATGAAAGCATATTCCAACTAAATTCTTACGGCCTTGGATGAACAAGGACATTGCCAAATGGGCTCGAGAATGTCGATCTTGTCAAAATGCAAGATAACCAGACATGTGAGCAAAACTGTATCAACCATTCCTACAGTCTCTGAACGTTTTAAGATCATTGACATCGACATAGTTGGCCCCTTATACACTCACAGGGATACACTTATTTTCTTAACATAATTGATCATTTCACTCGTTGGCCCGAAGCAATTTCTTTGGCCAGCATTACTGACAATGACTGTGATTTTGCTCTACTGAGCATTTGGATTGCTAGATTTGGAGTTCCCCAATACATTGTTCTGACCACGGCAGACAATTCGAATCAGCGCTCCACGCTAAGCTTGGTCGGCTCTTGGGCACAGCGTAAGAAGTTAGTTCCTAACCAGCGTACCAACTTCGTATATGTCTACGGACCAAAATTCCTTTGAGCTAACCTGAGATTGTCTTGTTGATCAGACAGAAAAGTTGGAAGAAATCGCATGGAACAGAAAGAGATGCAAGATAAGATTCGACACCTACATATTCAGGCTAAATTTTTCGTTGCTCACATACGGCTCACTCTCGCAAAAAATATCAACACAATCTCAGGTTGCTTTGACAGATAATGCATTGCGTAAATGGAGGCGCAGTTTCAAGGTCAAAGTGGTTTTTTGGGAAAATGGAAGGAGTTGCCATGCTGGTTAGGAACTAACTTCTTACGCTGTGTCTTGGGCTTTGAACGCCATCCTCAGGGCAACGGTTTCCTGAAAGGATGGCATCGTACTCTAAAATCGGATATCATGCCTCACAGCAATGCGTCCTGGACTAGAACACGAGCCCTAATTCTTCTTGGATTACGATTTTAAATCCGAGAAGAATTCACAGCGGCACCGGCACAACACTTTTACGGAGAGAACCCACGTTTTCGTAGTGATGTTCTTCATGAAAATGTTATGCCGAAATTACATTCTCGCCGAGGAATGTCAAATGTAGACAAGGTCTGTGTGTAAATGGTCTCCTTGTCTATTCTCGGCTGTTTTTTTCATGGCAAGCACGCGTGTGTAAATGGTTTGCTCGTCGGCTCTTGTTTGTTTTATGAAGGGATAATGATCCTTTTATTGCTGTGCCTGAGTTTTTATGACCGTCTCGTCCGAACTCGAAGCCGCTGGAAGCGAAGTCGGTTTTATGCATTGAGTCAAAGGGATTTGAGAGGGTAGCATGTGCTCATTCACATTTTCGAATTTTTGCTGGGACTTCAAACATGTCTTTGCGTGTCCCAGATTGAAATCACTCAACGCACACCAGGCAGTTGCAATAGCCACAACCTGTACCTCAGCCACCGTTCACTGAACTGAACAAAACAGCTCACAACTGTCGAAAGATGCATGGTGCAATATCCTAAGTAACCAATTCACCCTATGTCTTGCTGAGTCTCGTCCAATGTCTTGTTGAGTCTTGTTGACTCTCGTACACGAGACGCTCGTCCCTATGTATAAATCCGGCATTAGGAAGATTAGTCCAACCGGTTTTGCCTCCGAACTTTCGGCAACTATGACAAAACTCCGGCTGGCTGACGCTAAACACCTCACAACACCGAAGATATTCATCTTCAGGCAATTCGACTCTTGTTCTCTCGTAATCGTTAGAGTCGATTCTGTTCGTCCACTACTAGTTCCACCGTATGCCGGTTCATTCAAAGTCTTAGCCAGACATACAGACTATTTTACACTTGAAATCAGGAACAAATCCGTCAATGTTTCCATTAACAGGCTTAACCTCCGTTGCATGGCATCCTCTACGGAGCCTGTCAACAAATTTCACGAGAAACAGCAACATACACATACAAAAAAAAAACACATCATTGCTGACTTCAGTTCCTAGCAAGGGTCCAGCGACGAAAATCTCTTCCGCACCATACGTCTGTCTACCTGATAGAACCACTCTCATACGCCTCGCGATAAGGCATAAAACGCTGGCAAGGGAGTATTGTGGATACACTTACAAAAATACATATTTCTGTAAGCACAATCCACAACTCTCCACAAAACACTTAACACTTAACATTTTTTTATTCACAAGTAGTATAAGTATGAAAAACGTTTTATGAAGTTTGGTGAAAATTTAATATATGTAATTTTGGTTGTCAAAGAAGAAAGAAATTTTTGTTTGTTTTGATAAAAAAAGGATTGTTTGAATTTTTGATTATAAATAAAAAAGTAAACTAAAACGGTATTTTTACTGATGTTCGAAGAACAGTAGTATTAAAATCTTGGCCTAAAATTTATATGTATATATATATATATATATATATATATATATATATATATATATATATATATATATATATGTATATATATATATATATACTCTATATAAAAATATATAAATATGTATATATATATCTATATAAATATATATATATATATATATTTATATATATTTATATATATATATATATATATATATATATATATATATATATATACATACATACATATATATATATATATATATATATATATATATATATATATATATATATATATATATATATATATATATGTATATACATACATCATCAAAAAATTTCAGTGAAAAAATCTCAGGAACGTGCCATCCAATTGAACTGAAATTACCAAAATACATTCATGTATATGCAGCGCCGGTAGCCATTTTAGTTATATTTTTAATATACCTGTTATTCCGTCCACAAATAACTTTTGCAAAAATTAAGTTGACAAAATAAGTTTCGAACGTGCTTTAAATGTGAATCGGATAATGTTTTGGAATTTTTTAACACCATGTGTGCGCTAGGTGCCTAAAAAGAGATCGGAAAAATTTGAAAATTTTTAATTTACGATAACTTTTGAAAGTGCTATCAAATCATTATGATACTTTCAGGATATATTGGTACTATTTAGTTGTAAATGTGTGTTGCTTTTAATGACTATGTTGGTAGCTCTGTAGCAAATGCAGGTACTTAAATTAAAAACCTTCAAATCATCGATTCTCCTGAAAAATTGTCGCTGTTTGAAAAAAAAGCCTTTCATATATAAATCTTATGCTTTGTCTGCATAGTCAAAGTCAAATATTTGAAATTTTACTACGGGCAAGAACGGTAACCCTCTCCCGATTTTAAGCATCAAAAACTTCTGTGAAACTCACGACCCGATAATCAGATATAGTTGAAATTTACAGCATGCATATTGAATAGGACCAGGTCTGATAGAAGTAATTTTGAAATTCGGGCAATTCTGTACCAGTGGTGCCATCGTGAAAAATCGCTAAGAAAAATAACTGCTTTTAGCACTTTAAATTCTGATTCAGTCATTCGATTTGAAAATTCGCTCATTTTGCTTTATAGCTTCTAGTAAAGTCATGGAATCATAACGAAATTAAAATGCAAATTAAACTTCCTTGTAGGCCATATTCAACAAAAATCTAGTTGGAAAAACAATGATAGGGCTACCAGCTATGGTCGTTTTTGCATTTTTGGCATATCTTTAGTAAGCGATTTTATCATAGAATTTTCAAATCGTAGTGATCTTGTAGTGAAAATAAACACCAAATATGAGGATCTAGAAAATTGGAATTTTTCGCGAATAGTAACCCTGAATTTCTTTGTATCCCTATAGCTTCCAATGCAGTGATTGGATCAATACGAAATTCGAAGAGCAGGCTGACTTCAACGTTTGGCAGATGTGACATATTTTTGGCTTCAGTGCTAGCAAAGAGCTGCCAGCACGAGGCGTTTTTGCTATTTTCGTACCAATAAATGCTTGCACTAAGTATTCACATCGTGAACATTTACAATGAAAATAAGTAAACAATGTTTAAATTTTCTAAGGTCTGCACATTTTTCGGATTGCAGCCCCAAACACCTTTCTACCGCTGTAACTTTCGATGAAGTCATCGAAATTAAAATAAGCTAAGATTCTATTATTACTTAGGGTGTATTTGTCTTTAGTAGGAAAAGTAGCTAGTGGTATGATACACACTTAAAATCTGCACAAATCCTCTAGTGTTCTTCGAACATTAGTGTTTCTAGTGGTTCTGATGCGCTAGGGTTTTTATTTATAGAATACTAAAATCTTACTTAAAAATTTCTGAATTGAAATTGTGTACATACTAACTCTCTTTTTACTCTCGCCATGCCTTACTCCAGGGCGGCGCACCCCAAAGGTTGGAAACTACTGATCTAAGGTGACTAGCCCTACTGCCTTTTTAGTAAGGCTAATTTAGCAAGTATTTGCGTAAAATTGTGAAAATACTTTAAAAATTTATGTTTAAATTGAAAGTTCTTTGGTTGTTCCTTTGGTTGGTTGTTCCAATTTTACACTCTATTGTAAGTCGATAAGCTTTTACTCCAACGATTTTGATACTCAGGTAATCCAACTCAGTGCGATCAATTAAAACTTAGCCAGAACTAGAGAGAGGTGGAATAAAACGAACATTATCAAGCATGTCTTTCACTATTTTTATAAGATTTGTTCAGAAATATATGAGAAAAGGCAGAAAAAGGTCTTACAAATCGTAGAAACGGTAAGAGTAACGTTTTTTTTTGTTTTCTGATTCAATCCAATTGAAATTGTTGACGTTATAGCTTATGGTGCTGCTTGTTAGTATTATTGACTCATATTATTATCATGACAAAATTATTTGTTGAAAAAATATGTTTTGATTCTAATTCAAGTAAAAAATAATTTTATTCGTAAACAGGAAGCTTCTAAGCCTTTCAAGTAAAAGCCGACCATATCATCTATGAGTTATTGTTTTGAAAATGTGAACAGCAGTACCTACTCGTACCTTGAGATAAGCACATAACATATGTACACTACCTATTTGCATTGTTTTTCAGAATATCACATGTAAATTAGTACTTCAATTTTTTCGCTATTGAATTCAGAGTGTATATGTCGAATTTCATCCCGCGATAAGAAATGCGTGATAGCTAATGCTCACTTCGATAAACTTGAATGGGTTCATTCTTGTTTACTTCGTTGAAATCTTATCGCTTAACAAGTGATGCAATATGATAAGAAATAGAGTTTTTAAGTTTCATTCAAATACCAATTTTTATTCACATGCACTTTATATCATTAGCTTCCAATAAATTACAAATGAAAATGTTTGCTATTATTTAATATACACTCAAATTCGACCATTAAATCACTTTCACTGCAGTTGTTAAACAGCATTTCATGTGATTGCAAATTCTACGTGAATATTACGCCCGATGCCGCGCCAAACTTTCAAAGTATTTTCGAATTCTGATCATAGACGGTAATTGTAACATAACATCGGCTACAGCAGAAAATTACAATAATTGCTATTTTCGCGTAATACGAATGCACTGCAGCTACGAAATCGGAAATTTGAATTCCACCTGCGTGATCCCCATGAGTCGATGCTGTTAAATATGGTTAAGGTGATTGTGGCTAGGTTGAGTACCAGCATATCAGTTAACGCCCCAATCTTATGTAATGCTAGTGATCGATGAGCAGTTTCACTTCTTCTGCGATGATGGTTAGGTCATCCGTAAAATTTTCGGATGCCATGGCAAGATCATCAATCCTTGTCAGAATCGTCTTTCGGAGAAGCAAGCATAAAATCAATTAGAAAAGAATCGGGAGAGTACTCTGTTTTTGATATCAGACATTGATGAGGATTTTTTTCTAGGATTCAGCTCAAACAAGGAAAATTGTTTGGATTTGGTCAGTTGATGGGCCAATCAGTGACAAGTGCTAATCAAAAACTGATTGATTATATTTCAGTCTAGCCAGCTCATCTCATGTAATTAAATAATTTTTCTCGCCACTGTAGGGCCGTCAATCATTCATAGGATGATGGTTAATTATGAAATAGGTTCTTATTTTGATCATTTTTTGTTTACCCTGTCAGCACGCTAAATCTGCCTGCCTCATTCAAACATTCCACTTCCATAGTGTCCTCCAATCTTAATTCGTAATTACATCATATCTCAGTACACGAGCTTGCTTGCTTACAAAAGATTTAGCAACCATCTAGAAATTTGAAAACATTTTCTGTAAACAAGTAGATACTGCTAATGTGTTGACACATTTGCACTTTGGGTTGATAAGGAAACGCATTGGGTTTTCTATAATTGACGTGAACGGAAAATCGGAACAGCCTATATTTGGCAGGCATATTCAGGTAGGGACATCGAAGCTAACATTAGATATATGTACTATCAATATCCGTATAAAGCATTTAGTTCAAAGATATGCTTTTAATGCAGTGCGGCATGCACACAGTCATACTGACAGACAATAACTCACTTTCCGGTGTTTTCTTTTTGGCAAACTTTGCAGTCGAGGAAAGTTGCATGCGGTGCCAACTAACTAGAAGGTCTCCGTTGGGACATTGCCCATTCAAGAGCGTCATGTGGAAACAAAATTTTTCCCATAAAAATTGAATAGCATGTATGTGCAATGCTGGAATGATATTTACCTTTTACGAAGCGTCAATAGTAATTTGATGTGAAAGCAGGCGGAAAAGACAGTGGTGAGTCACGTTCCATATATTATCAGTTTTCCTATGGGCAATAGCGTACGTAGTTTATGCGTTCAATTGAATGGTTGGTCCAAGCGCAGGCGACAGAAAACTTGAATGGCCTTATCAGAGAATATGAAGTTACGCTTGTGATTGGATACCCGTTGAGCCTATCTGATGCTGAGTCAAGATTAAAGACAATCATTGACTATTTATCATGTCTTGATAAAATTGATATATTCTGTTACGATAGCAAAAATTAATGATGATCGTAGAAATTTAATTCACAGCACGCATTATGAGCTGATAATAAGATTCAGTGAAGAATTTAAGCCTTGCTGATGGGGCGAGTGCACTTTGACTATTGAAAGTTGAATATTTTTAAAGGTTTAGTATAATAATTATCACTTTGTGAATAATTATTTAATAATCAACAATTTAACTAATATTTTGCTCTGTTTTCGAAAAATATAGTTCCCTTAAAGTTCACACATTAAACGAAATGAGACGAATTTTTCAATATATTTTTCTAACGTGCATTGGGAAAATTCAAATAACATAAGACCAAAACAATAATGCACCCAAAGATTTATGTCTCAGAAAAAATCCTCAGAAAATCTTTGCAGACGTTGAGATATAATTTTATTATCGAATAAAACAGCGGGTGCTGACTTACTCAAATGCACATTACTTATCGTTATCGTTTGAACAAATTATGAGAAAGTCTCTGCTGACATCCGGTTACAAGATTAAATCGTGCATTTTAAACAAGATTTGATTGATTACCTCCAGCAGTTACATTATAAGTTTATGGTGACAATAGCCAAACACTTTTTGTATTGATGAGTGAAATGTTAATCGAACGATAACATGCTACGTATTTGTGCTGACATTGTTAAAAAATTGAGAGAAAATAAAAGAAAATGAAATTTGACACCCACACCTTATGTTATAACATTACGTTTTTCGGAAGATGTAGTGCCGACTACGAATTTTGCATATATTGGCCTTAAATAATGTTTGTATTCCAATGCGAAGACAGGTGACGTATAAACCATGTAATCTATTATGTCCATTTGAGGTTTTCTCAGATACAAGTGTGTGGTGAAAATATAGGGATCGTTACATTTCAATAACAATGAAATGCTGTCTTTATAGTATTTATTTTTTCTAAGGAAAATATTCAGTGTTAATGCCAGCACCTGGTGTTGTTATACATTTACACGGTGCTCAATATATTTTAATGTAAAAATATATTGAGTTATAATATATTGAGATATGCCACGATTTTTATTGAAATTAAATGGTGCATGAATAGTTAAAATCCTATAATAAATGTTTTTTAATAGTACTTTCTTTTGCTTTTTCCATGGGCATTTCCTCGAATGTTTTCCATGGGCATTTCCTCCCAAATTTGAGAGATATCTTGCTTGAATTGCTCTAAACGATTGATTTTTTGGTCTTTGAGCATTGCCATATAGTCTCAAGCAAAGTTATCAAAAGGATTTAAATCTGGGCTACTTGGAGGCCATTCATACTTTGGGAAAAAGTCGGTTAAGTTATCAGCACACCACTTCTGAACTACATTCGTGGTGTGCGAGTTCCGTCTTGTTCTCATATGTAAGTCATAGAACGAAATGATTCATTGTCAGCGTATTCAAATACATCCGATTTATTGAAATAATCGCTATTTAAGTCCTTTACTATTGTGCGATCAAAGTAAAGCACTTATAATTATCCCCAAACAATTTTCACTAATTTTCGAAGAAAATTAGTATTAAACTCGTTTCGCCGAAAATTCATATTTCTTTATATATTAAAATATATATATACATATATATATATATATATATATATTTATATATATATATATATATATATATATATATATATATATATATATATATATATATATATATATATATATATATATATATATATATGTATATATATATATATATATATATATATATATATATATATATATATATATATATATATCACCAAAATGATTAAGGGAGATAATCTTTGTAGTGGCCGATCCGATTGAACTGAAATTTTTGGAGAACGTAGATGTATTAAATGGCTTGCTAAAATTCAGATATCTTAAACTTTTTGGGAGCGGCGAGCGTTTGAGTGAATTTTCAGATACTCCTATATTTCCAAGCAGTGTAAATTTTTGTTAAAACAAATGTTTGGGAATGAAAACTTATTGTGTTCGAAGCTTGCCTATGTTAAAAACTTGGAAATATTTAGCCGTGTGTGGGTGCAGCGTGCCTAAAAGTAGGGAAGGATTTTTTTTCAAATTTTTATTTGTCATTACTTCTGACAAAAACATTTGATCATCGTGAAATTTGCAGAGCGTATTGATGTTGACTAAGTTTTAACACACGTGGATTTTAAGATAGTGCGGGTAACCCTGTAGCCACGGCAGGCTGCTGAAAAAAAATTCTTCAAATCATTGACCCTCCTGAAAAATTTTTGATTTTTGACAAAAAATTTAAATCATTGATAAATTTTGACCTTTGTTCATCATGTCAAACTAAAATTATTAAAATTACGATTTACACAAGAACGGCAACCCATCACCAAATTACCTCTATTTTCAGCACTCGAAAGTTCTGTTCACGAGAACTGACGACCGAATTATCTGATCATAATGAAACTTACAGGAAATCTTTGTATTAGCCAGGATTAAGTCTGGTAGCAGTGATTTTGAAATGCGGGCAACCCTGCGGCATTGGTACCATCTTGAAAAATCACTAAGAGAAAAAACCGGTTTTGGCCTATGACTTCCGATTCAGCCATCAGATTTTATCAAAATTCACAGAGTACCTGGATCTTACTAAAGACAATATTTGACAAAAATTTGGTTGAAACATTAGAATAGAATTGCCAGCTATAATGATTTTCGTCTCATAAATCTTGCAAATTTGCAAGGCAAAATAAAATTTTTTTCCCTATAACTCCCGGTCCAGTGCAGAAATCAAAACGAAGTTTATGCAGTAAATTAACCTTAAAGTGAACTAAATGTCGTAGGAATTTCGTACAAAAATCATGAAAGGGCTGCCAGCTATGACCATTTTCGTAATTTTGTGGAATTTCTTTACTGAGCGAATATGTCATTAGATTTGCAAATGGGAATGATCCTGCAATGACAATTAACAACAAATATTAACGCTTTAAAAATTTTAAAAGTTTTGAGAGTGGTAGCCCTAAATTTTTTTTTACCCGTATAACTTCCAGCGCAGTGATTCAATCGAAACGAAATTTACTGGTTGGGTTTAACTTAACGTGAATCAGATTTGGTATATATTTTGCTCTGCTGCTGACACAGGGTAACCAGCACTAGCCATTTTCATAAATATTCCACCAACAGATGCTTCAAATTATGTACTCATATTCAAAGCATTTCCGATTAAAATAAAAAACAAATTTTGCAATTTTCCGAGTTTTGAACATTTTTCGGATGGCAGCCTCAAACAACGTTTACCGTTGAAACTTTCGATGAAATTCTCCGATGAGAACGAAATTCAAAGGGTAAGTTCATTTAAGTATGAGCTTGTTAAGGTAAACTTATTGCTGCTTCGTTGGAAAAGTGTTGCCAGCACTGAACATTTTCATCATTTGTGTTATAGTTGAGTTTTGTTGCTTTGGATAAGGAATGGTTGATATGTATCTACAAAAAAGTGTATTACGTTTTTCCACATTTTTTTGTCACTCAAAGACAATTTTTTCGAAAATTAGTTTTCTAGCGGTTCTGATGCGCTAGACTTTTTTTAATTTAATTTATTTGATTCAATCGCAGTTTCACCAACGAAATGGTTACAATACATATATGAAATTAGTAAAAACAATTAAACTGTCGGGTGAGCCGATACTTGAAAATTTCAACAGTATGATTTAATACGCTGAGTTCAAGCTTCGGGCTATTGCGCAGGTTGGTTCATTTAATCCATAATAGTCCGGGGAAATTTAACATGGAGCTTCGGAAAAATTGAATTTTGGTGTGAGCCTTGGTACTGACATGTTGAACAAAATGTCAAAAGTTCCCATCGATCCGAGTGATGCATTACTTTTTATACGGGGTCAAAGGTCACCAAAAGTGACCTTTTCTAAATATCTCAGTAACGATGACGTCTTCAAAAAACAATGAATAACGAATTTGTAGCTTTCCAACAAAATTTCCAAAAAAAAGATTTTGGAACTTTTTCTTGTCACCTTAACGGTTTTTGAGATATATTGATCTAAACATTTGCTACTTACAGCATCTTCTTTCTCAAAGGCATGTAGATATTATCCGATTTTGATTACGACTTGGAATGTTTGTGAGTTTGTTTTTCTATGTTTAAGAGGTTCATAAAAAAAACGTGTAAACAAACTTATCGACCAGACTCCAGTGTAGGTGGAAAAGTGTACTCCGAAAAGTTATCCCCCTGAGTTTTAACTGAGCTACACAGCGAGCAAAGATAGAATGAAAGTTTGTGGTAGCAAAGTTTATGTCAGATTCATTCACAACCGAAGACCAGTCGCATTCGCTCAGTCAAACCAATTATGTCGAAATTGAATACTAATGAAGTGGCGTACAAATTATTAATTTTAGAGCGCTTACACCCTTCGTTGGCGTAGTAAGCCGAGACCTCTGTTGTCCGTTTTTTGAATAATGGCCAGTATATCAAAGTCGACTTTCTTGAAGCTAAAATTGTAAAGATTGACAAAATTAGACTCAGTGAGTATAACGTCATTATTTTGAAAAGTTTTAAGATGAGCTGGATAGTGAGTTCATTCAACAAGTAGAGGAGATGAGTATCGTTGAATCGAGACATCCGAAGAAATCGTCGAAAAAAATTGTGTGGATAATACAGTTGATCTATTAAAATACAGTTGATCTACTTTAGTCCAGTTGAAAGTACGGAGTCAATGAAGTAACTAACTATCACGTCGGTTGTTGGACGAAGGGAGGAAAATCTTCACTATCGTCAGAGAGTCGCCATTCTACATGTGGTAGATTGAAATCTCCCATAAGAATGAGATCGCCGGTGGGCTCTATTAAACGGGAAATATAATCGGTCAAGTTGTACGCCAAATCATATGGGGAGCTTGATGCGGGCGGTGGGATATATAATATTGCCACGAAAACAAGCCTCTGATCAAAGTTTAGTGTTATACAGACGTGTTCAAGGTCGCAAATATCAGGTATTTCAAGAAAAGATACTGACAGCTCTTATTTTACAGCGAGTAGAACACCACCGCTGACAAAAGCTTCGGTACAGCCGAGATGCTGTTGAAAAGCTCTGCATAATTGATGTTTTCACACAGCCAAGTTTCAGTTAAACCAATTATGTCGAAATTGAATACTGATGAAGTGGCGTACAAATTATTAATTTTAGAGCGCATACACCCTTCGTTGGCGTAGTAAGCCGAGACCTCTGTTGTCCGTTTTTTGAATAATGGCCTGACGTATTGATGCCTCGATGTTGATGCTTAGGGACAAACTCCCTGATAATGCAAGAGGAAGGTCAGTAGCTGCTACATGCGATAGTGTCGAAGCACTACTCAGGCATGATGACTTTGAATGATGACACACGCTGATAGTTCCCGATTTTCGTACAGGATTTAAAATTGGCTGGACCAAACGTTTTAGTGTTTTAAAGAATACTGTTGACATTTGCTAAGACATCATCCATTGTCATGTCTTTGGCTAAGCGGAATACAAATAGAACTTTTAGTTGAACCGCAATCCTAAGTGAACAAAAACAAGTCTGGTAATTGATGCCCTTCCGTCCAGTAGTAGCAACGCCTGCGATAACCTGTGTTTTGTCTGCATTCTCAGGTGATAATCCAAAAATCTGCTCACGACTAAACACGCTGGAGGAATTTGAAGTCTCGTTTTCTTTCACACTAATTTCTGTAGAAACATTCATTGTTTTATTGTCAGCCTTGTGAGTTGATGAGATTTTAGGAACTGAACTGGAGAGTTCTGTAGATGAAGTGCTCTTCGATTTTTTTTTTCGTTTTTTCCTCTTAATTTAGTTGACAATTTTTTCGATACAATGGAAGGCTTTTTTATACTAGATGCTAACGTAGTGGTGTCAGTGAAAGGACTACTTTGAACTAAGATATCAGGTTGACAAGCAATGCTTTTATTGGTATCAGTCCAAATATCTGCCTGGTAGCCGAAACTGCGGCGAAAAGTTTTTGTAGGTGATGTAAAGCGGCCGCTGAGATGCAAAATTTTAATTTAATCCAATTAAGATCCAATTTAATATGTAAAGATGGTAGAATAGTTTTTTTTGGGATTTTACTAAAGGCAGGTGCTTGATGTTCTCTTCTCCGTTACATATATTTTACATATATAATATTTTTTATGAAATGTAAAGATCTAGCCCAACTATCGCATTTGCATAAAAAACAACAGTACTTAAAAAAAACCGTTCGTATTTATTTTGTTTAGCTGCTGGATCCAATTAGTAGAATAAGTACTTCAACTATAATGTGCTACCCGGATTCGCCTTGGTTTTTAATTTTAACTCCAAATGGAAGTCTGGAGTTTTTAAATGCTGAGTTATTAGGTATTTTTGGCTGCTTAAATTCATGTTACCGCTTATGTCTCAAAATTCGTCTGCACTTTTTACACCATTAGGTGATATAATGGACGTTGTAGATTTTCACCAAAACTATTTAAAAAAACCAATATAACGTCACGTTCGAACAGGTAAAAAGAACACAGACAGCATTAGGCACAACTATAAACACAATAAAATTTATACGGGATATCATGAAATATCGTCAAATATTCATGTAAAAGACAATTTCAATGAAGGCCAGTGTAATAAGCGACGAATTCTGGCTCAGTATGTACATATATTGACCTCAGCGGAACACAGAGCTTACACCTAGAAAAGATCATCAACAAATTCTGAAGGTAATAACTCAAGAATAATTTACTGGACCCTTTTCCGCTTCAAGTAAATTTGAACAGTTTTGATGTCTTGAGATGTTAGTCGAAATTTTAACTGAAACCTGAATGAATGAGGTGATAGAGGTGATCTTCGTTTTATTTTCACAAGACAATTATGCATATATCCCTGACTTGTTTACCTAAATGTTCATTTACCCTTTTGAAATTTAACAGTAGAAAGAGAGAAGCGGATTCTTGAAACGTAGGCGTTTACTTATTTTTGGCACTCTTGGTGTTTTTTTCTCAAAAACTCCGACTCATTGACTAACTGTTAGAAAATACAACCTACGGGCATCTAACAATATATGTGTCCTGATAAAAGCAACTTCAATGTGAGCGCTATATCTAGATTGATGTTTTCGTACTCAAGTGCCGTCTTTTCTACTCAATGTCTATACATTTCGCTCAAAGAATTTCCCCGCGTCGAATAACATATTTTTATATATAGGAATATTGAGCATATACTACTTACTATATCTTAACTCAAATAAACATTTTTTAGCACGTGCCTAAACCTCTTTCATGAAGACGCTCCTGAAATAAATATGCACAGTCTTTAATTAGCTTTTCTACGATATCACTGAAAACAACTCAATTAGCAATTCGTATACTTGCCATTACGATTATCACCATCGAAAGTGAGAGCCGGAGGCTATGATGAGGTCTTTGATTAAAGTGTTTGCCTAACAGAAATCTAAAAAAACAAATAATTGGATAGTCTTTATATGAAGAGACTTGATTAAGAAAAATGTGTATAAATGATAGTGGTACTCTACGATTTTTTCGAGTAGCCGTCCGTACTTTCCGCTTGAATTAAGTGAATTATAAATGAATCATTGTAAGTTGCTTCCCTATTGTCATACTAGTCTTGAAATGACATCTTCATACCTATCACAGAACGAGCTTAAGTTTTATTTCCGCTCACGTCCGTACCTGGACGCGTGCGATCAGTAATTAAAATCTCATCACAAGACGTTCCTGCAGTCTGCATAGCAGGTGACTGAGCAATAAACATTGTGAATGAGTGGAGGCGAATCATATGACGACCAAGCTAGTGCAATGGAACTGGAAAACCGATAAAAAGGCGCTCTGTTTTCCAGATTGTACATAGAAAACAGATAATCACTAAGGCCAATGACAAACACAGCGGTTTTTGCGAGGCGTTTCCCGAGAGGAAAACCGAGTCGGTATAGTCGTACATTACTTTAGCATTGTGATGACACACACCGCGGTGCGAACCGCCTCTCGGTTTCGGAATCGCGTCGGTTGATGAGAGAAATGACCCACCGACTCGGTTTTCGAGCGTTTTTCGATGAGTTCATTGCTGCGTAGTCCGATCGAGCTGAAATTTTCTGGATGCATTGATGAATGCATGGGATAGGGGAAGGAAAATCTGATACTCCGACCTAATTTTTAACTGAACCGACTCGATAAACGCTTCTGAAAACTGCGGTGTGTGGCAGCCGACGCGCCAAACCGAAGCGTTAAACGCTTCGGTGAAACCGAACTGTCTGTCATTGGCCTAAGCAGCAGCCAAGTGAAATCATGCTGATAATGTATGGTCATACATATGTATGTACGTAAGTGGCAAGTTATCAATGAAGTTGTAGCATCAGCGTAGATCAACCAGCTGCGGGTGTTATTTCGTAACTGGCCGCCAGCACTCACTCTTCAATCCGGAAGAAAGCGTGTTGCGCTGCGTCGACGATGAACAGCTTTTCTTTTTTCTTCACTTTGATATTGAATAAAAATTCTGTTGACCCTGATCCCACGCACCTAAACAATAGATCCATTACAAACATGAGAAAGAAAAAATTGTTTTGCGCCCGGACAGCATAATTCATTGAGAGTTAATAAATTCTGCGAATTCCTTTGCTTGGAAAACAACTTGAAAGAAGTGTGAGTAGCTACCAATAAGCTGAAGAAAATCACCTGGGAGACCAAGGTAAGCCAATATGAAAAGAATGTTTCATTGGTAATATTAATGGTCCAGTTTGACCGATTGTTAACATAATCCTGCGTTCATAATATTGTTGCAATGGCATATTGTAAGCTTGATTTACTAGCTTAGCATAGTGTATTGAATCAGCATCACTCCAATCATATCAAATTCAAAATAAAAGTTCTACCTTGACACCGCCAAATACGTTTCTGTCAATGTTGAACTAAACAAACAATGGAACACAATTTTCTTGAAATGTGCGGTCAAGGTGAGAAAATTGCCTCAATTTGGATTTTGACAGCCATGTCTATGGAAATTTGCGTATTCGGAAATGCTGGTCAACGGATTGAGGTGCGAGTTAGATTTATTTGAGCGTAAGTTAACTTTCACTTTTATGATGACTACGAAGGGTTCATTATCGTGGTCAAACCGCGTGAATTTTAAATACAGATTCACTTTCAGCCAAATGTTGATTTGATGACTCTTTGCAAGCGTTAGGATAATTTTAGTGTGCATTCATTTCTATGATGTCGGAGAATTCTAAGTGAAATTGATGATTACATTTATGGAATCTAGACGTATTACGTAATCAGATTGTTAATTTGCGGCTCTGTGGCTGTGGACAAACAGAAGGTAGTTTATTATTTCAAATTGGGATGACATCCGGATTTTAGTGAATGAAGAAACAGGTACGTTACTGAGCGTATTCTTAATTCATAGAGCTTGAGCTGCGACCCGAAATGCAATGAGAGTATTAATAAAATCAATAATTTTTTCAGTATAACGATTTTATATTGATCACTCTTTGGGCTTGCCTACTGACTTGAATGAAAGTAATATGGCCTTTCTACTCTTTTTTCAAGAGCTAATTAGATATTCAAATGTGTTTTATTTGCTATTTCTGGCAACTGGATTTTAGCCATTTCTTTAATGCTGCTCAATTGATTTTTCTGAATTGTTTTTGCTAAAAGTATCAAGAAATTTCAGATATAATTGATAAATGCCATGCCAATACTTCTAGCCAAATGTGAAAGGTGCAAAGAAATCGGTCACAAAAGTAGCAACAAATTTTAAACAATGAAACAGCAGAAAACATTAGGTATTAAATGAGACTGTCTATATATTTGTTTATTCAATTGCCAATCAAATTACATTATTAACATAGTTAATAAAGATATAAAAAAGATAAATAAATGACTAAATATATAAAATACTAAATATAATACATAAATTCATTCAAAAAGGATATACGTCAAATATTAAAATAATTACATTCAGCTAAGTTTAACATCGAGAAACGGTATGTGGATAGATTTAAACTTCAGTGGAGAGGGTGTTTAGTGTGTTCCATTTAGTGCCTCGAAAAATGCCTTATGTTGGAAACTGTCATTTAATTGCAAGATTTGTCAATAAAATTCACACGAGAGACCACTTTAGTTGGCGAATTTGTCACAGAGTATTGTGAACATTCTAATCTAAAATTCCCAGTTACTAAGTGACATAGATATTTCATTTAGTAAGAAAATAAATAGCAATTTTAAAACAAAAACTTACACCATCCCCCAGCAATATGAAGCCGTCGGAGTTTTGAGAATCGGTTACTGTGTCTATGATAAAAAGCTATGAAATCTCAGAAGTAATGAAAATTGGGATTAATTCTCGTGCACAGAATATTACTTCGCTTATGTGCACACAGAATTTCTTTTCGTTTATGCGTACACGTTCACTATTGATTGATTTTCAAATCTTTGCATAAAATTATAATAGGTATGTACATACATATTAATGATAAACCACTAAATTTAAAATTTCTTCTCTCTGTTTTATTATGATTTGGCTAGTTATCTCTAGTTCGTAGTCATTCATTATGAACAAGCCTCGAGAAGCCATAAATAACTGCACTATGTGGCAAAAAATAATATTTTTTCTAAGATTAATATTTATATTTTTTATGGTGTAGCCGCAACTTTCACGTAAGTGTTAAAACATGATAAGATTGCTTCCATAAGGAAATGGTGATGCGAAAAAGACCTTTCAAATGTTAAAGTACTTATAAATTACATAACTTATACTAGCATTATCAAAATCATTACAATTTCAGATATGCATACAAACGTTCGTTACTAAAACTATTCAAGTTTTTTTTTTACATAAGAATAAGAAATTCTTTGTCATCATAAAGGTATGGAGCAGTGGAGTGAAAAAGTACGAAATACGTGTAGGTGTATATATACATACATACGTCAAAGCTTCTTAAGTCTAAAATTGCTATAAGTTCTTTCAGCGTGTCTCGTAATAAAAAATCTCAGCCTTAGAATAATTCAAAGTGAGATCACATATTGTTGTCTCTAGTCGTCTGTTAATCGCCTCGTACGACATGAATTCAACAAATACTTTGCTTCATTAAAATTTGAGCATAATTTTCGCATCACATCCTGCGTAAAATCCTGAAATGTTATTTTAGTCAGATTTTATAGTGGAAATAGTTCCTAACAAAATATCCGAAATACGTGAGAACAAAAAATCGCAGAAAAATATAGCAGAATCTTAATTAAATATTTGTTTTGTTTTTACTGCAGCGAAATATTTGCGCTGACATCATAAAATGCTATCAGATTTTTTTGAGAATGTTCGTAACATAATGTGTACCGATGAATTAGAAGATTGTCAAAATTTATCTACTGCTTTTTCGTTGAAAATAGCATGAATGAGATGTGAGTTTGAATAAAAGGGGAATTGTTGACGTCTTTTGAATAGCGTGATGCTAAAAAAATTTGCTTGTGTCAAAGGAGTCATATGATGTTAGTCGTGGCTTATGGGGGGCTATGTACAAGAGATACAGTAGCTGAAAGTCAATGCAAATTTTTTGCTAGTCTATTAATGGTCAGAATAAATGAAATTTAATTTTATCGTGTTTCGAACTATGAATGTGTACGAGAACGAACTTTCAGTTGGTACATAGAAATCCTTGAAAATAAAACCGTAAATAAATTTTAGCATAGCGGTCATTATACTAAAAAGAATCTGAGAAATTTTAGTCATTATTATTCTAAACAATTTAAGAAGCAATCAAATTTATTTAGCAAAACAAAATTTGCATTCATGAATCCACTACTGCGCACGTTAATGCGGGTAAATTATGCTGAAAAAATAACAATGACTTAAGACTGGAAATTTGCCATTCCCATCATTGAAAATATCAAATTTAGCCCTATATTTTTCTTGATATGATGTTTGATTGATTAAATAAATTTAATTAATTTAACTTAGTTAATTTACTTTTTCAGGTAAGGGTTCAATCTTTCCCGAAAACAACAATGTTGCGATGCGAGCTAAATTGTATCCTGACGTTCACTTCATGCTCTCATAGAAGTGTTACGGACATTATTTTGTACTAGAATCTTCGGAAATTCATATCCACAGCCGATTGAAAACGAGATCGTGTGGAAACTGTTCGTGAAAACCAATATACCCAGGTTTTTATTCTGAAATGGTTACTGTATGATACGATACATCCTTACAAATACCTAAAACCACTGAAACTTGGGTGAAATATTAAAACTTGCATGATCATGAAATTATTTTTTAATAAAATATCCATTCTAATAATTATTATAACAATATACCACTGTATGCATGGAACTCTTTTAAAATCATTATAAATAAAATAAGAAAATAATATGTTCAAAATTAGCAAGTTATTGGCATTTTGCAATTTTCTCCGGTAGACATTCCAGCAGGCTATCGTCGAACTTGTAATATTCAGGACAATCCATTTGAATGACTTGGTCGCCAAAGCAAAGGAAATAACCATCGCAGTTGCTGACATCCCGAAATCGCATTGGATCCTCGCAATTTATATTCGCCATGCCGTGCTCACTTTCCTCTGAAAGTTCTTCGGGATACTCTTCGGCATTCTCCCCGGCGCCAGCCTCCTGTTCCGAATCAGATCGTTTACGATTTGAACACCGATACGTCGCATAGCACGAGCATTTGTTAGTTCCTGGATCATATGCAGTACCGTACGGGCAAAGTAAAGTCAGTTCTTCTACCGGAGCAAACTCTTTGGTCAAACAGTAGTGGTAAAGCCGACAATTATTTTCATCTGGATATCTACCAGGAGCTTTGGCATAACACGAAAACTTACACGATCGCGCACTGTTAGATGAGCTAGTTTCCTTTGGATGTTTGTTATTTTCGGGTTCGTCTCGAACGGTTCTGGTGGTGCCAATGAGGATACAGGCGTGATGAGTTGGATTGTAGATGCGATTCTCGCCACAAAGCATGTGTCTGACATGAAAACCTTCACCACTCAGAGGAACATCGCAGAACCAGAACATAGACTGATTATTGAAATCTGAAATTATATGGGAATTCATTATTCTGGTGGACTACATGAAATGTATGAAAGTCTGTATTCCAAATATAAACACTTAACCACTCAACCGTATTTTATATACAACTTTTTTGTTTACATTAGGTGCGTTTTTTTGCAACCTAGCAGAGCAGGTTAACGTAGGGTTGCAAAAAACTGATCCCAAGCAGAAAAATTGCGTTGTTCGAAAATGTTGTTGCATTTGCTGAGCTTTTGCTTAGATTGGTTGTTTAATTAGAATAATCCATAGAAAAAACCTGAATGAAATCTTATCTGGATTTTAATCGAAATCAGATATGAAACTTGCATAGGAAATAGTTTACAACGTAATGTGCGTTGAAACACTCAAAAACAGTCAGCACACTACAAGATTTGATGTAAAATAATTGAAAATTGTAGAGTGCTATGCAAATTCATTCAATTGAAACTGCCGGTTTCAAAATAAAAAACAGCAGTGGTACGAACCGCTTAGAACACTCTTACTATTATCAGCACACTCTACAAGTAAACCTATAAACTACCACTGCTTAACATTTTTTGATTCAGTGACGCCACAAGTGCAGGAATTTTGTTGTTATATTCAATATGCTTAACAAAATTTGATCTGCTCGGGTGTGCAAAACAGTGCACTTATTGATTTTAATTGAAAATTGGAGCCGAGAATGTAACGGAGTAAAGAAGAACATTTCGACATTTAGACGACATTTCAGTTTTCAAGCAATCAAACTTAGATGATCACTTTCTAATGTATAAGGGGCATATATCAATTTTAGACCTGTTCAGATAACATTCACCATTTTTTTTCAAAACTAGTTATGGAACACGAAGAATGATGATTTCTAAGACAATGGCTACGTTTGTAAATTAGTTTTACTTTTCTATGTAGTCACATATGGTTTGCTTCAATACTTTTCAAAACTCGGGGAGAGACAAGGATGGGCATCATTAGAGATGTCCATTTCCGGTGAATATTCTGCCCAGCTTAAGCTCGTAGTACAAGCTTGCATTCAATAGGCGTGTTTTTTTGCTCCTCTATCCAGCAGAGAGCAGAGTATACGAATTGGAAACAACAACACTCTTATACCAGTGAATTCACTAGTACAGAAATTCTATTCCTCATTGGTAGTTCACGTGCTGAACTATAGAATGTGCTGATAGAAAAAAGAAAAACTCATGCGAAGCTGCCTTTTTTTCTGTGAGGTGGCTTTGGTTTTTTCCAGGCTATGTTGAATGTTTTGGTAGTTAGGAAACTATAAAAAGCCATCATAATGTGTAGAAAGTTAAAAGAGGTAATTTTCTGTTAGTTTTTTTTTTGCTATTTTGTATCGATTGTGGTAGTTTATACTCGTTATTATTTTCCTTTATTTTCAAATGTTATGCGCTACCACAGCGAATACAGCAACTTATGTCAGTCTTAGCGAATGCACTGTTGTTTTATACTAGATTATTGTTTCTGCGGCATAGTTCTATTCTGTTCTGTAGCGGAGCAAAAAACACGCCTATTACTTTATGACAGCTCTCACTTAGTTTTTTTTTTCAATTTTCGTGCTATCAATTTGACTGCCTGTATTCAAACATATGTGTTCGTACCTTCATCCATAGAACTGGGTTTTTCTGGAGTTAGTTCTTTCAATACTCTGGCTCCCTTCTCTGGGTGAGCGATTTCTTCAGCTCATCTGAAACTTCAGCTAAACATTAAACTATCTCTTAGTGCAGATATTTCGCACTATTCCGTTAGCTGGCGAGGGCTTCAACATCTATCTGAGGGATAGCTGGTAATATTTCTCAGTGGTATTATTAAGACGCCCGTCTCGTATGGCGAATAGTTTTAAGGTTTGTCGTTTATGTGAATGTCAATCGGGTATATTCTAAGTTTTCTGTAAATACCTAGACCTAACATGGAAATCTGAAAATTTTCTCAAGCGCGAGGTTTTTACAGATCGGAAGTTGGTTTCTTTTTTGTTGTATGTCTGGTAGAAGTAAGTACTACCATATGTCAGTATGGGTCCAAAAATCTGTTTATTGAGTAGTGTCCAGATCGTCTTAGTTAGTTTGTTTGGTCTGGTCATGGGTTGGAGTCTGTTCAGTAAATTCGTTCTGTTTGTCTCTTTTCTTTTATGTGCGTGGTCTATGAGAATCTGTTAACAAATATCAGTAACAAGTATTTCACTGTCTGTTGCCAGCCTACCGTCTGGTTGACGATTGGTAAATACGAAGATGCCTTTCGCTTTCTTGGCATTTACTATGTATGAATTATCTACCTCTCGAAATATTTCAGTAACGTATCAATACAGAATTTTTTTAAATTCAAAACCAATCTTTTCCTTTTTAAGCTAGATTGACAGATATCGATATTTCAAGGGTAATCAGTGCCTTTTGGTTTAATGCTAGTTTAACTAAGGTATCTTATTTATAGTACATACAGTTAGGGTATTGGCTAATTCTAATTACCAACTAATTATCTACTAATTACTTAACTGTTAATATATACATTATCCTCCTCACTTTCAAATGTCTGTTCAAATTAACCTAAAAAATGTTGGTGCACAGTTTCCTTGGTCTGCGTTTAGTCGTCTATTCATCGGGGCTTTCCATATGTTGAAGCTTTCGTACGCATCCTATTTTTATACCTGCTGCACCTCCTTTATCACCTCCACGTTGTCCCATGTGCTGCTGTGCTCCTTCTTTAGAATGTGTTTCGCTACTGCTGATCGTCCTAACGTTATGTTCCTTTTCCTTGCTGAGGCTGCTTCCCGCTTATTTCCCATTAGTCTAACACCAGCTAACCGTTTCGTTTGACCGATGTCTATTTTGTAGTGTAGTAATTTTATATATTCCACATCTTTCCTTTTTATCTTTTTTGTATTTAACGCGACATAATTTAGTACCTAATCTTTTAACCTAACTGGAGCTGCTTTTATATCAAAGCGTTCAAGAAGTTCCCGAACTTTTTTGAATATTGACGAAAAAATAGTAGAGTAAAGAGCGTCGTTAGCAGATCACGTATTTTGTCTTTCTTCTTTTTGACAAGGTTTCCAATTATTTTCTCGCGGTATCTTTAATATATTTAACTTCTGAGTTAAAGCTTTCGTAATCCATGGGTACTGCTAGTAGCTGGTGAATCATCGAGTTAAAGGGCGCCATTTATTGGGAATGCCAATGATCAGACATTGATGGTTTTGTTCTCTGTGTATGTGCGTGGGCTTCCGATAGATACTAAACATAAGAAAATCGTCTTTCCTTATGACTATCGAATCTAAAAAGGGCAGTTTTTCATTGTTTTCGACTTCCATTGAAAATTGGATATCCTTATGTGCTTGGTTCAACTTCTCCAAAGTTTCTGTTAAAGCGTCTTTTTTCCGTTAGCTAGAATGTCGTCTACATATCTCACTAAGACACAAGGAAGCGAACCTTCTTAATGAAATTCTTTCTCCAGTCTGTCCATATATATCTCAGTCATAAGTGGAGATAAAGGATTTCCCATAGCAACTCCTATCATAGCTTTAAAGTATTTCCCCCTGAAAGTAAAGTAACTTTAATTCATACAAACCGAGGCAAGTTTCAAATGGTCTTCAGCCTTTTCTCTCCCCTGCGCTGAGCTATTCTTCTCTAGTAGCCAGTCCTCAAAGGATGCGAGTGCCTATTTTCCTGGCAGGCTTGGGTACAGAGCCTTGACGTCAAACGAAACAACTAGCTCAACTTCTCCTATTGTTACCACTCTTTCATGCCGGTCTATCACCTAGTTTCGATTTTTAAATGTTCTATTGTATAATCTTTCCTAAGGCACTACACTCGTCTACAATCCACTTTACGATTTTCCTTGTTGGAGCATTTGCAGCGGTTACAATTTCCCTTGGCTCAATTCCTTCCTTGTGTATCTTCGGAAGGCACCTAATTCTTGGCAACGCTGGGTATGAGATCCGTAGCTTGTTGACGTCTCCAATCGTCCCTTTGTACTCTTTCAAGATTCTTTCGACTCGTTTGAAAGAGTCTGATAAGGGATTTTTCTTTAGCCAATGGTAATCCTTGCTGTTGAGCTTTTCCATAGCAAATCGGTCATATTCATCTATGTTCATTATGACCATGGCGTTTCCTTTATCGACTTTGGTATAAAAGACCGGTTTAGTAGCCAACTCTTTAAGCACACTTTCTACTTTACCAGTGTTCCCCTTATTACAGTTTTCTTTTCTGATTAGCTTAGTTTTCCTTTCTGATTGCCTTTGATCTGTGCTTGCAGCTCCATTTGCTTTTCACAACATAGTTGGAGATAGCTCTACGACATTCTTTTTTTCCGTGGCATCCTTTCTTCTCGTAGGCTCCTTCAGTTTCCTTGTGGGAATTTTACTGTTTCTATCTTTCCACATTAAAAAGCCCTGTTTGTTTTTCTTATAATGTCTAAAATGCTTCCTTTCCTACCGAAAGTATCACTCGTCATTTTTGAAAACAGGGAAATATCGATATCTGTCAACAAAATAAAAGCTGGAAAAAATTGGTTCACTTTAAAAACAATTATCAATGCAGGTTCGCAGTTTTGAAAACTATATACAAGTAACATCGGTGAACAAGGTTAATTTTGCGATGGACACTTTGGGTATGTTTGCTGTGTATGAGCTATACAATATTGAGGAGAATGGTGAGCTTTTCAGGATGGCAGCTTTTATTGTCTGCATTGTAAAAAGGTGGTTGTTCGACATCAAAGGTTTGTCTTGGAGAAATGAAGCAATAAATTGTATGATGGATAGTGGAATTTGGAATGCATACAATTTGAAAATTGGTACTGCATGCCAAACTTTATCAAACGCCTTTGCCCCATCTAACATGGCCAAGTCAGTTGATTTTTTTTTGGTTGAACCCTGTACAAATGTGCCATACTACAGTTGTGCGATGAAGTTTTTTTTTAACTATTTCACTAAGCCGACTAGAAAGAAGACGCAAAGTTATCTTTCTTACGGAGGACACTTATTTATTTCCAGTTTGGTTGGAAGTGAAAGTCTTTGCCTGATTCAGGCACAACAATTATAATTGCTGTTTCCAGGGCTGAGCAAAGCTCTTCATTCGAAAAATGGCGTTGATTATGTTCATCCAGATCTCCACTGTGTCGTCAGGTGTCGTCGTTTAGCCACTCGTTACCAAATGAGTCAGATATATATGCTTTCATTAATTTAGTCCACTGTCTAGCTGTTTGATTTCTCCTTAATTATTTGGTCTGATCAAGAGACTCAGGAACTTCCTCTCCCTGAATAAATAGTTGTCGCTCCAACGCTCCATACGGTGCAGAAAATTACCCCATTTGTTATTGCGGAACCGCGCGATCCATCAGCTGATGGTAATTGTTAACCAATTCGCTTCCGCTTTTAATCTAGGAAAACCTGCACTTCGAATTCTATTCCTCCTCCTCCTCATAATATATTTTATGCCCATTGGGAGCTCATCATAGGGGTTTGTCTCTTTTATCGGAGTTTTTATGTCACTGGTGGTTTCGAGTATTTCTTCGAAAGGTTCGTGCGTCCGGAAAGTATTCCGATTTATTTTTTTTATCATTTGCAAAGACTACCCAATGAAGATGTTTTCAACGATGAAGAGTATCGATTCGTGGTCAGACGGAAGTACTTCGGGGACAGTCAGTTGCAGTTTCTGATGAAAGTTTTGCCTAATGTTTAGAATATAACTATGAATTGTACCAAAGTTTGTGGTTTCATTGGGGAGATGCTGGGTTGTACAGTTTTAGATTATATAAACACACCTTCCAGAAACTAAGAACTATAAAGACCGTTTTTAATCACTCGCGTTTTGATAGTACAAGAATGACTTTGTCTTTTTTTGTTCTCTCTGCACACACTATTGTGCACTAAAGATTAAAAAAGTAGTTTGACATTAACCTGTTAACTGGGCATGACGACATTTTTCGTCATGAATAATTTTAATCGTAAATGGGCATGATGTATTTTTTTTTCAAGAGAATTTTTAACCATGAAGCAATATCACGATATGGCACATTTGGAATTGGTTCGTATCTATGCATATACTAAAGCCGTCAAGTACAGGATGCTGGTGAATCAGTGCGAAATCGCCCATGGTATGAATTATGGAAAGTAGTATAAATGCAGCGATTTTTCTTAATTTTGTATTTACTGGCATTGTATTCCTTTAAAGCAGCACATTAATAGACACATAAACATTAGGTGCATTTTCTTGCTCCGGTACAGAACAGAATAGAACAATGATGCAAAACAAAACGATCCATCAAAGAACAGCTGAAACATTCGTTAAGCTTTCTATAAGCTGCTGTATTCGGTGTAATAACGCAAAACAGCTGAAAATAAATTGAGGAAATAACGAATATAAACTATTAAAATCGACAGAAAATAAAAAAAGGACTAACAGAAAATGACCTCTTTTAACTATCAACACATTATGAGGGGTTCTTCTGATTTCGTAACTACCAGAATATTCAATATAACTTTGAAAAATCCAAAGCCACCTCACAGCAAAAAAGGTTACTATACTTATGAGCTTTTCTTTTTTCTATCAGCACATTTTATCCTTCAGCACGTGAAATACCTCTGCAGAACAGAATCGCTGTACTAGTGAATTCACTGAGACAGGAGTGTTGTTGTTTCCAATGCGTTTGTTCTGTGCTGGATAGAGGAGCAAAATACCCCGCCTAATATTTTCAGCTTGTTTGTGATAACGTTTGCGAAGTTTTCGTGGGCGCTGGGTGCGTTAAAGTAAACATAGAATGTTTTTCAATTTTTGGATTCGGATAGCTTCTGGTGGAATCATCAGATCATTACATTTGCAGAACATATTAACGCTTTTAGGAAATAGAACTGTGAGATTTTTGATTAATGTATAGGCAAGCAACCTTAAAAAATTACGTGAAAAAAATCCTTTAAATCATAATCTCCTGATTTTAACTGATTTTCGAGGAAAATTTGTACAAGATTCACTTTTCCGAAAAATTCATAAAGTAAATTCATAAACTAAGAAGAAAAGATCACGAGAAACACATGCCCACACCCGCTGCTGATCACGCTTACAAGCCATACCTAAATAACCATTTTCTAGGATAGTTAAACGTCCCTATTACTCTGTTTGTACTCTGTTTTTAGCAGCATACATAGTATTACATGAGTAATCAACTTAAAAAAAACTGATGCTTAGCTTTTAAAGTTCTTTCTGACCTGCGTTAATATTGGAAAAACATTCAAATTTGCTTAAGCTGCCACATGTGAATCAATATTTTTGAATGAAGTGTAACTTTAGCTTGGCAATATAAAAATGTTGTGAATTAACTCTAAAAGCTTAACAATAGAGTCGGGAGTGGTGTATACTCAGATGAGCGAATCTCAAGCTATCCCTCCATCTACCAGACCACTGTAGTGTCTTTCAGGTGGAGGTTGCGGCTATTTTTCAGGCAATCGACTGGCTTCCGTGTAATCGAATATTCAGGGTCAATATTGGTATAACCACAGATAACCAAGCGGCTTTTAAGTTCTTTGCTGGTTCTTGCACAGTGTCCATGATTGTTGCTGAATCCCGTGCATTTCTTAGGGAGATATCGAGACATTTGGTTGTTCAATTGATTTGGATACTTGGACATAGGGGTTTTCAGGGCAACTATGAGGCCGATGAGTTAGCAAGGCTTGAAACCATGTTACCGGAGGTTTCTTGCTCCTCAATAGGAATACCGATGACATCGGTCAACTTGGCCATGAGGCAAAAATATCTTGAGGACGCTCGGAAGTCCTAGGCAGAGGCATCATCCTGCGCGATATCAAAGCAGTCCTGGTTATCCATGGATGCGCACCGCACCAGGCAGCTTTTAGGCTTAGCTCGAAGCGCTCTGCGTTGCACTGTGGGCGTTCTAACGGGCCACTGCATCATAGGGCGGCATGCGCAATGAATGGGCGTAGAGTTTATCGATTTCTGTCCGAGCTGTGGCTCTGAGGATGAGGAGGAATCCGTCCTCCATCTCAAGTACCAGTGCCCGGCTTTGGCAAGGAGAAAGTTGGCGGCACTTGGTGCACCCTTTCTCTCCAACCTGACGGAACTGACCCTGGTCAATTTGAAGGAAATAGTCCGGTTTGTCAAAGAAAGCAGATGGTTTCCTGATTTCAGTGAGTAGGAGAGAGTCACTAATTTACTGTGGCACCACAACGGGCCTCTGTAGATCGGCAGCCACTTCAACCTACCTATCTACCTAACTCTTGGATGGAAAAATACTGAAAATTACCTTGATATTTCTGTCAGCTGTTAGCGCATCTAAACTTACTTATGATTCAGAGGGACATCTCTTGTAAAAATAATATTCACAATAATATTGGAATCAATTTAATTTTTGAGTGAACAATAAATTCAAAGTTGTACCTAAGATTGTGCCTTGTGGGATATCAAAGTACATATATAGTTTTCCTTTTTCTAGCGCTAGGTGCTAGAGTTGAAAATGATGCTGTGCACGAAAATCGAGAATAGAACGATAAAAAATAAAGTTTTGGTCACAAGTCCTATATTTGAGTAGCATATATCGTGAACCATAAAAAAATCTTCATTGATTTTTTAGCTATGCTTTTAGTTTTTTTGTGTACCATTTAAATTCATGCTGACCAACCCTAATCTTGAATAAACTTTCCGTTTTGTTTTTTCCAAACTGTAATTAGAGTATGGAAAACCTTATGGAAGCAATCGTTCAGTTGAACTGCAAGCAAACAAATTTTTGTCAAATTGCTGCATCAAATAAAATTGAACTGCTGGTTTTGAATTAAAACCTGAATAAAAAATGTTTATCCCATTTATTTGTAATCAAAGCATACAATGATTTTTCAATCAAAAAGTGAGAGTGGGGTCAGGATGAATTGAAATTTTAGTGGGCATAATTTAAATTAGCAAAGTTTGAATTCTCATAACATCTGTCTGAAGCGAAAATCAAAGCAACATCTAGTAAGCAGGTAAGGGTTCGGAATGAATCGTGGATCTCTAAAAGCGTTGTTGACATATCCAGACTCAAACGAAAAGTTTATAAAATGTGGAAAGCTGATCCTAACTGTGTGATGAAACGACAAAACTACCAGCATCTAAAAACCCAGTCAAATCGATTAATAAAGGAAGAGAAAAAGAAATTCTAGGCTAAAAGATTCGAAGTTTCATGCGGAAATAGCGGTATAGTAAATGAATTGGCTAAAACAAAAAAAGGCGCTTCTCGGATCACAACATGTATCAAGGAATTACAGATAGGTGGATCATTGATTTCTTCTAGTAAGGTAATTGCGGAACACTTAAATAAATATTTTGCAGCGATTGGGACAGATATCACGCAATATTTTCTTCAAATATCTGAACAGCACCATTTTTCAAAACCAAACCAAACATCTAACATACATTTGAGATCAACAATACCTAGTGAAGTGACAGAAATAATTGACAATTTAAAAAACGGCGTTTCACCAGGTATCGATAATATAACATCACGGGACCTCAAAATACTTAAGCAGCAAATAACTAAGGCTTTAGTGAAAATCATCAACAGCCACTTACAAGCCAGTACATTCCCGGTATGCCTTAAATTGTTGAGATTAACACCAGTTTTTAAAGGAGGTGACCCTTCGAATCCTTCAAATTATCGTCCAATAGCAGTCAGCAGTGTGCTAAGCAAAGTGTTTGAAAGGATCATAAATGCTCGAATAATTGCTTATCTCAAAGAAACATCAGTTTTGGCTCCAATGCAGTATGGTTTTCAGGAGCACAGCAACACTATAGCAGCTACCCTGGTCGCGGTCCAGTTTATAAATCAATCACTGGATAAAGGTAATTACGTGGCAGCCATTTTCGTCGATCTAAAAAAGGCTTTTGATACCATTGACCACGAGATTTTGTTACTGCGACTGGAAGAGTATGGGATTTGCATGAAATTTAAATCTGTTATCAAAAACTACCGGTTGGATAGAAGAATAGTCACAAAACAAGAAAGTTACACCAGTCAGGAATGTTCTATAAACAAAGGTATTCCACAGGGATCGATCTTAGGGCCGATACTTTTCCTTATCTACGTGAACAGCGTTCAAGATCTTAGGCTTTCTGGTAAGATAGTTTTCTTTGCTGACGATACGCTCCTGTTATATGCTGGAAAAAATGAGACAGCCATCCAAAGTACAGTAAATATGGATTTGGATAAATACTTGAAGTGGCTGCGTCAGAGCAAACTCGTTATAAATGTCCGCAAAACTAAATACATTACGTTCCAGTAAATAAATAAACGCCCTATTAATCCATGTATTCAAATTGATGGAGTTCAACTGGAGAAGGTCGATTCAATAAGATACCTGGGATTGATTTTGGATGAAAAGATGTCCTGGACCCATCACATCAACTACATCAGGAGTAAAATCGCAGCATTTATCGCGACACTGAAAAGACATGATTTCCTGGAAAAACGCACTCAACTCCTAATCTTCAATGCGTTTATCTTATCTACTGTTAAATATGGAGCAGTCTTGTGAAGCCAAACAACTAAGCATAACATCGAGCTAATTGGGAGACTTGTCACTAAGGCGATAAAGGTTATATTTAGGTTGCCGACCTTAACACCAACGGGCGACGTGTACACTCGATCAGGGTTGTTAAACATCCAACAGATTGTCAATTTCGAAAGAGGCAAAACAATTTACCAAATTATCAACAACGGGCTGAAATGGCCAGATATTCCTCGAACTGTTGGAGAGTTAACTAGCAGAGAAACAAGATCAGCCAGCAACCTTTTAGTTTGTAAACCAAGAACGGATATATTAAAGCTAGATCCAATACAACAGGCTATAGCTTTCTACAATACATTGCCAGATCCGCTAAAGAGCTCAAGCAGTATCGTGACATTCAAAGAAAACCTAAAATTGCACATCAAAATTAACAACGCACAATGACGAATAACACCAGAGTTTTTTGTATACTTTTCTCTGGACACAAGTCAATGAAGACAATAATAAGTAAATAAAAGTGAGTCTATCATATTGATAAGAATTGTGCTGTCCCTTATACCAACAAACTAGTCGTCTGAGAAGCACTGTGGAAAACTTACTGGAGGGTAAAGATGGTGAACATGGACTGTGCACGCTGATAGAGTGATGGAGAGAGTGGAAGGAAGGACGAAAAAAAAAATCATCTCTAAAATGGAGTACAAAATAGGGATAATAAGACTCAACAATCGAACTTAGAGCTAATCGAACTTTTTAACGGTATTTTAATTCTTAAAACAATCAAACAAAATAGAAATATGGATAAGAACTTAGTCCAAAAAATTTCTTTTAAATACATGGTGGCTAATCATATAATCATCCAAATTCAAAAACCGCTAAAAATCAGCAATTTGAATTAAATGGACTATGTTTAACACTTGTATGAGAAAATACTTAAAAATTACGTTATAAATAAAGAGATAAAAAAATTATACTCGTTTATTTACCAATCGTGAAAATAAAAATAAAAGAATAAAAATTAGATTTAATTACTTAAATTATTAGAACTGCACTTAGTTGAAAATAGTAGTAAGAAATTAAACACAGCATGAACCGTGAAGTGGTGGAGGTAAAAAAATATTACTTCAAATGCAATCAAATAACTTCATCATATAAAAAAACTTAACTCTCACCTGGAAAGAATCCATACCCTTCGCAATTGAATCTAGGAATCGTGGGCATGTCAGTAGTAAAAATCATCTCAGTGCTTGTTGTTGTAGGCCACGTTGTTGTTTCCTGTTGGCAACCGCAATTATTTTGACCCATGTCAATTAGCTCGTCATACTGAAACCCATCATCATATGATTCCCGAACATCTCGAAATTGATTGCAGCAAGGGCTTTGCGTGGTAAAAATGTCAACTGGTGTACAATAGGCTGGATTTTCCTCATCACATACGAGTCCTTGCCTGCACTCATGAATGTCCATCGGCGAATCTGGCTCATCTTCGCTCACTGTGCAAATCTGAAAAGTTTTTGTGTCCAAACATCGGAATCCATACGGACCGCAAGGTAAATTCGTTGGCACCGTGTACGAGTTGCCTCCTTGTGTTCGATGTGTTAAGAGCATTATTATTGCGGAAATTAGAAGAAAAAAGCAATCCAGTGACATTTAGGTCTTTGGACGCTACAATCGAAATCTGATTAGAAATATTACTAATGCGCTGTTAGCAATCAGTCGTACCTACCATATCAAATAAATCTTCATTCAGTTGTTGAGAGATTTTTCCTCGTTGTTTGTCTAAAAAAGATCATTAAAATATACTGAAGATTACTTGACACAACGAAATGAAAGGGAAATTTCTCGGACTGGACGTAAAATGCATAGCAATCTGCTGCTGATGTGCTCATGCAAATTTGTGTCACATGATTACATATACTGTTTGTATGGACTTCGGCGAATGGTCGTGTCCATTCATATCTAATTAGCTTCTTTGGTGAGTTTTCCGGATTTGCAATGCCGACCACGTTTGTTGTTACCGAAATGTGCTGCTGCATAAATTGCAACTATTTACAATGCAGGCTATTAATGCGGGGCAGTTGTCGTTAGAGTGAATTACTAAAAACACTCTAGATGTGGAAATACGATGTTTATGCAAGACTAATTGTGTCACATGAATGCCAATATGTTTCCGTAACGTGCAAAGAAGATTTTGCACTATTCTTCGATAAGCATATACAGTGATCAGGAATGCCAGGTTTGATTTGGATATTTTCAGGTTTTTCAAATTAATAATACATAAGCGGGATAATTGAATGATGAATTAGTCAATACTGGAAATACTAACTGGTTTTAGCAATGAAATAAATAATAGAGTCCAGCATGATTATAAATAGTAATCTGTTGATACTCAATACTATTTATCCGAAAAAAAAACAATTAAGTCTGGCGAATTATTTAAAATGATAAGCAATGATTAAAATGAATATCTAACGAAATGAAACGTAAGATAACCCACATTTAACCACAGTGTTGGTGATAATACGTATTGAACAATTAATGTTGAAGCCATTGATATTTTGAATTATATTGACTATATATTACAATCAAAGATTTATACAACAGCTTTTGACGAAGCAAAAATACCGGGTAAACAAATCGCTACTGAACTTATTTGCGAAAATTGGCTCATAAAAACTCCATTTCGGTTCTATTACTCATAAGCTTAATTTGTGTGTGGAAACTGCTTTGCAGTCAATTAAGAACTATAAAGAGCAAAACTCGAGTGAAAAAAATACGTCGAGGTCTACTATTGAAAGAATTAAATCAATTATAAACATCACAAGCAAAGTCAGCTTATGCTGGGAAATCAACCATTGTTTTTCATAAATTATGTTCTAACTCGATGGAATGTTTCATTACGTTCAGGGGCGGATTTGCCACTAGGCCCGGTAGGCCCGAGCTTAGGGCGGCAAATTTCGGGGGCGGCAAATTTTGGATTTATTTTTGGGCGGCAACTTTTCGATTTTTTTTTGGCGGCAGTTTTTTTTTCTGCCGTATATGTACATACATATATCTGAGTTGAATGAAACTCAAGCCAACCGAACTCTCTAAAAAAATCAATGCAGGCAAAAATTCACCTCTGATGATTTTTTTTGGACATTAAAAAGTTTGACTTATAATAAATATCGAAATGCGATCACGGTAAAGGACCAAAGAAACTCAAAAATACCTAAAAAAAAAAGTACCTAGAAAGTGTCTGAAAATACCTGAAAAGAGCCTGAAAGGACCTAAAAAGATCCTAAAAAGAACCCAAATAATACCTCTTCAATTTAGGAAAAGCTTATCAGAGGTAAATATTTGCATGCATTGATTTTTCAGAGAATTTTTTTTTTATTATATTGGTACAGGATATATCAACAACATGCGAATTTCTTTTTTTTTTTACATGTTTTTGTAAATTGTACTTCATTACTGAAATTAATTTCTATAAAATGAAATCTAGAATATCATAGGTCAAAATATTGCGGGTTCATCCTTAACTAATAACATATCGAACATTAATTTACAGTAGTCGAGTTCATAGTTGATCTCCAGTCAAATGCGGAAGCAAACTTTGAACGGAATAGTAAACATACTCATAAAAATATGAGCGAGGACGTAGGAATTAGATGCGATGTTAAGCTGTATACGGTTTTGGACTGTGAAAAGTTGGTATTTTTGGATTCTTGTTTTTTTGGCTACTTTTAGGTTCTTTACCGTGTGTGTATTTTCTAATTATTTGTGTGGCAAGGGCGCAATAACAGGGAATTTTTACGAACGAACCGGTGCCGGTTTTGGTCTGATATTTCTTTTTTGTGAGCTCGGGCGCAACGAAAAACAGCGAAGTATTCTAAAAAATCGCGCATTGTTACATATAATATAAGTCACAAAAAGGCGGCAAATATTTCTGAGGCCTAAGGCGGCGAAATGTTCAAATCCGCCCCTGATTACGTTGAAGAAAGCGGTAAGAACTACTTTCGTTAATTAAAATCCAGTGAGTCTTCAAACCCTTACCGACCAAGAATGGTACATATTCCTTAGATACTTCAAATATGTTGGGGTCGTCAGGAAATATGTTAGTTGACGGGCCTTGGGATACTTCTCCGTTTATTTGTGTTGACGTTGGGTCCTTACTGTTGTGGAGTAAAAGTTAGTTTAACCCAACTGTGGAGAATGGAATGTACAGGAACCTACCAAAGCGGCGAGGCCGCAGTTAGTGATGGCACCATGTCTGAACTAGTCTTAGACATTTGCCGTGCTTAGTTATGCTTTGCAAGTAAAACCTCGCAAGAGCAGAGACTCAGTAGAAGAAAACAGTGTTCTGCACGTTTACTCAAATGAATCTATTTTCCAAACATTCTTACCACTCCTTATATACGTTTCTTACAAAACATTACAAACATAACTTAACCTATTTTATTATCTAAACTCAGCATGCTCTAAAATAAATCAATAACGCATAAATTTCCCATGACACAATATTCTATATGAATCACATGTGTTCTACTTTCTCACGCTACACTTGACCAATATTTCTAGCGCCACTCAATCAACATGTACAAGATTTATCGCCATGTGCGCTTATTCACACTGTAACCAAAATACATAATATTTGGGTCGCGTGCCATGGTGACACATAATTTATTATCGATCGCAACATGACTCTGCATTGCATTTGAATATACCATATGGCATGGATATTCACGGTCGCTACTCGGAAACCTGATATGGTCAGTTGAGCGCAAGTGTATAGCATTGTGTGGTCTGCTATTACGTAGACAATATTAGTGAACTACATGGTGTTCTATTTTGGCTTGTTTGTTTTGCTTTGATTTATTTCATGCATGTTGATGGTATATCATTACATTTGTACACTCTTCGTACCTTTTGAGAATGCTACAAAAAAAAAGCAATAAAGACTATACGTCAGCATAAATATCATAGCTGTATCTACTGATCTAAAAAAGTTCTGCAAAGAGCAAGTCATGAAGAAAAACAAAGAAACATACAAACTTATTACAGTAGTTGCAAACACTTTTTAGTGATCTTAGATCAAACGATAACATTGTATTATGCTCTTTTTACTAATGTTCGAAGAACATTAGTATTAAAATCGATTCGGCCAAAAATTCATATTTCCATATATATATATATATATATATATATATATATATATATATATATATATATATATATATATATATATATATATATATATATATATATATATATATATATATATATATATATATATATATATATATATATATATATATCATCAAAAAATTTCAGTGAGATAATCTCGGGAACGCGCCATCCGATTGAGCTGAAACTTTCAGGATACATTGGTGTATATACAGAATAGGTCCGAGTCTCATTAAATGTCAGTTATTGTTAACCTTTTGGCGCCGGCGGCCATTTAAGTGATATTTTTAATATACCTATTATTTCGTACACAAATAATTTTCGCAAAAATAAAGTTGACGAAATAAATTTCGAACGTGTTTTACATGTGAATCGGATAATGTTTTGGAATTTTTTAACCCCATGTGTGCGCTGAGTGCCTAAAAAGAGAACGGGAAAATTTGCAAATTTTTAAATTGCAATAACTTTTGACAGAGCTATTCAATCATTACGAAATTTTCAGAACATATTTGTATTGTTTAGTTGTAGATTTTTAATGGAGGTGCTGGCAACCCTGTAGCAAGGGCAGGCACTGAAAGTGAAAACCTCCAAATCATCGTTTCTCTTGAAAAAATGCCATTTCTTCAATAAGAAGCCACTCATATGTAAATCTTGTGCTTTGTTTACATAGACAAAAAATAAAATTTGATATGGTATAACGGGCACGCCTGGTAAACCTTGCCCAATTTACCTATATTTTTAGCATCAAAAACTTCTGTTCACGGAAACTCACGATCCGATGAGCAGAATTAATTGAAATTTGCAAACTGTATTGGTCTTAAATAGGACCAGGTCTGATAGAAGTGATTTTGAAACGCAGGCGATTCTGTGCCAGTGGTGCCATCTTGAAAACTCACTAAAAAAGATAACTGCTTTTAGCCCTATAAATTCTGATTGAATCGTTCGATTTTGACGAAACTCACACAGTAGGTGGACCTTACTTCAATTACATGTACTTACACGTTTGATAGAAATTTGGTTGAAAAATTCGGTTGGAGCTGCCAGCTATGATAATTTTAGTGTCTTAAATTTGAAAAAAAAAATTTGGAAGTGAAAACATTCAAACCATCGAATATTCAAAAAACTTTCCGTTTCTTACAATAAAACCAATCTGTATACAAATCTTATGTTTTATCTACACGTTCAAAGTAAAAATTTGAAAATTTAATGTCGGACAAGAAGGGTAACCCTCCCCCAGTTAACCTATATTTTTAGCATCAAAAACTTCTGTTCACGGGAACTCACGAACCAATAATCAGATACAGCTGAAATTTACAGAATGCATTGGACTTAAGTAGGACCAGATTTGACAGAAGCGATTTTGAATTGTGGGCAACTCTGTGCCAGTGGTGCCATCTTGAAAAATTACAAAGAAAGAAAACTGCTTTTTGCCCTATGAAATGTGAATAAGTTACCAGATTTTCATCAAATTAACACAGTAGCTGAACCTTACTCTAATCTCTGTTTTATGGAAATTTGATTGAAAAATTAGATTGGTGCTGCCAGCTATGGTAATTTTTGTGTCTTTGGTTTTGAAATTTCGCTCAGGAAAATAAAACTTTTTTGCCCTATAACTTCCAGTGCAATCATGAAATCAATACGAATTTCATACAATTAATGAAACCTATCATAAACATTATTCAGGCCAAATTTGGTTGAAAAGCCACCATAGGGTTGCCAGCTATTGTTGGTTTTGTGTTTAATTGCAATATCTTTATTAAGCGGTTTTATCGTAGAATTTTCAAATGGTAATGATATTGTAGTGACAATAAACAGCAAATATTAAGTTTTCGATTATTTGAAAAAACTCGCTGCAAGTAACCCTAAATTTCTTTATACTCCTATAACTTCGAATGTAATATAACAACGTGAAGCAGATGTGATATATTCTTGGCTTTGATACTGGCAGAAGGTTGCCAGCACGAGTCGGTTGTGCTACTTTTGTATCAATAAATGCTTACAGTTAGTATTCATACCGGAAACATTTACAATGAAAATAAATAACCAATATTTCAATTCCCAAAGTTCTGCAAATTTTTCGGATCGGAGCCCCAGTTACAGTGCTGCAGGCACTGAGCATTTTCTTCATTGATGTTATATGAGATGCTGCTTTCAAAATTATGTGAAATAAGCAACTGATAACGAATATAATTAACCCGTGTTTTGCTCTCATAAACGTTGAAATTCATGCCAGTGGTAATATCTGAACCCTTCCACCATATGAGTTATAATGCATTCTTGAGACCAAAGTAAAACGTGGCGTTTGAAACAGTTTGGCCGTAATAAGCAGCACATATGGTGAAATATGCACTCAAAACCTGCACGATTCTTCTACTGTTCTTCGAACATTAGTGTTTCTAGCGGTTCAGGTGCGCTAGAGTTTTTTAAATTCAAGGTTTAATCAGTATGTGTTTCAAAACAAACATGCACTGGACACATTGAAAAAAGAAAAAAAATAAAGAAAAACAGCACTATATAGTATATCCCAAAATATTCAAACTAAAGTAACAGATCCTAAATGTGCTTAACGATCCACTGAATGACTCTGAATCACTATCTTACTGGCCAGAATTAGATGAAATGATGACAAACGTGCAGCCATCATCGACTACCACATTTATTCGCTAAATTGGCAACGCACAGTCTTTGAAAGGAAAGAGGATTCTTTTGCAATACCCGAAATGCAATACCCAACTTTAAGCGAATTGGTACGGTTGAGGTGCTGCATTGTTACAATAACCGTACCATATTTCTTTACGTACGTCCTCTCAGTTGAGGGCCAAGACGAGCGAGGGTTGCAAAATATGTTTCACTGCAGTTCTTCATTTAATCAGCAACTGTTTCGATCCGCTAGTCTTTGTGGAGATTAACGTTACGAAATTACGACGGGGCTCCAGTGATAGGTCCAAGTATTCTTGATTATGTCCTCTGGATGATATTGATGTTTGATCGGCGAGCTGTTCGCCAGATTTGCAAACCATAGGTTCAGATTGGCTGTAAAACAGACTTATGGAAGAGAACTTTTGAGTCGATAGAAAGCTATGATATGCTATTGAGCGTTCATTTGAAGTTTACGAATTCGAACTTTAGCTGTTGATTTTTAGCTACAGTACAGCGTTTTCAGGTGAGCCTCCTGTCAAGGTGCACTCCAGTATATTTTTTTCTTGTTTAAATGTACTTGAGTACAAATCAGTTTTGGCAATGTGAAAGTAACGTGCATGCGTTTGGTTTGGCTCATTCTGATTCTCCATTTTGCTAAACATCATTCAAGAAGTGTTTGGGAAGCCATAGCTGGATCTGAATCAATACAAAGAATGGCAATATCATCCCCAAAATTCTTCCTTAACAACATCTTTCTTCCTCGACAGAACTTTCTCGACAGTTTTCGGGACGCAGGACATATAATAATAGGTATATTTGACTTTACTTAAGAGGAGTTTTAACCAGATTTAGGAATGATTATGATCTCGCCTGTTTACCAAGCTTCAGGAAAATTCCTGATGCCAACAATAAATAGATTAGACAGGCAAGAGAATACGATCGGTGGCCACTGTTTGAGCATGGTATTGGTGATGAGATCAATTCCCGGAGATTTTTTTGAGCATGTTTCCTGGATAAAAATATATTGCATTTCCTTAGCCAAAGTCTTGATTGGCTGTGAGTTCTGTACATTGATATTAAATGGAAAGTCATATCATGCCGAGTTCTTAGTGGCAGAGAGGTTCTCCATGAATGAGTGGAACTTTAGCTCATTGTATTTTGCAAGTGGTAGCCCGAGCTCATTAGAAGCTTTGTTGAGTCATGTTTTAGTTTGAGGAGACCTGTGCAGCTGCCAATTCTTTCGTCCCAGTCTTTTTTCCTTTACCAGGATTTTAATTGATTAGGAGTATATCATTTTTTGACTCGACGAGTACAATTCAATTTTAAGTGTTGTGGAGTCAAATGCTTCCAAGACATGCTCATTGAAAAGAATAATTGCAGAATTGGTCTTAAAGTGATTTGAGTGATGCTCCAAGAAATATTGAGCTGGTGATGTGTCAGCTGAATGCATTCCAGTTGGTTTTATTCGAATATCTATGCTTATAGCAAGCGAAGTGGGGTAATATATCGAGAGTTATGATGACAGGAGGGTGACCTGAGGGCAAACCAAAAACTGCTTCTGATCTATTCCCTTCGAGATAGTGAAGTCTATGAGGTCCGGGATTTGGTTAGTGTCTGAGGGCGAATATGTTGGCTGGTCGTTTAAGATATGCCTCAAACCATAGGTTTGTAGTGTAGAGTGTGTTTTGCATTAAAGACGTCATCCACGTTGGAAACTTTCGAATGTTGCCTTTGAAATATTGTGCCCCGTTGGACAATAAATGGATAAACTGATAATCTCACTCGACTCCTGACTTAGGCAAATAGATGTCGCTTGGATGTTACCTTCGCCGAGTTGACCCAAAGGAAGATGAGCAGTTTTTATTTAATAATTATTGCAGACCCGCCTCTGGTTTTGCCATATGGGTGTTTAATGCCGTAGAAGATATAGATAGCCTGGGATGACGAATTTATAATTTTTTTTGTCAGGTGATTTTCCGATATGAGGAACCCATCAATGTCTTAAGTTGGTATAAAGTAGGCTATTTCCATTATATGCTAGAAAAGGCCATTCACATTCCAATGGGCGAGTTTGAATGAATTCATTTGCTGTTAATAAGAAATTGGAGCAACGTGTTTTGGTAGTTAAATAATTTTTGCATCATGTACTCGTTGTCGTCATGAGCCGATTCATATTGCCTGAAAGCGTTGATAAACTAGGAGAGAGTTCGTTGTTAGAGCTGCTTTAAACAGTGGTTTCAGCAGATCTGTGTGCGTTTTATTTCACTGCTTCGAAATATTTGGTATCAGGAGTTACTAGCAGTGTTGTTACCTTACTACACTTGTAGCAAATTTACTACATTTTTTCGGCCTTTGCCGTTTTTGCTACTTCACTACTCAAATTGTTAAATCTACTACATATTGTATAGAGAATGTAATATTGAAGAAGATTTAAGCGCTGGGCACACAGAACGCTACCGGGCGTCATGGGCGGCACGGATAGTGATACACAGTCGTTTAGTAATTTGGCTATGCCGTAGCAGAAGACAAATTGGAAAGCGGCAATAGAGACTTAGAATTAGAAGAAGCCATCAATGAAATGAAAAGAAGCATAAAACATTTTTATATTGAGCTATGTGATCAAATTTTAAAACGTTTGATTTCAAAGATGAGAAGCTTCATATGTTAGAATATATTAACTCCAAAAAAAATGAGTGGTGAGTTGCCTACTATACTTCGTATTTTCCGTGCTTTTCCGTTTAAAACAAAATGTGATTAAGAAACTCTAAACAACGAATGGCAATTGCTAATTAATAGTAATATTAAATATGATCAATGTGATGACGTGGTAAATTTTCGGAGTTCATTGAGTAGAAAAGAAAATGTTTTAGAGCAAAGTTGCTTTAAGAATTTAGCTCATTACATGCTTACACTTTTATCCTTGCCACATAGCGGTGCAGCAGCGGAGAGGAAATTTTCTGAAATGCAGAGTATTAAAACTGATAAAAGGAACAAACTCAGTATTCAAACAGTCTCATCGGTTGCGTTCGCCAGATAACTATTAAGCGATGAAAAAATATATGAACCTTCAAATGACTTGATACATTTTTTCAGCAAGTTTAAAGTTTTTGAAGGTTCTTATGTAGAGAAGAAAAAATTTATGTATGTACACATCGTCGCTGTGAAATCAAACCGGCATATCTGCAAAAATTGAGTTTTTGAGTTTTTCGTATCAAAAAATTCCTTATTTTCCCCTCTATTTTTATGTCGCACCGGCATATCGTTAAGTTGAATAAGAACCCGTCTAATGGTGTTTTGCCGCTTTACATTCACGTGGAAATAGCCCACATGCGAAAACTTTAAAGCGCTCTAGTGAAAAATGTGTATTTTGCAGATATGCCGGTTTGATTTCACAGCGACGACATGTTTTTGAAAAACAATGATTTATTTACTGTTATTTATTCTAGAACTGAAAAATTCATTTGTTATTGTATATTATATATATATTTGTTGATAGTTTTGTTGTCTTTGGGCTAGAAAACAGATTTCACCAGCATATGACGTTTTTAATTTAAATTAAACTGATTTTGAAATTTTACTACAAAAGGCCCTTATTTACTACATATTTTTCTCCATATCTACTTCAGAAAAATCTTTCGGCGGTGATATCACTGGTTACTAGTCTCCGGCATGAAAACTGGTCTATTGGATGCTATATTTGGAGCACGTTGAGCACGTTTGTGAGGTGGGATCATCTTTATTTCCACAGATTGAAATACTTGCCATCCTTTGTACTTGGCAGTATGGTTTTTACCACAATCATTTTTTAATTGCCGGATCTTGTTTACTCTTTTCAAAGCACTTAATAGCTTGAAACTCGTCACATATAACACACAGACACACTAGATAGTGGATAATAGGTTTTGGTGTGATCATACTCTTAGCAATTCGCATATTACCCAGGACCGTTTCGTCTGATCGGCTCTTCGACGGCAATTCTCCGTTGAATAAAGTATCGCAGGCTATAAATTCTGTGAACTTCATCCCTCTTGGGGTTGCTGGCTTCGGGCTCTAGTTCTACTTTGAACAGTGGTTGTGCTTTCTTCTTGTATCCAATTTGGGGCAAATGGGGACTTCGACGTCTTTTGATATTTTTGAAATATAGATCTAGTCCTTTTTTTTTGTCCGCACTTGGAGGCCTCACATATACGTTAGCATTAGATGTTGAGCCATTTCCATTGGTCGCATTCCCAGACATGTCATCCAGCGGCTTACTAGGTGAGATAGCTTGGTTTATTTTTTGTTGGATGCTCCGAACTGTTTACTCTTTAACAAATAAATTTGTATTACGTAGTGTCACCAGCTATCGGTATTTTGCCACCTCTACATACAAGTGCGATTTTATTTTGACAAACTAATTACATTGAGTTCATACGGTAGCACTGTGACTGATCACTGGTCACTTGGATTTCTTCAACACCATGTTAATATGTTTCATGCCAATAAATTATTATTCGAAGATAAACAAAAGATCTGATTGCTTAAATTCGTTGAAATATTTGATATATTTCGTTCACGTAATACTAATTGATGCGATGAAAAACACAATAAGTATATTCATGTTGTGGGACTTCTCGATAAAATATCATTTTTGGTAAGCAATTTTCTGATGGAATTCGACTGTACAAAGTCAAGAAGTAAAATTTTTTGTTAGTGCATGCTGTGTTTGCCCATCTTACGTTGTGCATATTTAACTTTATTTCGGAAGTATTCGATACTTGCAGTAATTTTTAAGAAATATATATTTTGAGAAAATTGAAGCTCACCACGTGATGATTAACTACTTATGGATATAGAACTAAAAAAAATTACTGTGCACCTTTAATTTTTCTGCAGCACTCAATAATAGATTGATATCCACCCGACACTGGAATGTGCTATCTACTGGCAGTCTACTTATTGAAATATTACCTATACATATTTTCCGAAGCTAAATAATATAAACTTATCTCGTTGGATTGCCACGTGTATTATATTTAGATTTCGATCTGCACCAAAGTTAAGGCCAGGATCAATGCACCATAAATCTTTGATCTTCAAGGCTTCACTATTTAATTTTCTCTTTGAATTTTGCGCAAGACAAATTTTAACCGAATACGCGATTGAAAGATTATCATTGGAAAGTTAACGAAATCTAGCATCTAACAATTTTGTAATTCTCTAGACGCACTGCTGGATGCTTATAATCTGCAGCCTGAAATTTTTATCAAGTTGAATTAACTTTAATGATATCTCACAGTTCAAACGGAGTCAGCTCCACGCATTTTGCGATGGTTTTGATATTATAAAACGTATTCAATGAGATATTATCATTTCAAAGGACTGTCATATACAATATAGTGGCTTAACAATAGAATCGACGTTTGGCTTATCGAATAATTTTGGAATTTGGCAAAAAGCCTAATCTGATGTAGATAATACGTGAATAATGCGATATATAAAAGAGTGTAAAATGTTTGAGCACTAGTTAGTTTGAATTTAAGATTGTGTGCTGCGCGGACTCAAAAAAGCAAAAAAAAAAATAGAAAACAAAACTGGACTACGTGATTCTAGCTTCGGGATGAAGTTTCTCGTGATTTTCGGAGCATTTTTAGCACTTGCTGCGGGGCACAGAATACGTGCAGTGACTTTAAGTGAAGGTGTATCATTCAAGTGTACTGCAGCTGGCTCATTTGCTGATCCTGTCGATCAATCAAAGTTTTACTTTTGTGTGTCGACCGGAAATAGCTATTTACCAACGCACATATCTTGCGCATTTGACTATTCTTTTGATGAGCAATCACGGGAATGTACTCGTACGACTTTAAAAAAACCAAAAGATATTTTGAGTGATTCCAGAGAGGCTATACCAGCATCGACGAAGGCAGCCAACTCTGAACCGTTCGAATGTCCTGGGCTAGGATCATTCCCTATAAATAAACAAAGCTATTACTATTGTATTTCTGATGGCGGTGAGGGATATATAGCTATTAAGATAGAATGCGGAGCAGGCACAGAATATATACCTGAAATTGGTACATGTGGAATTCCCGGTCAAGAAGGGTCAACGACGGAGAACCCTGGAAGCGGTGGCACCACGTTGGAGCCAGAACCATTTGTTTGCCCTGGACAAGGCTTGCATGCAAATCCTGTAGACAAAAGTAAATTTTACTACTGCTTACTTGACGGCGAAGGTGGCTTTATTCCAATTGAGCTGGAATGCGGAAAAGGCACCCAATTCATACCGGCGCTTGGTGGATGTGGTATTGATGAGCTGCCGGAAACAACAACTGTACCAACCAATGAATTTAAGTGTCCTGGAATGGGAGTATATCCAAATCCTGATGACCAAAAGTCGTATTACTTTTGTTTCTCTGATGGCGAAGGAGGATATATACCAGTTCTTTTAGAATGCGGTAAAGGTCAAGAGTTTCATCCTGAAGATTTGGAATGTGTCGACACAGAAACCGAAGTGACAACCACAACTGAAGCACCGATCAAACCTTTTGAATGCACTTCAGAGGGAGTGTTTGCAGATCCTACTAATGATGCAAAGTTTTTCTACTGTGTTCGGAACAGCGATGGGAGTTACCGTAAAATAATATTCAATTGTAGCGTTGGTACGATGTTCAATCCTGAAAAAAAATATTGCGTCCCAAGAGCAACTACCATAACTTCAACCACTTTAACTACAACCACTCCTGTCGTTACAACCGTATCCACTAGTACTGAAGCAGGCTCGACCGTATCCTCTACCACTGAACCGAAACCAGAATCAACCAGTTCTCCTGAAGCCTCTTCGACAGTGCCTGTTACAATTACAACTCAAGAGCCTGAAACGAATACAACCACAGCCGCTACAACGACAATTGCCACCACAACTGAGTCGCAAACTGAGTCAACTTCATCCGTACCATCTTCTTCAACATCCACAACAGATGGGCCCGGAGTTGAATCAACTACCACTACCAACACTGCTTCAACACCCTCGACAACAACTGACACAACTGACACCACGACACCTACAGCTGGGCTCACAGATGATCCAACTGTAACAACGCCAACTTCGACGACACCCGAAACCACAACACCAGCTCCTTTCAGCTGCTCGCAGGTGGGAATGTTTCCGGACCCAACTAATGATCAAAACTTCTATGTTTGTATATGGGACGGATATGATTTCTTTTCAATTTTGATGCAATGCTCGGACGGATTGATATTCTTCCCGAAACTATACCGATGTGCTCCACCAGGTACTGATCCCAATCCTCCAAAACCACCGATCGTGTGTAGATCTGTCGGCAACCATCCTGATCCTGAAGATTGTCACACTTACTACTACTGCTACTCTGACTTCGATGGTGGTTACTTGACTGTGCGTAAAGCTTGCCCAACAGGAACTTACTTCAACCCCGAAATGGAAGCTTGTGTTGATGCATCTAATGGAGTTTGTTTAGCCGGAAGTATGGGTGAGTCGCATGTCGAAGACCGATCAAATTTTAGATGCCCTGCGGCAGGTTTGTTTTCTGATCCACGAAGCGATCAGACATATTTCTTTTGTTTCGCGAGAGACGGTGTGCTGCAATATGAGCTCAAATCGTGCTATGGTGGAGGCCGTTTTGCAGCCTCGCTTGGCAGATGTGTAAATGATGGATTGCTGCATTGGTGATGATAATACATACTCGAAAAATTCACTGAAGTAAGCAGTTCAAGGTGAAATCTCATGTTCGTGTCCTAATTTTAGAGAGCTTTTAGCTGTAACTGTATAATTCAATATTCTGTACTAGCGGCCGCACAGTTTCAGGAAAAGTTTTTATTTTAATTTTATTCAAGAATATTTTGCTGAATTAAATAAGTCAACTTTTAAGACTGTCAAATCATTCTTTTTGTTAATTCGTGAACTATTTGTAAGGAAACAGTAAAAATAACAGGCAATTTTGATTGGTTTTGGTTCGTAGATGTTGTGGTGCCCTTTACCGTTATGTCACCATTCGTATCAAGTTTTCTATATATAACCACGTAAGTGTTATTCAATTGCTTATATATGACAACTGTTATCTTATTATTTTGGATGACATTACATATCAATTGATGCTACGGATAAGATAATACAAAATTGGCATATGAATGGAAAATTTATACTACTGTCTACTTGATCTAATTGAAATAAATTTAATTGCAAATTTTTTTGGATCATTTATGAGGTCAGGTTTTATTTGTTGATAAGATTGATCATGCAGATAATATTGAAAAGAGAGATAAAGTTAAAAACATAATTCTAAAATGCAGTCGAAAATCCATTTGTGGAGAAATAAATAAACTGCTGATACAAAGGTAAATATTTAGGTTCTATCCCAGCGTGTGGGAAACCTGGTTAAAGTTTGAATGCGAAAGTCGAATTAAAGTCATTTATCAAATTTCAACTTCACCTTTCTGTGTCTATCGACTTTTTTTATCTCTTTTTGTGTTAGTTATTTTGGTTTTGTTTGATTTTATTTATGTTTTTTGTTTTGTTTTTTTTTTTAACGGGTTTCAAAAACCTGCATAAGTTTCCTGCGATAGATGCAGGATTATGTGAGATTCGTACTCCCTAAAAAACATCACCTACTGACTACAGGAATTCGAGTCGCAACCGTTTTCTCATTACTTCGAATCAGCTGTGCCGCTAGCACCTATCAGGTACCCCTCCAACTACTTTCGTTCTGTAAGGAGGAATCTTTAAGGCAACCTTCTTCTATTTTCAGTCACAATATCGTCTTTACATATACTGAGACACGTACCCAAGCTTCTTTTGAATACAGCAGAATTACCGGCGCCGGAAAAAAGTATACAATGCATCATAAATTTTTTTTAATGCTGTATTTGCAGTACTCCGTCCTGACTTTCCCTATTCTGTGAAGGCAATTCCTAAAATAGCCACGGCCTGATAGAAATTGGCACAGATAGAAATTTATTTCATCGTAGTCACAACTAAGACAAGATTTTATGGCACGAATCAGCCTATTCGTCCATGCGCTCGTTGAGCTTGTAGCTCAGCGTTTTCCCAAAGCTTAAGCGTACGCGCTCGTACTTGAGCGGTTGCCTTCGCGAATAAATCGAATGGGATTACCCCTGCTATGACCAGCATTACTTGATACCTTACGGTAGCTGCTTGCAATTCGCAGGGCCCCTCTGCCTAGAACGTTTGCCATCTTAGCCCGATACTTTGCAGATTCTAAGACGGTGGCCCATAACTCCGCCCCTTGCAGTAGCGTTGAATTAGCCGCCGTCATAAGCGTTTACCCACCCTAGGACCGCGAACGGTCGCCATTAGTCTACTCAGCGAAATTATTGTCCCTAATGCCCTATCGCACCCTTTTTGGATGTGCTCCCCATAAGTCAGCTTTAAGTCAAGAGTCTCTCCGAGATATTTCGTAAATTTTTTGGTCTTGACTACTTCGGAGCCGACCGTCATAGGTATGATGGTTGGTATCCTTCTTTTCATCAGCATAAAAATCTCAGTTTTCACGATCACCAGCTGCAGACCAGGTTTTCCATCCAGCCTTCAAGTCTTCTCACTGCTAGATTTAATTTGAGCTGAGCGAGGTGGGGGTTTCCATAGGTAATGACAGCTGTAATATCATCAGCGTAACCGACCAAGAGCACATCTTCTGGCATTTCAATGCTCAGAAACTCGTCGTATGAAGCATTTCAAAGATCTAGCTCAAGAACAGACCCTTGTGCTGCTCTATAAGTAATATTTTTCCGGATATTTACCTGGTTTGTCTCATATATAATGCGGCGGTTCTTCAGATAGTCTCAACCCATGGCTAATAGGTAGTCCTCTGCCTGAAAATGTCGCTCGAGTGCCTGCGAAAATCTGCCCATTTCGCTGAATGAAAGGCATTCCGAACATCCAGCGTCACTTGAAACACGATCGGTCTGACCTGGTGCTATGCAGCCACGAAGTGCTCTATGGCAGCAATTACTTCGTATATGGCAATTATTGTTGGGAGCCCTTACTGATCTTTCGAACGTCTTTCGTATTGCTGCCTGTAGTCGTGGCTTCAAAAGGCCTTCCACGAGTTTCTCCGCCCTATCAAATATACAGAAATGTCTGTACGTAGATGGTCTGCTGGGGTCGCCCTATCCTTTGGAATCAAAATAAGTCGGGCTTCCTTCCAGTGTGATGATAAGACACCCGCCAACAAACACGAATTATACATTCATTAACCCCCCATCATAGCTTTCAGCACTTCCGCTGGAATACTGTCAAGGCCAGGAGCGTTTCGGTTATTCATTTTGATAGCTGTACTATGAAGTTCATCCAGAACAAAGCCGGAAAAATTCATTATAAGCATTTGTAAAAATTAAGTCTAACCAATTTCCATTCTGGTTGGGAGTTGGAAAAAACTGCTGCTAATCATGGCCATACAACGTACTCACAAGGTTTAAATCAGAAGGCTCAAGTAGGTTTACTGGTATTAATCAATCATCAGATTCATCAGGCCAGAACGCAAATGCGAATATAATTTTATCCTCAGTACTACAAGAAGCCATAAAAGAACATATTTTCTCGCAGTTATAATTGTACAACTGATTCATAAAATCTCGGTGGGACGTAAAATAAACCGTTATAAACCGAGTTTTTGTCAAATGAAACGATGATAAATACGAATATATCCTGGAACAATTCAGGCAAGGTGGAGTTTACAATTTCACTTGAGTGAGTGTTCTTAACTGCAAGCAAGACACCTTCACCTCTTGACTTACCAGTGTAAACATAGTCTCGGTCGTTTCTAAAGATTCTGTAGCTACTATCGAGGATCTCTTCATTGAGATGAGAGTCATTTGACCATGTTTCATTGAAAGCAAGTACGTTTAAATGGCAGTGTTTGATGTCAAGAAAGACTTTATTTATTTTACCCCTCATACCATTGTGATTGTGTTAAAAAATGTTGAGGTGCTTTAGTGAGGATATTTAGTTAGGAGCGATACCCGAATCGTTAATAGAGTTTTTGTAAAGACTGTATTAGCAGAAGTCATAGCAAGAGAAGTACTAATAGCTGATGTTCTACTGGATGACTTTGAGTTAAAAGTTTCGTTTAAGTCGGAACATACCTTACGGTCATGAGAAGTCTGAGATGAAGAAGAATATCTTAACAACACGTTGGTACACAATTTTAGTGCCTTTAGTGTAGTGATATCCGAGAGTAATAACAAAAGAGGAAGAATTAGGTCGTCTGGATTTCAGTTTTTGAGCCACGTGCCTTCATTAAAATCAAAGCAATCCGTGGTAAAAATATGCCTGACTTTAATGCCACCTTAGTTGAAATATCTGGAATGGATACTGTATGTAGATCAAAGTACGATGCAAAGATAGCATCAACGATTCCGTTGTGGTCGTATAAGCAATACAAATAATCCTCGCTCCGGTGGACCTTCCACGATTACTCAAGCCACCTCTAACTTTGCTATTATCGCAACCGCACGCGAAGAAGACCGACGAATATCGATGAGCGGGAAAGAGAAAGAAACAGGTATTTCAAAATCAAGTGCTCATCGCATTATTACAGAGCTAAAAAACGAAAGATTGCAGCACGTTGGGTCCTTCTTTTTCTGTCTATGAAAATGAACAGAATCTGTTTCTTGATCGTATAATAGCAGCATATGAAACTTAGGCTCGTGATTTCGAACCTGAATTAAAATCTCGAAGCTATAATGTGAAAGGAAAAACATCACCGAGTGTATAAAAAGTTTGCCGCCAAAAACAAAAGTGAAACAAATGGTGATTTTTGCCTACCACAAACATGAGCTAATTTTCACCGAGTTGCTGCAGTGTAACCGGAGACAACTACAAAAGATTTCTGAGTAAAAACTTGGAGCCCAAAATCCGAACAAAGTTACCAGGAATGTTGCAATATGGATATTGCATGATAATGCGCGGCCATATATGACAACACCAGTCGTTGCTCCTTTAAAAAAATATGAAAAAATATGACCGTTCTACATATTAGCCTGGATTTGAGTTCACTGGACTGTGATTTATTTCCAAAACTGAAGGTATCACTCAGAGTAATCCGTTTCCCTGGCTTAAATATCCTGATTGAAACAGTGAGTCGAACGGTCCGTGAGCTTGACAATGATGACGTCCTATGCGGGATTCAAGCATTTCTGAACCGGTCGCAATCATGTATTGACAAGCAGGGTGATTATATCAATAGGCAATTAAATTTCATTTGAAATAAATACATTTTGATCTAGAGCTGATAGTGTTTTAATTTTGGGACCATTCTAGTAGTTTCAATTGGATGCCTCGCTATTCTAAGGAGATGACTTTATACAGTCACCAACAAATCCGAACAAGGTATAAAAAGCCACAATATTTTCTCCTTTCGGCAAGCGATAAAAAATATTTAGATTATAGTAGACCATTATGTAATCTAAACTTTCGTCCAATCTAGTGAATGCTCCTTGTGTTTGGGACTTCAAATTCAAATCCAAGTACGAACAGAGATCTTTACATCTAGTTTCGAGTTACCCCAGGTCTGATTAGGTACCTGAGTCAAATCAGAGGTAAAATGAGGTGTGAAATTAATAATTGTGAAAGTTTCGGTTATAGAAATGGACTCCATACATCCACCATTAACCATAACCCCAAATGGGTTGCCGCGGGACAACATTGTTATATTATACCATCTATTTAACGACTTAAAATCTTACTTCGAGTCTAAATAGAATGGCCGTTATTGGCCATGAGATAACTTAAAAACCAAGTTAAAATTGCCGGATTGCTATCCAGATCCATCAACATCTTCAATGGGTTTCGATAAAGGGTTGGGCTGGCCAGTCTTATCTTCAGCCTGTCGTTAGAAAATGCAATCCCAAGCCGTAACACATCAAAAAGGGGCTATCCTCAACAAGTCTAGTCACATATTAACTTACACAAACTATATCTCCGCTTTTGAAGAAAACTTTCCTCTAGTTGGGACAATAACTGAAGTTGTATACAAATGAAAGAAAGACCAAGTAAAGATTTATGCAGATTTATAGATAAAAAGACACTTAAGTCTACAATGGCTAGTTAAATACCAAAGCCACACATAACTTCAAAGCTCATTATTGTATGGATCCGACAATTGGGTCCTCAACAAAAGACGCTTTGAACTCTTAGTCGCGTTAAAGAAGCAAATCCTACGGAAAATTGTTTGCCCTGTATGTGCGAAAGAGCGATTCTGGATACGCTATAGCCATGAATTGCATAGGATGTACCAAAACGAAGATATAGTCACAAAGATAGAAAATTTGTAGACTCCGACAGGCTAGGTGGTAGTACAGGAATCTACTCAAAAGAACTTTTAGGGAATATTACAGGTCTTTTTGGGGTGATTGTATGCACATAAGGTACAAATAAAGCATTCTCAAATAAAGAAGTCAGTTTTGCTGATAATCTTTACCATAAAAAATACCATAAAAAATCTGCAACACACAATTCACTGCTATAGAGAGCATCACAGGTACATATAAGGGACTTTCTGCTTCAAAACGAACAAAAAAAACTGTTTGAATTTGGTTTTTTTTTTTCACAAGATCCGGAGAAGTAATTGCTATTTTTGCCATGAGCCAAAAAAAACGCAATAGGAATAAGAAATAAAGTGTCACTCGCTGATTGATCATTTCGGACATAGTCAATATTTTTATAATTTCCTGGTCTGAAAATCTAAAATCTTTGCAAATAAATACCAAAATAATCTTCTGTTTTTGTATTTTACATTTGATTATTGTTGAAACAGCAGACAAACATAAATCGTCAGTTGCTTTCCTGTATATCTACTTTCATCTTACACTCGTCATCATTAACATTCGAAAAACTGCATTCATCACGAACGACATCGCCAGTTGAGTCTCTTTACAATATTCCTATTAGTTAACAGTATTTAAATAAATATTTAAAATTACAAAACTATGATCGTACTTAAAACTTATTTATCATTCTAATATTGGCAAATCTTCTGGTCGGGTGATAATCGCAGATCTTCTCGACAATATAGATGATCAACTGAGTAGCCGAACAGTTTTCTTTCGCATCGGAAGAACATTCGTGGATTGACAGGATCTGGGAAGAATCCATTCTTTGTGCATATGAATTCATTAGACAGCGCTCTGGCTGCCGGTTTCTTTGCACAAAGCTGGAATTCTGGAAGAAATACCAATCCTTCCTTACATGACATCTTTTCTAAATAATACTCTCCATCATCGGTTTTACATTGATAAAATTTCGTTTCGTCTTCAGGGTCAGGGAAGCGTTCGTAGCGAGAGCATGAGCTAGGCGAAGGTGGAGTAATACTTGGACCTTTGCTGGAAGAACTAGCACTTATTGCGGTGGTCGTTTCTGATGGAGGTAGGCAGAATCCGTGCTGGGGGTAGAAAACGAAACCTTGGCGGCAAGTGTAGTGCCGCACTTCGAAAGCCGTACCTGTCCATTGGCATATGTAAAATTTGGTTTTATCCTGTAAGTCAGGGAAGTTGCCGGAAGTTGTGCACCCAAATTCGGCTGGCGTAGTTTTTTCGGTTGCTTCTGAGCTTCCGTCGTCTGAAGTTAGTTCAGTGATTCCCGGATCTGTTGGTTGTGATGTGGCTGAATCGGTCGAGCTACTCGCTGAACTGGTTATTGTTGAAGAGCTTCCTGAAGATGTACTGGTATCGGTTGCCGTTGAACTCTGATCACTAGTGGACGACTCCCTGGTAGTCGAAGAAGGAGTTTCACCACCTGTTGTTGATGAGCTCTGTTCAGCAGTTGCCGTAGATGTGGATGACTGCCTGGTAGTCGAAGAAGAAGTTTCACCGCCTGTTGTTGATGAGCTCTGTTCAGCAGTTGCCGTAGATGTGGATGACTCTCTGGTAGTTGAAGAAGGAGTTTCACCGCCTGTTGTTGATGAGCTCTGTTCAGCAGTTACCGTAGATGTGGATGACTCCCTGGTAGTTGAAGAAGGAGTTTCACCGCCTGTTGTTGATGAGCTCTGTTCAACAGTAGCCGTAGATGTGCTCTGGTCTGTTGTGGTTGTATCCTGTGGAGCCGTAGACGAGCCTTCACTCGTGGAAGAACTTTGGTCGACGGTAGACGTCTCACTTGTAATGGTTGCTGATGATGTCCCAACAGTTGACGTATGAGTTTGCTGAGTAGTAAGGTCTGAAGTTCGAGTCGAAATTTCTCCTGTAGTGGCCGATGAACTACTTTGCTCAGGCGTAGTTTGCCCCGTTGTGGGTGAACCACCTTCGGTTGTGAGAGCTGAACCCGAAACGGTACTTTCATCGGTTGAAGTAGTAAGACCTGGTTCAGTTGCAATACCAGTTGTGCTGGATGTAATTGCTGACGAGGTTTCTGTACCAACTGAACCTGTTGTTTCAGGTGTACTACCAGATGCTTCGCTAGTAGACGAAGCAAGTGAAGAGCTGCTGCTTGCATCCGTCTGGCTGGCTGTCGAGGAGGAGCCTATACTAGCTTCTGAAGTTGTACTTGTTTCTTGCGCTGTAACGGAGCTTCCGACGGATGTGGTATCCACGTTAGTTGTTCCACCAGACGAACTGGTAGTGCTTGAGTCAGTGGATTGCGTTTGTACTCCTCCGGTCGTAGATGAATCAGTTATCACTGAAGATGAAGATCCTGAGGCTGTTGTTTCACTTGTCGAAGATTGAACTGTTGATCCTGATGTTGAACTTTCGCTAGGCGAAGATGGTAGGCCCGATGTAGATGATGCAGTATCTGTGGAAGCTAACGAAGAAGACCCCGCGCTTTCAGAAGTACCTACGGTTATAGTCGAACTGTCGATTGCAGTGCTTGGTGATCCACCTTCAGTACCAGAAGAGGTAAGTGCTGATGATTCTGATACAAGAGCTGACGATGTACCTGTACTTGGATCGAAAGAAGTCGGGGACTCACTGCTTGGAGGGGCTTCAGAAGTTGTTGGCTGTATAGGCCCTGTGATTTCAGATGGTGTAGATGGAGTCACAGGAGTTGCTGGTGTGGTAGAAACTTCCGTAGCAGTCGATTCTTTTGCTGTGCATGTATAATGAACTGGTGCAACACACTGATAGTTCGGGTAAAACACTTCATCGCCTGGGCAAATTCTTTTCACTGGGTCGAAAGACCCCGCCGTATTGGGAACACATTCATAATATGTCTTACAATCAGGTGAGTCTGGATCTTCAACGTTGCCTGCTTGTGTACATAATACTTCAGCTTTTAGCAAACTGATAGCATCCACTGCATTCGGTACGCATTGATACAAATCTCTCGAAATACACTTTTGCAGGTGTGCAGCGAAAATTTCGTTTGAGGGGCAGTATAAAATAATCGCCTCTCGACGACCATCGGTATTTCTACATATGTGGTAGGTTTCACAATCGTGAGCATACAAATCGGAAAATGCACCTTCGGCAAGACACTCAAATTCTTTTACACAGGCTCCCACTGACGATCGGAAAACTTCATTAGGTTCGCACGTATTATGGATCATCCGCATTCGTCCTTGAACGTCAGCGTAACATGTGATATAACCGCGATTATAGTACTGCGTTATGTCAGGGAAATTCCCTTCAGCTAAACATGTAGCTGTTTCGAATGAGCGCGCATCACTACATTTAAAAAAAATCGCGCTGGCCAAAAGCAGGGTCGACCAAGGTAACATGGTGGAAAACTGATTTAATTAACCCGTTCAAATGTGCATGAAAACTGCGAACAATGTTATGTTAAATTAAAACACTTCTTCAATTCAAATTTGACCGTCTTATTTGCGCAGCGACACAATATATTCTGACAAGCTTAAATTTATTCTGCGGACTGTGTTACACACGTCGCTGATCCCGCCTTTTTATATGAAAATAAATTATCTTAAGCCCTGAATTAGACGAAAACAATGATAAAGAGTAATCAATAGATCTATATTGGACTCGAACAAAAGCGAAATTCCGATTGGAGTACGATACGAACTAATGATTCCGGTATTTTAGAGTTTATGGTAAACGATTCCGAACCGTTTTGATACAGAACAATAGGGAAATGAATCCGTAGATGACAGTGCCAGGCGAAAGTTGGGCATTCTTTTTTCGGCACAACGAATTCAGGCCACAGTACTCGTGCCAATCAAAAAGTGATCAAGAAGGTGGACTCCACTCCACAGCGGTAATTAATGAATCAGACTTTGACTGATACTGTTGATAGCACCGCAGTGTGTGCATATGTTTACGATCCTGTAAATGCCTTATCAGCGAATCAAGTCTGAGCCGGAAATCAGGAGCAACTACTTTAATAAACAACTTTTACTGCGATCGACCGTATAATCTTATCGAGCTCTGGAATTATTGGTAACCCATATACAAGGGACTTTATCGGGAGCATTGATTAATTTCGTCGACTATCGACACTATCACTGTTCCCATACGGTTTCAGGTGGAAAAGATCTTTTGTTGCTGTGCTTGTTTTATCACTACGGTATACGTTATCGTGGTCCACAGGATTAAAATAGCTGTATTTGCTGTATGATTAGTAGGCTTCAATGCCTAACAAGATTTTTTCCTTTCGAATTGAGAATGTTATCTTAAATGTCGGCGAATTCTCGTACGGCGCGTGATTTTGTGCATTTTAAGTATATAAGTAAGAGCAAATGAGAGCTTCCGGAAAATGTTTGTGTTCGAACAACGTCGAATACATATAAAAAGTAGATATATCCAAGGTAGAAGAATAGGATTTTAATTTTTTTTTAATGGCTGTTTGCGTACGGTTTCGGGATGATCGATTTTAAGCTTGAACTCGGGGGAGAATTCAAAATCTCCTCCTTCGGCCAGTGTTGATTAAATTCGATTTCGAATTTTGGGGCAGAAACAAAGAAGAATCAATATGACAAAACTATTTCATATTGCACTTCTTCGCGGTCAAGTCCGTACACTAACCGGTGAAGCTTAGGGTCTCAGCACGCTGCTGAGATTTAAAAGGAATATACAAAATTTTGACAAAATTTTTCATTCATATAATTCAACAATAATATTTTATAAATTTCATGGGATTCGATTAATTGGATTGGGTTTCGTTTTGAATTTTTATGTTATCAAGCCGTGGCGTCAGTTGTTTACTATCAAAAATTAATTGCTGCTTTTTCTATTATATCACTCACGTCCGGTTTGTCTACTTCTTATCAGCAAGTGTTACCTCAGTTGATTACCAAAAAATAATATATGTTGCTATACTTATGTACTACATACGCAATAAAATCCATTTTCAGATGCATTAGCTCCCTAAATATTTACTGTTTGCTCCATTTAAAACGTAAATAATTTTTTTCTGAATGGACCGTAAACTGTTCATTTATTGGTAATTAAAAATATTCAACATCGTGAAATTCTTGGAAATTGATATCACCATCGCCATACATACGTCTAATATCAGTTGATTTGATTTATGTATTTTTTGCGGTTAGGAGATCATGAAAATTCCCAATCATTGATAAGTAACAAGTGATGACTCATCAAAGCAATGCGTATCTCGTTGTTTTCAAACAAATTAGAATACGGCTACTCCATGACGATTCGGACGCTATCTGGATTTCAATAGAATATTTTAACGTTTTAAGACGAGTATGTCCAAAGTAAGTTTTCATTGAAATATGTACATATGTTTGGCTAATTTCAATATTTGTGCTGTTGATTTTAAATTATTATTGGAGTTAATGATTTAGTAACTGTAAAATAAATTCAATGTTATATCTGTGCTGATAAAACTCTACAATAATTAGCGAAAATTTAAGTTGTTCAAAGTAAAAATTGTGAAATATACACTTAAAATACAAATTTGGGACTGTAAAAACTTCGCCGTCATAGAGCTAGTTTAGGCGAGATCCCAATTTCATCCCAATTTCGGATTATACCAGTGAGAATGTCGTATAAACGGTTAAATTCGAGTTTCAGCTTAAACTCGAACAGTTAGGTCTACACCCGATGACTATGAGTGAGTGTGCATCTGAAATGTGTAAATGAAAGTGATTTTTCAGCATGGTGACTTTTGATAAACGCTTTGCATTTGGTCTGTTGTCAATTATGCTTGCTGTGAAAATCATTCTTGATTTGGAACCAGTGCTGTCGTTGTACTCCGATCGGAGTATTTGTACTCCGTTTTTCGTTACCGTACTACTGTACTACCCTCACTCGCAAAGTACTTCCTTTTCATTGGGAACACTTTTCATACTCATACTGCTTTCAAGTACCAAGTTTCAAATATTGTTGGTTAGTACATGTCGCAGAAAAACAATTTCGACGTGAACTTTTACGGCGTCCACTCTCTATTTTTAAGAAAAAGACTAGAAGAATTTAGTTTTGCTGCGTAGTGACCTCCCACGTGAGCTGCTCTTTATTTACATTGTAAATTCTGTGGAAATTGACCGACGGTGCGATAGCGATTCCTTGTTGGTGCCCTTTGTTACCACCCGTCGTGGCAGGGTGAGGTAGAGGGTTTTGACGTAGAAGAAGTGAAGTGATTTGAATCTTTATTGAATTGTTGGGACACCATTGACGGTTTCTTTGCGCAATGACACACACGGTGGTTCTACCGAAGCGTTTCCCGAGAGGAGAGCCGAGTCGGTTCAGCTGTGTAGTATTTAGTTTAGTTTTACAGCTTTTTGATTAAATTGGATAAGAATAGAACTGAAAGACTCACACCTGCGATAAATATGAAAGGCAGTGCGACTAATTATACGAGAGTTAGCATAGAATTGGATACTGACGACTCTAGTTCAAGATCCAATTGCGAAGCCACACAAATTTATATTGAAAATCAAAGACGATACTGAAAGTTTCGGAAAATTTCGCTAACAAAGTTTGATTGGCTTCAAGCAAAGGTTATACCTTCTACTTCAAAAAGTAGATATGAGAAAATATCCTTGTGCAAACATTGCCAAAAACTGCTAAACAAAAATGTATCACATTTATTGCGAAATCAAAAAGTAAATCACGCAAAATTCGAATCAGCCTTAAAAATCAACCAGAAATTCACAGTCGAGCGGCAATTGAATCATTCACTAAAAAATCCAAAAATATTAAAATGACCGAGGTAAGAATAGCTATGTTTTTTTAGAACACAATTTATCTTTCACGTTAATCACACCATTGATTACGTTGACTAAAAAAATTGCCCAAGATTCTGAAATTGTAGAAGTGTGGGAAAGCAAAGTTGATGTCACTAATTTCATTTAAAAGAATGAATCGTGAGTAAATATCCAAAGTTTTGAAACACAAAATTTCCCTTATCATTGAAAAAACGATAGATATAAGTACAATCAAATGTTTGGCCCTAGTTGTCCGATATTTCGACTTTAACTGAGGAGAAGTCCGCGATAGCTTTTTAGGTCTTCTGGAACTCTCTCTGTTTTTGTATTACCTTTATCAATTCGTATTAATTAGTTAAAGTTTGCAGGTTTCTGTATAGCCTTTATTAATTTGTTAAACTCTGAACGGTTAAACTCTGCACAACTAAAAATGCTCGACTTTAGATATATTTCAATTATACCTGTAAAGTGAAAATTTCCAATGAATGGAATCTAAACTTTTTATGTCACGTACGTTCAATAATAATTTTCAAATTACTCTAAACCTATTATTATTACTAAATATAACCTAATTTTTGCTGCTACTTGTTCTATGCATTTTGAACGACGCATGTAGGATCACCGACACTCTCAATGTGATGCGGAGTCAATAGATTATCATTCGCCGAAGTATTTAAACAATTTGAATATTTCTTTGAAAAACTTAGTAAGATTCGCTTTAGACGAAGCTTCGGTTATGATGGGTAATAAGCAAGATGTCAAATCCTTCCTCCCTTGTATGCTATGAGCTGCGCAAGACCTGCACCCGTAAAAAAGCTGGCTCAGCACATTAAAGTCTTGGCTGACTATATTGTTATGTTTTTCCATAGTTCTAAACGGCAAACGGAATACAGCCAATTTCAAGAGAGCTTTGCCGTTAAAATACATAAAACACTAAAAACTTTCGTTGGTACACGTTGTTTCAAGAATCTTATCTCACCACCACTTTACATACGGACAGCTCATAACAATAATTGATCTAAAAGTTGCCCAATGTGCATGCCACTTTTCTGGCAGTCCGGAAATTTGTGTTTGGGTGATTTTTTTTCACGTCACGAAGTTTTTGTCACGATTCGTAACCATGGACGAGACCTGATCCACCATTTTGATCCAGAAACCAAACAGCAATCGATGCCTTGGAAGGACTTTACCAACACCGAAGATATTCATGGTGTTGAGCTCAGCAGGGAAGGTTATGCATTAGTTTTTTGGGACGCTGAAGGAATTGGTATGGTCGAATATTTGGAAAAAGAAGCCACTGTATCAGGCTCTCACTGTGGAAATCAAATAAAAAGATTGCTGGAGACTATTGAAGAAAAAAGGCGCAGTAAACTGCAAGCTGGAGTGCTATTTCATGAAGACAATGCACTGGTTCACAAGGCTGCGGTTGCGATGGCTGGAATTCAAGAAACAGGATTCGAGCTGCTTGACATCCACCCTATTCGCCAGATCTAGCTCCCAGTGACTTCTATCTCTCTCTTCGGCTCAAGGAATACCTTCGGGGCAAGAAATTTGAAGTGATAGCGAAGTGATGGCTGCTGTTGGGGCGTTTCGGGAGAATAAAGACAAATAATTTTTTCTAATGATACCCTGGGCTTGGAAAAAAGATGGACTCAATGTAATCACTTGTTAGGAGACTATGTTGAAAAATTAATATCTTTTTTTAAGTTTAATCACCTTGGTTTATATTGACTATCATTACTTTTGGATGAACCTTCGTATATATATATACATATATATATATATATATATATATATATATATATATATATATATATATATATATATATATATATATATATATATATATATATAGATATCTTATATAATGTAATCAAAACTATTGTACTCCCTTTTAATGTAAAGTACTCCCTTTGGATTAGGAAATATAATCCTCTGAAAATTTTCAAAACGACAGCACTGTTTGGAACTAAGCCTCAGAAAAAAACAAAAAACGAGCTAATAAAATGTTCAGCTATCAGTTGACGTACGAAGAAGACAAGAATGAATATGAAGAGCCAACAATCATTCTTGTCTTCTTCGTACGTTAACTGAAATGTTCTACGTAACCTAAACTTCCTATCTTGCCATATTTATACCGTACAGTTTCTATATGCGTTTAAGCTATTCCGCAAAATTAATTTCTATGGAAACACGCAATTTCAATTTCGGAAAATCCAAACTCCAATTTTGCTCGTTTACACGACATGATATTTGGGATAATCCTAACTCAATAAATATTTTATGATAAGTGAATATATTGAATTTTGTACTTACATTTCTTTACCATTAGTTAAATAATAAGTTTATGACGTATACTTTTATCTTAAATTATTTGAATAAAATTATTAGGAGTCAGGTTTGTCGTTCCATTATTATTTTTTTTAACCATTTTCTATAAATATACCTCCATTGAATAGGTTTTGATCCTGTTTTAGTTACAAAATAGTTAACGAGTTTATTTCTTCAACGATGTTTTTGAGTATTCATTGAATAACTTTCATCCTCTAATTGCGAATTCGGAGTTTTCTTGGGTAAGTTAAAAATAAACAAAATTAACCTGGCCCAAATTATTCAAATTACGAGTTAAAGTGTCTACTTCCGGTTCCACACAGGAAAAAAAAATGTTTTTCAAATCTAATTTCAAAATTCAAAAGAACAGCTAATTTTCTATACCAATCATTATGTTTAATGTTTTTTAGATTTTGTTTTGAATCTCTGAATCCGCTTCCAAAAAAACCTTTTTTCAATTTCGTCAAATATTCAGAAGCCCACAGCTCGGCAACTAAACCTCAAAGAAACAAAAACTTGTGCATCCACATTCTTATCTTCTAGAAGTACCATTATGCACAATATGAACGAAATCCAGAACCTCGATTTTTTTTCGTTGTCCGCTTCACGTGAAATGCCCCATAAGCCAAAGCGGTCTACGCTTGCCATAAGAACATTAGAAAAGTAACCTTTATCAGGATTTCGCACATGGGTCCATGCGATCAAACCGGTTTTTTAGGAGGCGAGAACAAGGTGCAAGAGAGCAGATACGTTGGTTTCTACTTCCACTTCACTCCCGCTTTCTAAAAACTGGTTTAACCGCATTGACATATTGACGCATGGAGCCATATGTGAAATACCTCCTTGAATAAGCAATCATCGGGATCTAGTGACTCTCAGGGGCTGATTGAGCACAAACTTTTCTTTCAAGTAGACGGCATTAACCACGTCTCTGATGACATCAAAGCTGAAGCATCTGATAACATTTACATGCTCAGGAAAGCACTCTATCGTAATGTAGATTGAAGCGGAGCTTTTCATCCAGGATGACACCGAGATCCAGAGGCGGTATGTATAATGAGCGCGTGGAGTTTTGCGAGAGAAGCTTATTGAGCGGCATTTGGCAATGTTAAGAGGGAGCTTGTTCACGGAGCACGAATGGCCTAGAGAGTTCAGTTTAGACTGAAAAAAGATCGTGTTAGTCGTGTGACCTGATGAAAAGGTCATGTGACCTGATGACATGGTAGATTTTGAGGTCGTCCGCATAAAGTAAATGAGGAATGTCAGATAAACCTCCGGTATGTCAGACATAAATATACTAAAAAGAAGAGAGCCAAGATGACTTGCTTGAAGTCCACCAGATTTAACGTCGACTTTATTAGAAATAAGAGCCTGGATTTTTTCACGAATTGCAAGCGGTCGTGAAGGTAGGAGCCAAGCCACTTTAGTAAAGATCCTCCAATTCCGAATTTTTTGAACTTGGGGGTCAAAATGGAGTGATCAGCTCGGTCCAATGCTTTGACAAATTCTGTATAGACTGCGTCAATTTGATCACCTTTCTCCATTTTGCACAAAACATCAGAAACAAGCACCATAAGATTAGTTGCTGATCCATGCTGCTGCTCGTTCAGTCGAACGTCGACCAGAGGAGAAAGCTTGCAGTAGATGATTTGTCTAAATAGTTTGGGAATAGCAGATAGAATGGCGATGCCTCTATAATTTTGAATAAAACGTCTATCGCCACTTTTTTTTAAATTGGTGTAACATAAGAAGATTTCCAATACGAAGGAAATATCCCAGAGGAGAGATAATTATTGAATATAGTATGAAGGGGCGAGATCAGTTGTTTTACACACTTGATAAGAAAGTAGGAGGGAGGTTGTCAGGTCCAGGGTCCTTGTTACTATCAAGCTCCATAATGGCAGTCATATCCTCAACAAAAATTGTCTGAGTCGCATGAAGGGGCGAACCCGAACAAGGTTGCCCGATATGAAAAAAATGAACGCTAGACAAAATAGAAGATTTTGCCAACAAGTCATTGGGCTGATGGACTCACAAACCAAACGCATTCCTTAATCAGCAATCTCAATTTACAGTTTCAAGCATGATACAATGAGAACAAGGTAGTCTATTCCGAGTACCGAAATGCGTTCGTTCTGCGCTGGTGACAACTGTGAGTGATTTGCCTTTAAGCCAATGTAAAATTGGGCAACTTCGAGGAGGGCGTTTGGGGTGTTAGTAGAGGGATATTTCGATTTTGATGATGGGGATTGAATGACGTGTATGTGCTTATAAATGTCCAAGAAAATCTCAATGAAAAAGCTGTTCTACAAAGCACAATGATGGAAAACCCAATAGCTTATTTTTCTCAAGAAAATGTTGAATGCACTCACTTTAACGAATCATTTAGAGTGTTTTTATGGGTACGATGCTAGTTGTATGTACGTGCGATGTTGGGTTGCAGATTCATGCAGCTCGATAGATGCAAACGGGCATAGATGGAAACGTGCATTGAAAAATTATGATATACTTGATGTATTTGAATTATGTTCATTGCGGCTGTTGGTCAGCTGCAATTTGAAAATATTGGAACAGTTTGAAAAAATGTTGGTAGTTTCTTATTAGCATCGCACATTTGGGAAATGCTTAATTGAAAAAGTTAAAAAACTTGTTAAGATGCGGTTTCTTCCAGCCCGGTAGGGTATTAGATGTAAATATGGATTGAGAAATAATGCTGCAGTGAGATATATATGTATGTGCGTATGCATATAAGACATGGCAATGGGCTAATTGAGGATATAAGGTTGTTCAATTATGCGCAAAGTGCATACATATGATATAATTGTTGTTTAATAATTATGTTGATTGACGTTGTTTGTGAGGTGCATTTTCAAGATATCGGTAGAGTTTGAAAATAGATTTGTATTGTGTTATTATGTATGGAAATGCTTTATTGACATATAAACAAGCATTTGAATGGCCAGCGAAAGCGAGTTGATAGTGGCGAAAAAATTAATAAAGTAGATGTTAAGATGGGGATTCTTGCAGCCCGGTAGGGTAATAGATAAATCGGTACAGTTCCAAAATAGATATGTATTGTGTTATTAACACCGCACAGTTTGGAAATGCTTTGTTGAATTCGACCACCGAAAGGATGTTGATTGTGAGCGGGCAAATAATAAATTTGATGTTAAGAAGGTGATCTGTGTAACCGGAGAGGGTCATAGATGCAAATATCCATTTATAAATTATACTTAAGCGAGATATATGTGTATGTGCGTATGCATATATGATAATGCCGATGAGCTAATTGAAGATTTAAAGTTTTTGAATGCTGCGCAAAGTGTATACATATGATTTAATTGATGTATAACAATTATGTTGATTTCGGTTTTTGGTGAGGTGGATTTCGAAGATATCGGTACAGTTTGAAAATATATATTTACATTGTGTTATTAACATCGCAGAGTATGTAAATGCTTTGTTGACATAGAAATAAGCATTTGAATGGCCAGCGAAAGAGAATTGATAGTGGGCGATAAAATAATAAATTTCATGTTAAGATGCGGATTAATGCAACCGGAGAGGGTCATAGATGTAAATATGAATTGTGAAATTATGCTTCAGTGAGATATACGTGAATGTGCGTATGCATATAAGACAATGCCAATGAGCTAATTGAGGATATAAGGTTGTTCAGTTATGCGCAAAGTGCATGCATATGATTTAATTTATGTATAACAATTATGTTTATTTAGTTTGTTGGTGAGGTGGATTTTGAAGGTATCGGTACAGGTTGAAAATATATTTGAATTGTGTTATTAACACCGCACAGTACTGAAATGCTTTATTGACATAGAAATAAGCATTTAAATGGGCAGCGAAACGGAATTGATGAAGAACGCAAAAAATTAATAAAGTTTATGTTAAGGTGGGGATTCTTGCAGCCCGGTAGGGTAATAGATGTTACGGTACAGTTCAAAAATAGATTTGTATTGTGTTAATAACACTGCACAGTTTGGAAATGCTTTGTTGAGTTTGGCCACCGAAAGCGAGTTGATTGTGAGCGGAAAAATAATAAATTTGATGTTAACAACTGGTTTTATGTAACCGGAGAGGGTTATAGATGTAAATATGCATTTATAAATTATGCTTAAGGGAGATGTATGTGTATGTGCGTATGCATATAACAAAATGTCGATTAGTAAATTGAAAATGTTAAGTTTTTGAACAATGCGCAAAGTGCATACATATGATTTAATAGATGTAGGATAAATATGTTGGTTGAGGTTATTTGTGAGGTACATTTTGAATATATTGATACAGTTTGAAAATAGATTTTAATTGTGTTATTAACACTACACAACAAGGAAATGCTTTATTGACATAGAAATAAGCATTTGATTGGCCATCGGTGGAAATTGGATAATTGGCGCAGAAATTAATGTTGTGAATAATATAGATTTAGAACATTTGATTTGTTTGGCAACAGTCAGAGGAATATATGTCCGCGAATCCAAAAAAGTATTTACTTGTTTATTCGCAAATGCGAGAAACTATTTACTAGCATACTTGTGAATGCAAGAAATTTTTTTTATAATTACTTGGATTGAAGAGATCTGTTCTCATTCAAACTGTATAGCAAACAAAGACACGTTCTCATTTACATGCGACAACTTCTGCATGTATTGTATGTTTTGCACATTTTCAATATTGACATAGTTTTTTCAAACGCCATTATTGTTTTCGAAGACCAAAATATATTTTGACCGCGTTTTGAATCAGATATCGTATTAGATTGCAATAAAAATGAATACAATACAAGTGTTAGATGAAGTGATTTATTTTGAATAGGTAAGTATTTTCTTTTAACTGAAAACATGTTAACGTCAGATCAAAAACACATTTTTCTGCGCGAAAAATAATTTTATCCAATGATTCGATATTATAGGATTCCGCACATTTGAAAACATCAAATAACAAAGTGTGGTTACTAAACAATCAACTTTTCCGATGAATTTTCTTCAGTTAAAATTTAATGTAAATTAATAATGTGAACAAATTTTATAAAAGTCAATCAACATGTTTCTTTGGGGTTATACTGAAGAGCTTTTGTTTATGGAACATATGTGCTTCATTGAAAAAAAAAACCTTTATGAAAATACGGTAAGTTCAACCTTACTCATGGTAAGTGTAATTTTTATGATAGGTTCTATTGCTCTGATATGTGTGAACTATTTGGTTGTTTGAATGAGAAATATGAATGAACAAAAGAATATTGCTAGTTATATAATAGAAGTTTATTTAAATAAATGAATTACATTGTTTCGACTGTATAAAATTTTCTTTGGCGCCAAGTCATTAATTTTATTTGATAATATGTTCATTTCCCCCCAACAACTGTATATAGTTATCTTAGTGTAAATTCTAATTATGTAAATAAGCGAAACAATTTTGAAAATTATTTACAGGGTTAGTATATTATGAATGATGTGTTGGTGTGCCTTTTTATATTTTCCTCATAGATATTTAAAATTTCACCCACTTGAACATCTTTTCATCCCAACTTCTGGTTAAATTAACGAATATAACAATAAAATTTATACCTGGGGATATGAAACTAGCGATTCCAAATTTTGGTGCACATGTTTCCTGGTTTGAAACTGATGGCTAGAAGGTTGAAATTGCTTCACAGGGGAAAGCTGGTCTCTGATCTTGTATCTGCTTATTGCGATTTGATGGATGATTATGGAACAAAGGGTTCTTAGTAGATAATGAAAGAAATATTCGCTAGTTAACTGTTTTATTGAATTTTCTTTGTTTTTTTTTTTATGAGTATCTTGTAAAGTTTTTGAGTTTAATTGCCTTATTCGAAAATAGATTTTGTATCTAAAGAAAAGTTTTTTTACATGTTATCTTCAATAATTTCAATCTTCAATAAGCTTATCGTAATTATCTTATATGCATACGCACATACACATATATCTCCCTGAAGTATAATTTATAAATGCATATTTACATCTATGACACCCTGCGGTTACATAAATCACTTTGTTAACATCAAATTTATGAGTTTTCCCCTCACAATCAACTCCCTTTCGGTGACCATTTAAATGCTTATTTATATGTCAATAAAGCATTTCCATACATAATAACACAATACAAATATATTTTCAAACTCTACTGATATCTTGAAAATGCACCTCACAAACAACGGCTATCAAAATAATTATTAAACAAAAATTAAATCATATGCATGCACTTTGCGCATAACTGAACAACCTTATATCCTCAATTAGCTCATTGGCATTGCCTTATATACATACGCACATACACAAATATCTCACTGAAGCATAATTTCACAATTCATATTTACATCTATGACCCTCTCCGGTTGCATTAATCCGCATCTTAACATGAAATTTATTATTTTATCGCCCACTATCAATTCTCTTTCGCTGGCCATTCAAATGCTTATTTCTATGTCAACAAAGCATTTACATACTCTGCGATGTTAATAACACAATGTAAATATATATTTTCAAACTGTACCGATATCTTCGAAATCCACCTCACCAAAAACCGAAATCAACATAATTGTTATACATTAATTAAATCATATGTATACACTTTGCGCAGCATTCAAAAACTTTAAATCTTCAATTAGCTCATCGGCATTATCATATATGCATACGCACATACACATATATCTCGCTGAAGTATAATTTATAAATGGATATTTGCATCCATGACCCTCTCCGGTTACACAGATCACCTTCTTAACATCAAATTTATTATTTGCCCGCTCACAATCAACATCCTTTCGGTGGTCAAATTCAACAAAGCATTTCCAAACTGTGCGGTGTTAATAACACAATACATATCTATTTTGGAACTGTACCGATTTATCTATTACCCTACCGGGCTGCAAGAATCCCCATCTTAACATCTACTTTATTAATTTTTTCGCCACTATCAACTCGCTTTCGCTGGCCATTCAAATGCTTGTTTATATGTCAATAAAGCATTTCCATACATAATAACACAATACAAATCTATTTTCAAACTCTACCGATATCTTGAAAATGCACCTCACAAACAACGTCAATCAACATAATTATTAAACAACAATTATATCATATGTATGCACTTTGCGCATAATTGAACAACCTTATATCCTCAATTAGCCCATTGCCATGTCTTATATGCATACGCACATACATATATATCTCACTGCAGCATTATTTCTCAATCCATATTTACATCTAATACCCTACCGGGCTGGAAGAAACCGCATCTTAACAAGTTTTTTTAACTTTTTCAATTAAGCATTTCCCAAATGTGCGATGCTAATAAGAAACTACCAACATTTTTTCAAACTGTTCCAATATTTTCAAATTGCAGCTGACCAACAGCCGCAATGAACATAATTCAAATACATCAAGTACATCATAATTTTTCAATGCACGTTTCCATCTATGCCCGTTTGCATCTATCGAGCTGCATGAATCTGCAACCCAACATCGCACGTACATACAACTAGCATCGTACCCATAAAAACACTCTAAATGATTCGTTAAAGTGAGTGCATTCAACATTTTCTTGAGAAAAATAAGCTATTGGGTTTTCCATCATTGTGCTTTGTAGAACAGCTTTTTCATTGAGATTTTCTTGGACATTTATAAGCACATACTAGTCATTCAATCCCCATCATCAAAATCGAAATATCCCTCTACTAACACCCCAAACGCCCTCCTCGAAGTTGCCCAATTTTACATTGGCTTAAAGGCAAATCACTCATTGTTGTCACCAGTGTGCGAATGGGATAGAGATAGACATGCGCAATGGATTACCTTGTTCTCATTGTATCATGGTTTCAAGCACATGCTCGACTTCCCCTGTTCCCTGACCTAGTCTGTAGTCTGGGACTCATCGCAAACGTCCCCTGCTGCACCGATGCAGGGCACGTTCAAAAATTAAAATTATTTGCCTCATTAGCTTCTAAGTTCTATGTGTAAGCAGGAATTAGCATTATATCCACGCTCTATGAAAAATTATTTCTTTAATTATTGTTTTCCTCCTCCGTTTACTAGACTCAATAGCATGTCGGAAATTTGTAGTCTTCTTTTCAATCAAAAAACGAACTTAATCAAGTAAAGTGGTTCTCATATTGCATTAGTGTGACCACCGCCTTAAAGTTAGATGTATTCACTAATATTTTGCATGTTTTTGTGATTTCTATCACTTAACGAGCTTTCACAATTAAATAAAGCTCATTGAAAGAAGAACAAATTTAATAACACTTTTTTTGCTCACGATTGCTTGATAAAATGCAAAATGAAAGCAAATATTAATATTTTTTGTCGGACGTAAAAATTAAAATAGGAAGTAGAAGATGAACAAAAATATAAAACATGATTAATTAGACACCCTTTAATAAACATTTTAATAGAAATCCATTTTTGATAGAATGAAGTGGAAAGCTTTAAAACATTTTAGTCAAAATTTACTTTGCATTAATAAGTTTCGTTCTCTTGTATTAAAATATTTCTGGTTTACTTAAAAAGTTGAGATAATACCTTGGGAAAAGTAGACTTGATGGACCCCAGTCGGTACATTGTACTACCAAATTGCGAATAGATGGTACCAGTAGTTAAAAATTGAAGAAAAATATAAAAAACAATACACGAGAAGACAGCACACTTAAGAAAAACAAACAAAAAAACCTACAAAAATAAACACAGAGCTACAAAAACACAAACATAATAGTGCATCAAGTCGATTTTAGTTGAAAGTAACGCATTACTGTTCATTTGTATGGGAATAGTTGGCATTACTACTGGAAGCTAATGAAAAGCATTTGATCAGTTATCAGTTTTTACTCGACGTTGCACTTTATTTAAGGCTTTAATGTGTGTTAATTAAAAGCGGCCCTCAGGGCTCTAGCATAGACTGCACTATACCCGATGATAGAAAACGATATAGCATTGACGAGAGTGACTGTAATATACAGTATCCGGAGTTTCTCATGGCAAGGTTACTAGGTTAGAGTAGAGGGTCAAAATGGTGAAAAATAAATATGGTCTTACACTTTTGGCGGATATTGGAGTATTTTAAGCCAATTAGTCGCAGTTTTTAGTAAATTTTATTTAAATTTTTAGTGGATTGGCCACCTGCAAAAAATATTTTACCATATTTTTCATACATTTTTTTAAGACAAAAAGATTACTGTAATTTAATAATTTCTGTTTATTCATTACAAATTTTATCCCCTGGACAAAATTAATGTTTCCATGTGATTTATTGAAGAAATGTGAAAGTGTAGAGTATTAGGTTAATTCATAGCACCTTAACATTGATAGGATTAAAATTCAACTTGGCAAAAATAGTTAATACTTCGAAAGAAAAGTGGAAATGTGGTTTTTGCTTGTTACTAATGTTCGAAACTAGGGCAGGCGCTATATTTGTAGCATTAAAAACTTCTGTCTTCTATCTCCATTTTATCATAAAATTTTCAAACCATAGTGATCTTGTAGTGAAAATGAACAACAAATATTACGATCCAGAAAATTCGAAAACTTTTACGGGTGGTAGCCCTAAATTTCTTTGTATCCCTATCACTTCCAATGCAGTCATCGAATTCATACGAAATTCGCAGAGTAGGTTGACTTCAACGTGATGTAAATGTGACATATTTTTTGCTTCGGTGCTAGCAAAGGGCTGACAGCACGAGGCGTTTTTGTTATTTTCGTACCAATAAATGCTTACATAAACATTTGCAATGAAAATAAGTAAACAATGATAGCGTTTAAAGCAGACGTTTGGTTCGCGGAGTATAGACCAAATTTCACCTAAATTGTTTAGTCCTTATGTTGTTAACATTCAGTACCTGACCCAAGCGATAGGTCAATAAACGATTTCAAGCGACCTGACCTAAAATAGGTCGTGGAATATATCGCTGTAAACACATCCGACCTAAGCCTTGATTTTCGCGCAGCTATTAATAATATATGTACGTTGAGTTTAAGGGGTTAGTCCACTGTTAAACTGCTCAAAATGAACTATTTTTTTAAACAGCTACCAAATAAAAACTATACAAGATATCGATTTGAAATTTTACTTGCATCTTTATTGAAGATAAGAGTTAACATTTTCATTGAAAGACATTATTACAAAACAAAATGGCGGCTGCCACAATGGATCGCCGCAGCACCGCCGAAAAAAAAAGCAAACTGTGCCTCGTAAATTCCTGGACAAAATAAGCATCTGTGAACAAAAAACTAAAAATATTTCATTAGTTTTGAGTATAAAGGACTGCACGGGCCTAAATTTAGAGCCCTAAGGCAATTAAAAAAAATTTGGTATACTTTTGAATCAAAAAAATGAATCAAAAAATTTTTTTCAATCAAAAAAATTTTTCCCAAATCGTCAAAAAAATTTTTTTGTTCTAAATTTAGGCCCGTGCTGTCCTTTATACTCAAAGCTAATGAAATATTTTTGGTAATTTGTTCACAGACGCTTATTTTGTCCAGGAATTTACGAGGCGCAATTTGCTTTTTTTTCGGTGGTGCTGCGGCGATCCATTGGGGCGGCCGCCATTTTGTTTTGTAATAATTTCTTACAATGAAAATGTTAACTCTTATCTTCAATAAAGATGCATGTAAAGTTTCAAATCGATATCTTGTATAGTTTTTTTTTTGGTAGCTGTTTAAAAAAATAGTTCATTTTGAGCAGTTTAACAGTGGACTAACCCCTTAAGCTTGCAACCCTCTGGTTTGACTCAAAATCATTTAAATAATCACGTTTGAGAGACATATGAAAGATAATTACAGTTCATGAATTAAAATTGAACTAAATGACAGCTGTCACGTACAAACGAGGACTAAATTCGACCTGACCAAATTTTTGGTCAGGCTGATTTTAACACCTTAGAACTAAATTCACTTAATCTGCGCTATAGGTCAGGTCACATTTGGTCCAACCGCTGTAAACCCTACCAATGTTTAAATTTTCTAAGGTCTGGGATTTTTTGGGCGGCAGGCCCAAACACCTTTCTATCGTTGCAACTTTTGATGAAGTCTTCGAAATTAAATTGGCTTAGGGTCTATTGTTACTTAGGGTGTCCTTAAGTAGCTAGTGGTAGAAAACACACTCAAAATTTGCACAAATTCTCTACCCTTCTTCGAACATTAATGTTTCTAGTGGTTCGGATGCGCTAGGGCTTTTTTTAAAAATATAGGTATGTGTCAAACTTTTCACTTTTCATGCTATTCTTATTTACATTTGTGTAGAAAAGTGACCGTAATGACACTTAAGAGTGGACGATATTTACGAATACTGGGGTATTCAAACCAGGATCAGTATTATGTCGGTTATAAAAATAATAAACGGGGGGCATTCAATAAGTCCTTAGAAAACAGTAGAAATAATACTTTTTTGGGGTAGATTATTTATTATATTTCAACATAATCTCCTTTCTGTTCTACACATTTTTTAAGCGATTTTCTAATTTTTTTAAACCTTACAAAAAGTACGATTTCGGAAGCTTCTCAAAAAGGACATTTGTTTATGCGATGACATTACAGACGTAATTCTTTGTCCCCCAAGCCATTTCTTCAAGTTAAGAAATAAAATAAAAATAAAAAATAGAAAAAGTCACAGGGGGCCAAGTCTGGTGAATTCAGTAGATGCTATAATAATTGGAACTTAAGTTTCATAATTTTAGCCACCAAAACTGAGCAATCATTGTTTCGATGAAATAGGATCATTTTCCGATTCAAATAAAGACGTTTTTCTTTTATTTCTTAATTCAGCTGGTCTAATAACGACTCCGAATCCTCTTTTGCAAAAAAAAAACAGATCTGGCCGGTTCCCAGCCAGTGGCGCTATCTTGGAAAATTATCAAGAAAAAAAACCGCTTTTTGCTCTATGAATTCTGATTCAGCTACCAGATTTTCATGAAATTGACACAATTGACCGAACCTTACTCTAAGCCGTGTTTTATAGAAATTTGGTTGAAAAATTCGGTTGGTGCTGCCAGCTATGGTAATTTTGGTGTCTTGGGTTTTTAAAATTCGCTCAGGAAAATAAAGCTTTTTGCCCTATAACTTCCAGTGCTGTCATGAGAGCAAAACGAATTTCATATGATATATGGAACTTAAAACAGAAGGGATCTGGTAGAAAAAACCATTCTAGGGTTGCCAGCTATTGTTGGTTTTGTATTTACTTGCAATATCTTTATTAAGCGATTTTATCGTAAAATTTCCAAACGGTAATGATCTTGTTGTGACAATAAACAGCAAAAATTAAATTTTGGAAAATTTGAAAACTCTTGGGACTGGTAACCCTAATTTTCTTTGTACACTTATAGCTTCCAATGCAATCATCGGATCAAAACGAAATTTGCAGAGTAGGCTGATTTCAATGTGAGGCAGGTGTGATATATTTTTGTCGGCTTTGATTCTAGTGAAAGGTTGCCAGCGCGAGGCGTTTTTTGCTATTTTCGTATCAATAAATGCTTACATTAAGCATTCATATCGTGAACAATTACAATGAAAATAAGTTGCCAATTTTTAAATTTTCTCAGTTCTAGACATTTTTTGGTTCCAAAAGTCTTTGGTTTTTTTACCGTAAACATCTTTCTATCCCTGTAACTATGGACGAGATCATCCGAAAAAATCGAAATCGATAGAGTTATTTGATTTTGACGTGAGGCAATTGCCTTTCAGACTTTTAGTTGCAGTGCTGGTAAAGTGTTGCACGCACTAAGCATTTTCTTTGCTTAAGTTGTGTTATGCTGCTCTCAAAGTTTTGCAGTGGTTGGCTTTGCTAGATATTGAAATCGAAGTGATTTTGCGTTCAAAACAGTTTGGAGCACATGTGCTAAAATTTTTTTGCATTTTTGCTTGAAAATATTTGTTCTAATTTTGTGAATCTATTATTTCTTAATTTTAAGGCACATGGTACCTTTAATTGTTTATTATTCATGCAAAAATGCTAATTTTTGCATAGTAATTTTTACTTATACAAATCTAATACTAGCATTAACATTAAATCTGTACATCTTGTGCATTGAAATAAGTAAATAACTGCTTCTTATCAGTTTTAGTTTCATGTTAAACTCTTTGTGTCATCTTATTTTCCCGCAAAAACTATTTCAATTTGATTCGGCTTCGGAGGCTTATTCCGCAAAACGATCGAGTTTTCCGTATCAATATTCTCTGCTTTGATCAGTTTTAGAGACGATATACGTTGTCTATGCTGATTTGTAGACAAAAAGGGAACAAAGATCACAAATCAATAGCCTTTATGAGTAAATTATTTCAATGGATATAAGTCGGAGATGTTAAAATTTGTCACAGCTAGCATAAATAAAAATGAATGATTTCCAACTGCAAGTGGTCACATCAGTCAAATATGCACTGTGTGCTGGTGTCTGATGAGAATCAGTGCATATTTTCGAAACCACTTTGTCAAATAAAATTTTCTATGTTAGTAAAAAAATTGTTCAATTTTAATCATCCCGCAAAAACGATTTCAATTAGATGCTACTGTTTAGTATGTTAAGATTAAGGAATATTACTTGAAAAATATGGATGTTTTTAAAAACCTTATATTTTCATAAGTATTTACTATGATCTTAAAGTATACTCTGTTGAAAGAGCTTTACGACTTATTTTTCCCAACTTTTAAAAGCAAAGTTTTTCAAATAAAGAGTATTCTTTCCAAAACTGAAGAAGTTACTAAAAAAACCATTTACAGTTTATTAATGTCTGTCAATATTTTGGCGCGACCATAATAGAAAAGATTCATGTTTAAATTAAAGAGACCAACAAAAGTGACCAACCATCACTGAGAGGTTATGGGTTCCCCAGTAATGTTTAATGTGCTCAAATCATTTCGTCGAATTATCAAATATGCTTTCCTACTTTGCGTCTTTTACATCTTTCAAACTTACCTTAGCATTTACATATTTAACTTTAATTGCACAATTTCAGAGGACAAAAAATGCTACCAAAAATATATCGTATTTGGTGTCGTACAAGAGCCAAACTCTGGCTAAAATGATCTACTCTTCTTCATTTTGCTTTCTTTTCTATTTGCTTCTAACGCTTCGTTCAAATTGAACTTTGTTAACATCCACGTTCCATTCCGTTCATTCTGTTTACTTTCACAGGTCCCCATTAACCCGACTTCGTCATTTGGTTGGAACCTAAAGGAACGAGCGTATTCCGGTCAGCCATTTAATTGCATTCTTTTAAAACTAGCTATCAATGCTTTAAAGTTTACGCTGAATATTATTCAATCAAAAAATATTTTTTTTATAAAATATTATCAACTTTATTTCAAACTAACCATAAATACTACTTTTTAATTAACTTAAGCATATCTTAGGCTATGCATGTGTTTAAATCACATCCGTAAAACAGATGCTCCATGACAGTCTAACAGGTAAAATCTCCATAAAATCATGGAGATCACAAAAGATTCATAAGCTTCTCCGAACAAGCTCGCAATCACGCTTTCAAACAAAATCCATAATCTGGGTAGAAAATAAGACCTGGTTGACAGCTCTTTTTCTCGAGAGTGAAATTACCGTTACTATCTGATACACATTGGTAATATTTGGTATTGTCTTCTGGGTCCGGGAATCGTTCATAAGACGTGCATTTATGAGGCGAAGGGGTTGCAATAGGTTTAGGCGTTGTTGTGGTGCTAGTTGTTTTCGTTGTTGTTGTACTCTGGGTTGTAGTTTTCACAGGTGGGGTGATTGGCGACGGCGTTGAACTTATTGGTGGTTTGACAGTACTAATGCAAACACCATCTGGGGGACTAAATACAAGCCCTGGTCGGCACGAAAGGTGGTACTTCCTATAACCTGATCCAGTCCATTGACACATATAAAATTTCGTGACGTCTGAAGGATCTGGGAAGTTGCCAGGTTGACTGCAACTAAACTCTGATGGAGGAGTTACGGTACTACCTGGAACATTTGTACTAGTTGAAAAAGTTGGCTTCACTGTTGTGCATATGCCGTCATTACCGCAGCTAGGATCAGTTGCAGTGATATCGGGAGTGGTCGTTGTCAGGTTCGGCGTAGTTGTAGTTTTTTCGGTTGTCTTCGTTGTTTTTTCTGGAGTAACTGTAGTTATTTCTGTTGTTGTTTTTTCGGTTGTTATCTCCTCTGTTGTTGTTTTCTCTGTTGTTTGCTCCTCTGTTGTTGTCTTCGCTGTAGTTGTCTTATCTGTTGATGTCTCTGCTGTAGCTATTTCCTGTGTTGTTGCCCCCTCTGCTGTTGTTGTTTCTTCTGTTATTGTTTCCTGTGTTGTTTTCTCCTCTGTTGTTGTTTTCTCTTCTGTTGTTGTTCGCGTTGTAGTTGTCCCATCTGTTGCTGTTTCTCCTGTTGTTGTCTCTTCTGTTGTTTTCTCTCCTGTAGTTATCTTCTCTGTTGTTATCTCTTCTATTGTTGTATCCTCTGTTGTTGTCTCTTCTGTTGTTTTCTCTTCTGTTGTTATCTTCTCTGTTGTTATCTCTTCTGTTGTATCCACCGTTGTTGTCCCTTCCGTTGTTTTCTCTTCTATTGTTGTCTTCTCTGTTATTGTCACTTCTGTTGTTTTCTCTTCAGTTGTTGTCTCCTTTGTTGATGTGCCCTCTGTTTTCGTCTCCTCTGTTGTTGTCTGTTCTGTTGTTGTTTTCGCTGTAGCTGTCTTATCTGTTGATGTCTCCGCTGTAGCTATTTCCTCTGTTGTTGACTCCTCTGCTGTCGTTGTTTCTTCTGTTATTGCTTCTTGTGTTGTTTTCTCCTCTGTTGTTGTTTGCTTTGTAGTTGTCTCCGCTGTTACTGTTTCTCTTGTTGTTGTCTCTTCTGTTGTCTTCTCTTCTGTTGTCTTCTCTTCTGTTGTTATCTTCTCTGTTGTTATCTCTTCTGTTGTTGAATCCTCTGTTGTTGTTTCCTCTGCCGTTGTCTCCTTTGTTGTTGTCTTCTCTGTTACTGACACTTCTGTTGTTTTCTCGTCTGTAGTTGTCTCCTCTGTTTGGGTCCCCTTTGTTGTCGTCTCCTCTGTGGTTGTCCCCTCTGTTGTTGTCTCTTCTGATGTTGGTATCTCCGTTGTTGTTGTAGCTGTTATTTCTGACTCGGTAGTAGTTTTGCTTCCTTCAGTACCTTCTTCAGTAGAATAAGTAGTTTCATTTGGGGTTGTAACATCTTTCGTTGATGTTTCCGTATTGGTAACCGTTGTCAACTCAGGAGTAGTTAAAGTTTGCGCACTGGTTTCTGTCGTTTTTTCGGGAAAAATTGTCGTTTGCTCTGTCGTTTCGGCTGTTTCTTCTGGAGATTCACTTGTTTCAACTGTCGTGGTCGACTCTTTATAAGTTGTCGTTTCAGGATTAGTGTTTGTTTCTTCAGTCGTTGCTTCTTCTGTTGTAATATTATCATCAGTTATTGTTGTTATTTCTTCTCTAATTGTTGTATCATCTGTTGTAGCTATTTCTTGAGTAGTGGATGCAGTTTGTTCCAAAGTTGAGGAAGTTTCCTCAGGGGCTATGGTAATTTCTTCAGTAGCTGTTTCTTGTTCTTTTGACGTTGTTTCATTTGGGACTAACGTTTCTGTTTCAGAAGTTGTTGTAGTGTCTTTTGTAGTAGCTGTTGTTACTTCAGAAGTTGTAACCGTACTTTCAGTGACTGGGTAATCTGTTGTCATTGTTTCCAATGTAGTGGTCACTATTTGTGGCTCGGAAGTAGCTATAGTTTCTTCAGTTGTTGGAATTATTTCTTCAGAAGTAGTTAATGTTACTGCTGTAATTGTTGCTATCTCTGTTGTAGTTTCGTTGAAAATTGTTGAAATTTCAGAAGGTGCTGTAATGTCTTCTGTAGAAGTTGTCGATACTTCAGAGGTTGTGGCCGTGTTTTCAGTGACTGGGTCATCTGTTGTCGTTGTTTCTAATGTAGTTTGCGGCTCAGAAGTAGTTATAGTCACTTCAGTTATTGTAATTACTTCTTCAGAAGTAGTTACTGTTTCTGCTGTACTTGTTACTATCTCTGTTGCTGTTGTTTCTTCAAAAATTGTCGAAGTTTTCTCAGTAGCCGTGGTAATTTCATCAGAAGTGGTAGTAATTTCAACAGGAGTGGTAGTGAAGGCATCTGTGGTTGTTTCTTCTGTCGTAGTGACAGTCACTTCAACACTTGCAGTATTTTCAGCAGTTGTGGCTTCCTCTGAATCAATGGTCGTTCCTTCCGTAGTTGAGATCTCTTCTGTTTTTGTAATTTCTTCAGAAGTTCCTGGTTCGTTCGATGTCGACGAAGTTTCTTCTGTTGTTGTTTCTGCGTTTGTTGCAGTTTCATCTGTCCAGTTTGTAGTTATCTGAGGAATGTTTGTAGGCTGTTCATCAGATTCGGTTGTTTCAGTAATCTCTACTGTATCTGTTATTTCTTCAGCAGTTGTTTCTTCGGTAGCTACGGTGCTTTCTTCGGAAGTTGTTTCTTTGTTAGTTACGGTGCTTTCTTCGAAAGTTGATTGTTCAGTCGATACGGTGGTTTCTTCAGTATTTGGCTCTTCCGTTGCCTTGGTTGATTCAATAGTTGTCAACGTCTGCTCAGGACTATTTGTAGTTTCTTCAGAAGTTGGAGTTAATTCTTCAGGAGTAGCTGTGATTTCTTCTGTCATTGATGTTGTTTCATTTGGGACTGTCGTTTCTGTTTTAGAAGTTGTTGTAGTGTCTTCTGCCGTAGTTGTTGTTACTTCAGAAGTTGTGACCGTATTTTCAGTGACTGGGTCATCTGTTGTCATTGTTTCCAATGTAGTGGTCACTGTTTGTGGCTCGGAAGTAGTTATAGTTTCTTCAGTTGTTGGAATTATTTCTTCAGAAGTAGTTAATGTTTCTTCTGTACTTGTTAGTATCTCTGTTGATGTAGTTTCTTCAAAAATTGTCGAAGTTTCTTGTCTTGTTGTAGTTTCTGCAAAATAGGTCGTTGTTTCCTCAGGAATTGTGGTTGTGTCTTTGGTAGTTATTGGTGTGGCTTCCGTTGGGGTGGTGCTTCTTTCGGTTGATGTAGTATCATCAACGGTTGTAGATTGCATAGTTATAGTTGCTGTGGCTACTTCTCCAGAAGTAGCTTCTTCCGTTGTGATATTTTCTGTGGTCGTAGTTTTGGCAGAAGTGGTTGTCGGTCCCTCAGAAGCTGTTGTAGTTTCTTCAGTAGTAGTTTGCTCTTTTGATGTAGTTACCCATGTACTCGTTTTTGTGACATCAGGACTGGTTGTAGCTGTGATTTCTGCAGGAGGCGTTGTGGTTTTTTTCGATGTTGTTGTATTCTCTGTTGTTGTCGTCGTTGTTTTTTGAGGAGTTGTTGTAGTCTTTATTGTTGTTGTTGTTAGTATTGGCGTAGTTGTAGCCACCGTTGTTGTTGGAGCTGGTGTGGTTTTAGTGCATTTGTATACGGATGGAGGAAAACACGTCATACCAGGTCGAAAGTATGTCCCGGTTGGACATTTTTGCTTCTGAAGGACAAACATTCCGTTTTCTTGCAAAATACATTTGTAATATTCGGTACAGTCATACGAGTTGGGGTCATCGATTTGATCACCGTTTTTGACACACACATCTTTTGGATCTATCGTGGCCGAGTATGGATCGAATAGATTTTTGACACTTTCTTCACAAGATTGCAATCGTTCGTTGAAAATCTGATTGTCACCACAATGTTTAAAACTCGCCCGCAAGAGTCCATTAGAAGCTTTTGAACACGACACATATCCTCGTTTATTATCCTTTAAAGCATACGATAGCTGATCGCGGTTCACGCACAACGGGTCAATGATATTTCGCGCTACACTGTATCCAAGTAGTAAACTAATAAAAAGAAGCAGTTTCATTTCGCACCGTATGTTGTCTGAGTTGATGCCAAATATACTTTACCGCCTGGTACCGTTATATTAATAAAACTGCAGCTTGGCACGTTTCGAATGGCTTTTTATACCAAAGGAAGATTCGCTTTTATCTTAAGCCTGGGATTATCTGAAAATAGCCTAGAATAAATCAATCAAATGCCAGTTCAAAAGCAAATGGTCAATTGCGACTACGACTTGATAAGCTCAGATAAGAGATCGAAGTAACAGAATGGCTATCTGTGATCTTAAAAGAAAAATTATTTAAAAATAACTTCATCTGTAAGTCATGTTAGTGTATTGTTTGTCAACAGTAAAAGCTAGAGATTAGCTTAGACGTCACTATATGAATGGGGTGGGGGTTATAGCGCTGATTCACGAGAGTGAATATATCTATCTAACGTATTATGTTTGATGTTTCATATTTCTCCCGTAGAACTTAGCTTTGAGATATCCTTGATATGCGAAAAAAATTGTGGTTTGGCGCGGAAAAGTTTAAAGGCTAATGTCTTATATCTATCAACATTGTTGGAAAAAATCAGTTTTTAAAACATGATATGGAAAAACCAGAGATATAATTGTATTGCCAATTGTATCTCTGGTTATATTGATTTCGAACCTATTCACTAACGAGTGAAAATCAATCACGGGAAATAAGAGCTTTGAGAGATTTAATTGTTAAGCTCATTTAAATCGAAATTTTTCTTGACTTGGTGATAATTAAATATAAACAGTTGTTCACTTGCGTAGACTAATTATAAAAACAATGATGAAGCAATAGGTCGATCAGTGCGTGAACATTGATTTGAGGGTAAATTCTCAGAAAAAGATTAGGTTTCAGTTTACCTAAAATTAAATGTTAAATGCATTTTTTTTAGTTTCTTCATAATTAGATTGCGTGCGCACAGAGCGTTGGGACTTAAAGGCAACAATCATTTCGAAAATGTGAATTTTGAAAGTACTATGAAATATTATTCTCTAAGAGGCTACCATAGCACGATTCAAGTATGTCACAAGACTTATCATTGCATAGGTAAGGTAAGCATACATAAATAACGGTTACGTCACTATCTATCTAATCCTTGCCAATCATTTATTGCTTTACAGCTACAATTAGACAAACTTATTGCCAATAGCCGATAAAATATGATTGACGTATGTAAAATTATTCGGGTTCAAGTTTAGCATTTATCAGTTATGGCTTGTTCACTATAATAAACTCGTTCGTTTACATCAAATGTTCTGCATTAATCATAGTTTCATCGAGAAACTTCGTTTTATATAAATTTTCAGCGAAGATAAGCAAATATCATATCTGAGCTAAAATGATTAACTTACCTTGTTTTCGAGAAAGTCGAATGGCTTAACAAGGTAGACTGATTTGAAGCCTTGAATTTCTTGTCATAATTGCGAAATGTGTTGAAAAAAAATTCAGGCCTAGAATGAAAGATATTGATTCCAGGCCTGAATTTTCGATTAAGTTATTTTTGTACTTTTTTGTATCTTAGAATTGAATCATTTTTTTGCAAGAATATTTTTATTCATTTATTTATTTGAAATAGAAACCCAACACGATACATAAATATATATGATAGTAATTCATTTGCATTAATTTTTTATGTTATTTAAGAATCATAAATAAAGTCATGCTGCCAATCTTGAATTTCAAAGCAAAGTTTTTGAAATCAATCATTCGTAGTTAACCATGATTTTTTTTGTTAAAAAATTGAATGTTCTTCTATTTTCATTTTTGTAATATTTTTTGAATTAAAAGAACTAAATATTAATAAAAAAATACAACGAAATTATTTTTTTTATGTAAAATTAAACATTAAAATTAAATTAAACATTAAACATTGGTCCTTCGAGCTGGATGTAATTTAGTGTAACTAAAACATGCAATTTCTGTCAATTTTTTCAACTACCTATATTCGATTATCGAGTTGAGATAAATGTGTCGATGCCACGAAAAATATCATTAAAGTCTTATCGAAGATGAATTTTCATCGATTCATATCTAAAAGAAATGCTCGCCTAGTACGAAACTAGCAAGTGAATTCAATCATTACGATCCGTGCATTATTAACTAACAAAACTTTGTCGGAAACAGTCGGGACTTTACTGACTCAACAAGGAATAAACATGTCTGCGATGAATAAGTTTGTTATAAACTTGAAGAAATGAGCAAAATCAAATCTCACTTTGGGATATTTGCAAGTCCATGCAAAAAGTTTGAATGAGTTATGGGAAAAATTCCAAGAGACCCATTGCAAATCCCTTCTTCATGTGAACGCACTTTGTTCAGTATGTAATGTTTAAAGCAGATGATATTAACCTTACTAACGTCGGTCACAATGACTCCAGTGTTTCTTATTTTTCAAATATTTCTGTTGTTTCTCAAATTGTGCACCTGTGAGTCTATGTACTTTTTACCCCCGCCAGTTTGCGCTCCGCGCTCGACTAATCGGCACGTGCGCGCGTTTAAAAAATTACAGGTAATAATAGTTTGCGTGCGGTCATGGTGACCGACGTTAGGTTGTTAAGTTATTTTTGTGACGATATATATTTTTTAGTGTTTGTAAGTTTATAATATCTGAACGTGATGAAAATATTGTTAGATGGTTAGAAGAATCTGATTCAGAGTTGGAGGATCAAAACGTTCCAGAAATACCGAATAAAGACTGCAGTGACATAGAAGATATTCCATTGGACCACGTAATCGATGGCGAGTGCCAATCAGACTCAGAAATAGAAGGTAGCGAGTCAGAACAACAGCATGATATCGATGAAGAAAATAACGTAAGGTTTTCGATCGGAAATTCATCATACGATAACGATGTTCCACTGACAAGATATCAAAATTACGTCGGTAAAAACCGGTTTTGTTGGGCTGCTCATTCTCCGGTTTCAAGATCTAGAACTTTGCAACATAACATTATACAACAACTACCTGGTCTCAAACATAGCTTTAGAGGTGTTTTGCACAGAAATACAAGACCCCTGGACTGATGGAAGTTGTTTTTCAGAGATGATATGTTAGAAAAAAGATAGTACGGTTTACAAATGAAAAAATCGAAAAAATCAATTTTAAGCATTACCCCAGTGAAATCCGACATAAAATAAGGGAAACTTCGGAAAAATTAGGGGAAAGCTGAATTTTGGTGTGAACCTTGGTACTGGCGTGCTGAACAAAATGTTAAAAGTCCCCATCGATCTGAGTGCTGCGTTACTTTTTAAAAGGGGTCAAAGGTCACCAAAATTGACCTTTCCTAAATATCTCAGTAACGGTCAGGTCTTTAGAAAAAATATGTATGCCAAATTTGTAACTTAAAAAATTTCCAACGAAAAAGATTATATAACTTTTTCCTGTAACCATAACCGTTTTTGAGATATATTGATCTAAACATTTATTGCTAACAGCACCCTCATTCTCATCGGCATGATGATATTATCCGATTTTGATTACGACTTGGCATGTTTGTGAGTTTGTTTTTCTATGTTGAAGAAGCGCATGAAAAAAAAACATGTATATAAACTTATCTACCACACTCCAGGGTAGATGGAAAAGTGTACTCCAAAAAGTTACCACCACCCCCCGCCTTCTTTGCCATAAAATTTGTAGGGAGATCTGTTCGCTACTCTCTTCTCCGAAAAAAACTGTATTGCGGCATCATTTATGGGATATTCCACGAAAGAGCAAGACAAAACAACAAAATAGCAGGTGAAAATAGATTTTGTAACATATCATGGGCCTAGGAGCATGAAAAAGCAAGATTATATCATGGTATAATTCTGTAAACGCTCATTCTTGACATTATAGGACCTCAATCTGGTGCAGACAATCCCCGAATAATCAGTTTTTATAACCAGTTACCAATTCTGTGATGACTGTATAGTGCCAAAGGCACATAACACGTCTCGAAACCAATTTGCACCTGAAATTACGTGACCTTGCCCTGATCGTTCATGGGAAAATAAACCAAAAAACTGGGAATTTCGGGGTGGTTCGCTTCCGGGGATGGGTAGGGTGTGGGTAGGGTGTGGATGTAGGGCTGGTCTTGCGATGTCAAGAATATGCAATTAACAGGATAAAAAGTGATCCTATATTGTTTAACAGTGGGCAAAGAGTAGGCAACGAGCTCATTTCTGAAGATTTGGGATGGATGCCCAGGGATACCATTTTATGGCAAAGGGGAGGGGGGAACTTTTCGGAGCACACTTTTCCACCTACCCTGGAGTCTGGTTGATACGTTTATTTATATGTTTTTTTCATCCGCCTCTTAAATATAGAAAAACAAACTCACAAACATGCCAAGTCGTAATCAAAATCGGATTATATTAACATGCCGTGAGAAAGAGGATGCTGTTAGTAACAAATGTTTAGATCAATATATCTCAAAAACGGTTATGGTAACAGGAAAAAGCTCTAACATCTTTTTTGTTGGAAATTTTTTAAGCTCCAAATTCGTAATACATTGTTTTTCTAAATACGTAAACGTTACTGATATATTTATGAAAGGTCACTTTTGGTGACCTTTGACCCCGTATAAAAAGTGACGCAGCACTCGGATCGATGAGGACTTTTGACATTTTGTTTAACACGCCAGTACCAAGGTTCACACCAAAATTCAGCTTTCCCCTAATTTTTCCGAAGCACCATGTTAGATTCCCCGGACTATATCAAGACCTAAGTGTGATTGAATTGAAAGCTTTCATTGGTATACTATAGATGCGTTTTTTTGCTCCGGTACAGAGAAGAATATAACTATGCCACAAAAACAACGATCTAGTATAAAACAACAGTGCTTTCGCTAAGACTGACAAAGGTTGCTGCATTTGCTGTGGTAGCACACAACAGCTGAAAATAAAGAAAGAAAATAACGAATATACACTACCACAATCGATAGAAAATAGAAAAAGAACTAACAGAAAATTATTTCTTTTAGCTTTCTATACATTATGAGTGCTTTTATCTAATTTCTTTACTACCAAAACATTCAACATAACCATGAAAAACCCAAAGCCACCTCACAGAATAAAAAATAACTTCTCATGGGCTTTTCTTTTTCCCATCAGCATATTCTACACTTCAACACGTGAACTTCAAATGAGGAATAGAATTTATGTACTAGTGAATTCACTGGGACAGGATTGTTGTTGTTCCCAATGCATATATCCTATTCTCTACTGGATAGAGGAGCAAAAAAACACGCCTTATATTACACTGCAATTTTCAAAGAAAACCATACACATTTCACATGTTGGTACAATACAGATGAGACAGGTAGAGAAATCTATCGCTGCATAATGAGCAAAAACAGATTTGAAGTACTGCTCAGTTGACTTCGTTTTGATGATGTGAGCACCCGAGATGAACGCCGTAAGAGTGATGTAGCAGCACTCAAATCTCAGCTGTTTGGCATATTGATGCGAAATTGCAAAGAAGTCTGTTCAATTGGCAGATACGCTTGCATAGACGAGATGTTTGCAACTTTCCGTGGCAGGTGCAGGTTCAAGATGTATATTCCAAAAAAACCGCACAAATAAGACCTAAAAATTATGTTTATTACTGATTCCAGAAATGGATACCTTCTGAATGTCTACCTGCACATGGGAAAAGATTCCGACAGCCAAGGTTTACCGGTTGAATACCAAATACTAAACAAACCTACGCAGTCAGTTATGAAATTGGTAGCCTCTATTGGAGGTACCCACAGAAACGTAGCAACTGATAATTGGTTTACCTCAGTGGAGCTTCTAAACAGCCTGAAGCAAAAACAGCTGACTTTCGTAGGTACCCTAAAAAAAATAAACGAGAAATCCCTCCACAATTTCTTCCTTACCGTCATCGAGAAGTTGGTTCATCCATTTTCGGATTCACGTCAGATGCGACATTTGCATCTTTTATGCAAAATCCAAATAAATCCGTGCTTATTCTATTCAGTATTCATCATACCCCAAGCATTGATCCAAATACACAAAAACCTGCAGTGATAATGTTTTACAACCAAACCAAAGACGGTGTTGATATGTTGGACCAGAAATGTGCTATCTACACAACTTCTCGACGAACACAACGTTGGCCAATGGCGATATTTTACAGAATGCTGGACGTGTCTGCAGTAAATGCATTTATTGTGAGCAGTATGAACCAAGCACAGGCAAAGATGCGCAGGCTCAGTTTCATGAAGCAACGGGCTGAAGATTTTGTAAAACCGCCACTTGGAATGCCGCGTGCACGAATTTGGATTGCAAAGGGAACATCACACCGGGGCTCGATTGGCAATTTACTCTGCCATTTCCGATGGCAACGACTGGCATGCAATATCATTTCGAAAATGCCTCTGAGCGAGAAGGACATGCGTTGTATCTGAGCGTCAAATGCTCTTAAGGAGTTATTTGAAGTGCAGAGCGAAGAAATTCCCCAATTTCCCAGTATTTCATACTCTGTAGACTATTTTCGTTGCTCAACGAGATCTAAAAATCCCTTTGAATTCAGAATCCCTACATTTTCTTATAAGAAATACAGCATTCTCACGGTTCAGCGCCATTATCACGGTTGCATATGGGAATGATTCTGCAAAATTGCAGAATCATTCCCATATGCAAATCATTCCCATATGCAAAAATAAGCAAATTCCCATATGCATCACTCGATAAAGAAATGTCAATAAATTCGGAAATTCATCATAGCTGGCAACCTTTTAATGATTTTTCAACGAAATTCCTACAGAATTAGAAATACAGCAAGATCCACTTATCACATAAATTACATTTTGATTTCGATACTGCATCGGAGGTTATAGGGAAAAAACTTTTATATTCCTGAGCAAATTAACAATATTTAGGAGATACAAATTGCCATAGCTGGCAACCTTATACTAATTTTTTTACCAAATTTCTATGAAATCTATCTTAGAGTAAAGTTCATTTACTGCGTGAGTTTTGTTAACATCTGGTGGCTAAATCGGAAGCTATAGGCCAAAAACCAATTTTTTTTCTCAGCGATTTTTCAAAATGGCACCACTGCCACAGTATTGCCCGTATTTCAAAATCACTTCTATCAGACTTTGTGCTATCTAATACCAACTTGTTCTATGAATTTCATATTGATCGCATTATCAATCGTCAGTTCTCGTCAACTGAAGTTTTGAGTGCTGAAAATAGAGGTAATTTGATCATGGGTTGCTGTTCTTGTTTACCACGGAATTTTGAAAATTTTAAGTTGACTTGGTGGAAAAAAATCAAAATTTATCAATAATTTGAATTCATTTTCAAAAATTAAAAATTTTTCAAGAGGGTCGAAGATTTGAAGGATTTTGTTCAGGAGCTTGCTGTAGGTACAAAGTTGCCCGCACAGTTTTGAAAGTCTATGTGTGCTAAATTTTAGTCTACATCAATACGTGCTGCAAATTTCACGATTATTCATTGTTTTTCTAAGAAGTTGCGACAAATCGAAATTTGAAAAATAATCCTTGCCTACTTTTAGGCACTTAGCGCCTACACAAGGTTCAAACTTTCCAATTCTTTATCATAGACAAGCATAAAATATAATGAAAGGTTTATCGAAATAATAATATTTGACAATGGTTTACTTACATGTTTGGATACCATTGATAATTGAGGAGAATAGCTTCACAACTTTGTATAAAAAGAAAGACATGATATATATTAAACAATGAAATACACAGAAAAATCAATCAAAATTTGATTACTTCTTGGTAGAAAGCCCTACAATCTGTTCATTTTGGTCAGCTTCTGCACTTGAAACATACTAAGAAGAGGTAGATGATGGTGATGAGATGATGGTGTGAGAGAGCCATCATACAGATAAGAACATGAAAACCGATTTATGCATACTAATACAAGCCACATTAATAGCGATAAAATACAAATGTAGTCAGGTTAAGCGTATAGCAAGCACAAGTATAGTGTTTTAATCTTCATGCACCAAATGTTTAGTGCTTGTTATTTGCACTGAATGGTCTGTTTCTTCAAGGTCTATGACATCAAGGTCATCAGGATCATCAAAGTCTTCTTCGAGGGTGGAAATAACACCATTCAAGCATTCGCAAAGGCAGTTGTGACAAATGCTTGTGCACATTATTCCTGCCTTTGGACAGCCGCATCTGTTCCCACATCCACCTATATATGTTAAGAGAGGTTTGCTTCCTGGGCGCATTATACAAAGCCAGGAATACTTTATTTCCAGTAGCGCCTGCAGCATCACGGGATGAATTCAGGCTGTTAAATATATCAACAGCACCTTGCAGTACAGCTTGCTTCTTGATGAATTTCAAACAGGAAAGTTTCCCTATTAAATATGCAGCTGAAGTCATATCGCATCCGCTGAACGCATGCACAAAAAGTATGCTGTCTTTCATTCCCAAAGTTTGCAATTGCTGGCTTGCTACTTTGCCACGGCTTGGTTTCACAAATAATATTATTTGTCCAGTCGGAGTTAAGGCCATGAGGAGAACAATAAGATCTACATCTTCACCGATTATTGCTGCTTTGTCACAAGTGAAGGATTTCATGAGTGTTGTTCGGACGATCAATGCTTGTTCTGTTTCAACTCCATGGATGGGAAGAGCAATTATTAGGAATGAAATTAGTCTGGATTTATTCTTTTCGTTAGAAAGAAAATCATCCTGTTTGACTGTTACTACTGTTTTCTCTCCAAAGTTCATGTCAACTGACCTCTTTGTTTTATACCTTCGGCTCTGTTCCGCTCTCTTTGATCTGGATGGGACGGCTGAATAACTATCAAACACCACCATGCAGGCGTTGAGATTGTCCGCGAATCTTTCTGCCACGCCACCTTGTGAATCATCTTGTGTCATCATCTCCAAACTTCCACAATCTAATGCGTCTCTGCGGTTTTCAATAGGTTTTTGAATTGTTTTTAAAATACTCTTCATCAAAAGCATTTTCACAGAAGAAACATTTTGTTTTCAATCCAAATAATGTTTCCACAGACGACCTTGTTTGGAGCAAAGAGCTACCTTGTGCTGATGACGAGAGATCTGCAGCCGACAGCTGTTTGATTAATGCCTTTATAGACTCATCCCGTGTGCAGTCTTTTCGGCCATCAGTGTGTAATTTAATTTCCTCAAAACCAAAAACATTAGAACTCAAATTATCTTAATGACATAGCAGGAATGACAATCTCCTCGACAGTTTTAGAAAAAAACGGTATCTTTAGCGTCCTTTGACTCGGGAACCCTTGCGAACACAAGAAAAATGTGACCAATCATTTTTGTTGCAAATCTAATAAGCGTTAATTATTTATAGAGTCAACTTTCGCCTCCGACCAACGGTTCTCGAGATATTAACGAAAAACCAAAAAAGTGTCCTGTTTTCGCTAATTGCCGCTAGAGCTCGCTTCATATTCTTGAGGACTTTTGGTGTATTAATCTCTAGGTATTCATAACTCAATATACAAAGTTTCAAAACTGTCGAATTTTTCCGGAGGTTGGGTAATTTTTGAAATTTTTTGACTGGACTACTAATGCTTATCAAAAATTGATATTTGAGTGTAAATTGAATAATTTCTTGAAAGTATCTATAAATATAACTTTGCAACTGCTTCTTGGTTTCGATGGGTGGAAGTGAGGCGGAGATTTGATGGAATGTTCGTGCTGATGACGAACGAAGGTGGAAGTGAAAGCGAACTTCCCAGCACCTGTGGGTAAAATAAAGGTATTTAGCTTAAATACAACTGCTACAAAAGGCGGAAGCTATTCAACGAAGGCGTTGGGAAATTAGAATGCACTGAAAGGCATCGAACTCAGACTCCATTGTCGTGGGCATTTCAGAAGGCGACTAACATGTGGACGATTCAATGCATGATAATTTTTCTAAGGCAAGCTCTGTCAGGCTGCTGCCGAAAATTGTCGCAGTTTTGTTTAAAGGACTATACAACACTATGTGGCCGTCATTCCATGTCTTATCATCACCCGCAGCTAGCAAATTTAGCAACTCCGTTTTTTTTTTACAGAATTATATGTAAATTGTTGTGATATACAAATGTAATTAGCTACTTTTCGAAAGCAAAAAGCTGCCATTTGTGCAGCCTTTTTCTTTTTTTTTTGTAGCAGGGGCCTTTTGTACTTTGTTCTTTTACCACATAATGAATGAAGCCACTAGTTTCTGTCACACCTCAGGTACGCGACCAGACCTATGATTTTTAATTTTTTAACCGTCCAAAACAGCTGACTATCAACTGACTATTGATAGCTGGCTAAGTTGTGAGTCGCGACAAACGTGTGGATGGTTGCATTTAAGCAAGATTGTCCGATCACCGACCCATCTGACTTGGCCTGACTTCGAGCTCTTCTGGCCTTGGCCAATATATATTTGCTACATTAAAGTACTGTTTCAATACATTCTTTTGAACCGATCGTAGGTTGCTATTTGAAACTATTTTTAAGCAAAATATTTTATTCGAAAGACCATTTAATTCTTTAGAATCTAGATATATATATTTCAATTGTATGGCAGATATCCATAATCCAAGGCTAATCTGCCCTTTTTCCATTATCAATTGATTTTTTGGTCTTAACTGAAGCATAATCTACGTATCTGAGACGTATCCCAGCAAACGTTTGTTCAGCACTTTCGCATACAGTTGTAAAAACTTTTCAATGTGTTGATACGTTTTCTGATGAGTTTATATATTTTATATTTATCAATGATTATACATGCTGCTGTACAACTGCTTAACTCCTGAGCAGGCTGTCTAGTTGTTGTAGTTTTCCGACACGTTGATGAATCTCTTATATATTTACTGTTCCCTGTTTACAATGAATATACAGTACTGCTGCACTACTGCCAAACTAGTGAACAGAAGGTGCAATTCAAATCGTTTCCCAAAAATCAAATCGATTTGCCCATACGTCAAGCGTCAGTCATACTTTGCAAGTGATACGTGAAATATTTTGAAATTCATAATCAAAACAGGTCTTTTTTACTCTAATTAAAGATGACATGAATACAAAGTAATGCAAATGTGATGACATGAATGCAAAGTAATGCGAATGTACTATTGGTGACATTATGGCTGTGCAGCCATATCAATGTCCTGCTATACTGCTTCTAAGGCAGTAGTACAGGAGTACATTTTGCGTGCTGCTGTTTCACCACTTCAGCAGTAGTATAGCAGTGCTTTTGCACTCCTTGTATTCCAATATTTTGTCTTTTTCCTATTTGTGGGATGGAAACGATCAACAATGAAACAAAACATATTACACGTACGCGGGTAATATGAAGTAAATGGGTGAATTTTGGGGTAAAATGCTATCTCTAGCATTAAAAGCATTCACGGGTTTACTCACGACTTCTGCAGCACTTTAGAAGTAGTGCTTTGTTTGCTGGAATGTTTATGCTTTACGTAACTTTTGTGAATTTTGGTTAGTATATGTTTATGTTATTTTTAGGTGTTAGATTTTTTCGAGGCATTTATATATTGTTACTGCTTATTTATCATCATGGCGTATTCAAGATCGTTGACAGTAGAAAAATCGAACAAATTTTAATAGAAGATGATGATTATTTGGCTGGATATTCAGCTTCAGACGAGGAGGATTGCCAGCAAGAGGGCGATGTCCAAAGTGATTTATAGGAGGATCTTGGATTGCAATATAATGATTTAGCTCACGAACAAGTCAAATCTTTTTCACTTGAGTCTATTCCGCCATCAGAATCCATCAAATCCATGCGTATGATTCATCCAACAAAGAAAATACTAAGAATGGGAAAGGGAGGAGTTGACTCCTTCAAAGTCCTCAAAAAATTAAAAAAAACTCCTCAAACTCTTCAAAAAACTCCTTGACTCCAAACAAAGGGAGGAGCTGACTCCTTCGACCAAATGTGTTCAAACATGACATGCAGGTGCAAAACCAATAGATGGCCGATGGCGGTACTTGACGGGCTTTTGAACCTGGCTTTCGTTAGCTCATTCATAATTTATAATAACAACAAAACGGCCAACCATGAAACATCACTGGGAAGGAGAGATTTCATGAAAAAAATTAGTTCCGATTTGTCAACATCTTGGATGGAACAACAACTTAGTGCTCCCACTTTGAAGCGGAAACTACGTGAAACCATTCAAAACATCTTAATTAAAAAACCATCGTCAGCAGTGGATGTTGACGGAGAACACGAAACTGTAGTAAAAAAACCACGCTATTGTTCGTTTTGTTCTTATAAGAAACGAACAATGTCTAAACTTTTATGCCACAAATGTAGAGCACAAAGTGTGGTGAGCACAAAGTTGATGTTTGTGTGCACTGTACCTAAGTACATTTAATTGTTAATATTAAAAGTTTGAATAAAACATTTTTGATTAAAATATCATTGCACATTTCATTATTTTATCCTAAGCCTAGAACCTATTAATTTAAGGTATAAAAATATCATTTGCTCTACGTTATATGTTAGACCAGTTTTAGTATTATAACGTCTCAGAGACGTATGATTATGCTTAACACACTATAAATAAGATTATGAATGAATGAATTTATTTTATTTGTGCGAGGAGTTTCTAATAAGGTAATACAGTGGTTATTAACAATTATGAATTCAGACTTTATCTAAGTCTAAGCAGCATTAATGTAATCATGTGTACATGGTACGTATTGACATTGATTTTCGGTCTTATGAACTAGTGATGGGCGTTTCTGTTGTTTTCAAAAAACGAAAACGAACTGTTTTTTTTTTTAAAAACAACTGTTTTTTTAAACTGTTTGAAAAAAACAGTTTGAATTAACGAAAAGGAACAAATTTTATGCTGTACGATAGTATATATATTTGAAATGTAGCTCAAATAAGAAACATCGTTCATAGTTTGAATATCTTCATAATACATTTATTGCATAATTTATCGTAAAAATAATAAAAAAAAATATACTATTATTAATTTTTCTGTTGGTCAGTCTTTTCAAGCATTGCGATTCAAAAACATCTATCATCTTCTATCTTCTATCATCTATCATCTTCTTCTTCTAAACATCATCTTCTATCACTTATCAGGTTCCCTGCCTTGGAAAAATCCTTTCGCATGGAACGGACGTCGCAACGATGTTACACTTTGTTCTGAATATTTCAGACAAATTTGGATACAACTGCCGATGTTTTTTCCACCAGCCCAACGGACAGCTATGCATGCCTTTTTCATCAAGACGTGGTATAATATGTCTTTGAAATAACGGGTCACTTCTTTCTCAGCCCTTGTTTTTGAATCCGTCTGCGGTTTATTATCTGCCATTATCTCGTTTAACACTCACCATGCACTCATTTTTCCATGTAAAGGATCAGATTGAATTGCCACGGAAGTAGACGGTCCTGCAACATTAAACATGCACCCACTAGGGGGCCAACCTCTTCCGTAAGGCTGGACATGAGACCAAGGGGCACCTTACCTCCCGCGGTTTCGTTAATTTTACAACCCCGGTAGGGTTGGAGACACATTCGTGGCGACCTCCAGTCACGAGGAGGGCGTCAGCACACCCAGAGACGCCAACTGGTGATCCAAATAGGATCTCAACCTTTTCCTCCTTGGCACTTTTAGTGCTACCTACTTTTAGTTTTTCCGGTGGATTTTATTTTGCCGTATCTTCGAAACTAGGCCGCTTTTTCCCAGATTTGTATGGAAATTTCGCCCGAAACAACTCAGAATGGTCCCCGAATTCATGCTAGACAAAAAAAAATTTTTGGAAAAAATTGACGTTTTTGCCCAAATTCCCCTATTAAAAAATTTTTTTGCCCTTCAAATATCATTATTGTACTCCCGGACCACTTCCAATCATCGAAAGCGCCGTAAAGTTAGTTTTTGCCAAACTATGGCCAAAAAACCCCTTACTCCCCTACAAAACCGAAATTTTTGTATCACAGCATTAGGTCTTGGCCCGTTATGTCCCAAACCACTCTAACCCAAAATTGGCCGATTTTGTCCGATTTCAGCTCCTTTTGCCCTAAAAACTTTTTGAATATTTAAATAAAATACTTGCAAGTACGAAAACGCTCGCAAGTACGAAAATATTGTTTTCCGCAGCTAAACAGTTTTCCACTGCCAAACATTTCGTTTTAACAAACGAAAAACGGTTCGTTTAAAAAAACGAAAAACGATGAAAAACGATTCGTTTTAAAAAAACGAAAAACGATTCGTTTTTAAAAAAAAACAGTACGTTTTAGAAAAACGGTTCGTTTGAAAAAAACGAAAAACGATTCGTTTTAAAAAAAACAGTTTGTTTCAAAAAAACGATTCGTTTGAGAAAAACGAAAAACGATTGACTTTAGAAAAACTATTCGTTGTAGAATAGTTGGAATAATTGGTTTTAGAAATACTATTCGTTGTAGAAAAATGGTTCGTTTTAGAAATGCTGTTCGTTTTAGAAAAACTGTTTGTCGCTATTTGGAAAAACTGTTCGTTCGTTTTTTGCCGCCAAACGTTTTTTTCAAACTGTTTGGCGTTTTTGAGCCCATCACTATTATGAACTAGGACAAATTTGCACAATTAAAAACCTAATAAGCTATTTTAGGTATTAACGTAAAAGAGAATTGCAGCAGTTGAAGTATGCCAAGGTTTATTCAGTAGGATCTTCAACCACTTATTCTGTATTATTTATAACTTTCGCTTATGTGTATTTGCACAACTATTCCAAAGAGGTGCACCATAGAGAATCACAAGCTGGATAACTGACTTGAACAAAATTAGTTTATTTTTCACGGATAAAGAAGAGTTCCTATTTATCAGAGAGTAAAGGATGCGGATAAGTTTCGAACATTTTTCAACCACGTAGTCTATATGTGCAGAAAAAGTTAATTTGGAGTCTAATTGTACTCCTAGATATTTTAAGGTTTTGGTCCACTTTATTTCGCTACCCATAAAGTTGAAAGTACGTGGCGGGAAATAACGAGCAGAGCTTCGTTTGGTAAAGAAAATAACTTGAGTTTTGGAGGGATTCACTTTAATTTTCCAGTTGCTATAGTACGAAAGGATATGGTTGTGTTGAATAGATAGGTTACTGACTACCGTACTTTGTTTTACCGCAGATGTGTATATCTCAGTATCGTCAGCGAAGGCTGCGAGAGAGCAGTTGTGAATGGCTGGGATGTCAGAGACGTAGATGTTATATAGGAGGGGGCTAAGACAAGATCCTTGTGGAACACCTGCCCCAATAGATTTTTTATCCGATAAGACATCTTTTACTCTAACTCTAAATACCCGATCACTAATGAAGGATTGAATTATGTGATAAGAAGATATTTCCAGTTGCAGTAGCTTGTATATGAGCTCATTATGCCATACACTGTCGAAAGCTTTTTCAATATCTAGGAGAATCATTCCTGCAGACTCTTGACGATTAAAGGCATTTGTGATGTCAGATTTTACTCGGAATAACTGGTGAACAGTTGAACGATTCTTTCGAAAGCCATATTGAAACTCTGGAATGATTTTGGCTCTATCTGCTTCTTGACATAAGCGAAGAAGGATTATTTTCACAAGCAATTTCCCAATAATTGATAGTAAACTTATTGGGCGAAAACTTTGAGGTAAAGTTGGATCTTTACCTGGCTTAAGTATTAGGCACACAATAGCTTCCTTCCAGGCTTTGGGAAAATACCCAATCTTCAGACAAGTGTTGAAGATTTCACACAACATTAAGATGCCAGATTGTGGAAGGTTTTTTATCATAAGCGGATAAATTTTATCAGCTCCAGGTGACTTCTTGGCTTTTATTTTCTTAAGTAGAGATTTAATTTCTGCTGGTTTGCATTTCAGATCTTCCGTGACTTTGAAAGATGGAGTCATTGAACTGATGGTGTCTTGGGTTGTTTCCTCAAGATCTCAGTAGTTTGAAAGTTTAGAGTTTGACTGGGTGTTGAAGAAATTTTCGGCAAGACAGTTTGCTTTGTCTTCGTTAGTGAACCTGTAGCCTTGGGAAAATTTCAGCGGAGGTAAAGGGTTTCGACCGTTTTTTAGAAGCTTATTTAGATGCCACATCTTTTTGCACTCTGGCTGAAGCTGAAAAAGCATTAGATTCCAGTCTTTGTTTCTTTCGTCATAGATAGCAGTTCGGATTTTTTGTTTAAGCGTTTAACTTGTTTCTTGACATCGGGGTCTCTTGATCTTTGCCAGTGACGTCTTAGTGACATACGTAACGACATACGTTCATTAAATGTTTTATATGTGGGCTTAGATACTGATGTTTGCGGGAAAATTGAACTTTCGGTGTCGATGCTTGAAAGGAGTTGTGCATTGATGAGTTGATGACTACAAGCAGTTCATCAATTGAGCTAGTATGCAGAGGATTTGGAACTTTAAGAGCCTAATCATGAAAGAATTTGTTAAGGCATTTGCAGTATCTTATCCAATTAGTTTTGGGGGTTAGATATTTGCATTTTTCTTCTCTGTTAATTGGTGTACACGACGTCATCGAGAAAAATACGGGGAGATGGGTTGAAGACAGATCGTGTACCGTTACGGGCTGTGCGAAATTCACAACGTCGTTACTAAGGATGAGGTCCAGAGTTGAACATCTTCCGTTCGATGGATAATACTTTGCTTCTGTAGGCGGGTAAACTGCGAAACGAGTTCTATCTATCTCATCAGCTAGTATTCTCCCTGCCTTGTTCGCAGAGAAGCAATTCCAATTTCGGTGGCGCGCGTTAAAGTCTCCACAAAGTAAGACTCGGGAGTATGTTCTTAAAAGATATTTTATATCTTTGCGAAAAGCATCAAGCTTATGAACTTCTAGCTTAGTTCCTGGGAAGTAGGCGACAACAATTTGTGTTTTGTTGCAGGTGAGCTCAATTGCAATGGTTTCTATTACTAATGTTTTTGGTAAAGGTAATAACGTGTGTTTGATGCTACTGTTTATGGGTATTGCTACTCCACCGCCGTTTTGTTCTTTCCTATCGTGACGATATACCACAAAATTATGAAGATAAAGCTTGTCTTTAGGCTTGAGCCACGTTTCCGTTATTAATAAAACGTCTATCTTATTTTTAACTAAAAAGTCTAGAGCTTCTCTTATCTTATTTCTAATGCTTTGGGCATTCCAAAGCACACACCTGACATTCGGTTACTGTTGCTGGCTGATGCTCATTTCGAGATGATCTCACTGTACAAAAACCGGTACGATGACTCGAAGACTGCTTGCAGTTGTTGTTGTTTGGAAGTACACTCAGCAAGTCTGGATATCAGATGAGTTGAGAGCTCGATCAGCTGGTCGCAAGTAAATAAGTCATTGCTCGTGGACATTGGGTTTTGACCATTGGGTTGCGTGGCATTCGGTTGTCGTACAGCATAAGCATAGGATCTTGTCAAGCTGGGTTGACAATTTGTGTTTGAATGTTGCACTGGTGTGCCTGGTTGCGCGTTACGTACCGAGCTTTGTGTAAAGTCGGGAAGTTATTTTCCGAAAGAACAAATTTTTTGGTTGGTAATTTCTTCACTTGTGTCGGTTTTTTGTTTCCATTTTTAGTCAATAGCTTGTACTCTAAAAGTTTCGGGCACTCAGTATATGAGGATAAGTGGTTCCCCCGGCAATTGGCACAACATATTTTATCAGGCTCAGATTTTTTCAACGGGCATGAGCTATGTGCGTGGTTTTCGCTGCATATCGTGCAGCGCACAGCCAAATTGCATGAAGATGAGCCGTCGCCGTATCTTTGACTTCTTGGACACTGTGTAGGGCCCGACCGATTGTTTTTGTAGTAGCGCCAGTTAACCATCACCCTCATAATAGATTTATGTTTTCGTAAATCAGACGTTTTGATACATGATTTGCGATCGAAGTAACGCAGATATACAGCATGATCTGCGTGACGCCGTTTTTCAGGGTCAATTTGAATAATTTTAACGTCGACGACGGGAATATCATTTTCAATCAAATATTTTTTGAGTGTATTAGTGTCCATAGGAAACAATCCCGATAGAATTACTTTGATAGGATGGTCGTCCGCAAGTCTATGCGTGAAAAACCGAACATCCTTTTTCACAAAAAAATCACATGCCTTTTTGAACTCTTCAAGCGACTTTAAAAATAATTTTTTACCGGTGGATGTTAGCTTCAGGCTATAGTCGTCGATTTTCAATGCATTCATTAGCACTTCAATAGTTGCTCGATCTAGATCGGTAAATGTAATTGGAGGTATTCTCAACTTTCGCTCTGGTGAGTAAACCGGTTGTGTTTCCATGCAGTCTTCGTCATCGAGGTGCTGTAGCGGTGAAAAATAGTTACTGGACCGGGATGCTGCCATTGCTTTGAGAAATTTTTTGTTTTCCTGAATTAAATCTGAGGAGTCATCTGGTCTCCTCTTGGTTGATTGTGCACTTAAGGAAATGTTTTAGCACTTTAATAACTTTGGTTTATTAGATTTATCACGTTATTGGTTATTGATAGCGAAAGAAAATTTTACTCGGTACACTATAGGCTGTACGACACTTCTATATGCTTCGACGTTCTACCGCGAACTCAAAATAAGATTATGCTTCTAGGGTTAATATCATTAAATCAATCTATGTTTGATTCTATTCTGATTTTGTTAAAGCATGAGGAAAACCAATCCAATTACATTATCATAGGATAAATGATTCTTGCTGCCCGTTACTTTTTTCTGTCTAAATCTGTGCTGTGTTTTTAATATGCATGCTGTACCAGGAAGGTCAGGTCAGTCTAAAACTGAGCAGATTGCGGGCTTGGGATGCGAAAAATATTAGGGCCTGATCTGAATCAATTTATTGTACTGGCCTGAATCAATTTATTGTATATTCGTGTTTTGCAAGGATCTGTTCAGAAGTGTAGAAGTTGCGATGTGGAAGATTTTGAAAATTTCAAATAATTTTCAACCGCTAGAGCGGAGATCAACTTTAATTTGACACAAAACTGAGGTAATGCAAAAATAGTTTACACCTTCAAATAAAAAAGTAAGTATTTGATTGCTCACGTTTCTCTCAAAAAATATTTTATTCATGAAGAATAACACTGTACTAATAGTTATAAACATGTCCTGATTAAATACGATATATTATTATTTTATTAAACTATAATGAATTTCTTTAAAATATTACCAAACTTCTGTTGGAAACGAAAATTTGGTTACCTAAAATTAATTATCCTTTTTTCTCAAAATTCTGACTGCACTGCAAATCATCGCTTTCGATGGAACCATTCATGAACGCATATTTCCATTTCTTTAGAGTATATTAAACCAGTGCGACAGGATTTATGTATAGCGTGGAAGCCATTCCTTTTTTCCAGGCAGAAATAATAATTTCGGCGGTTGTGCGGATCCGGGAACGTTCCTTTCTCGGTACAGCGAAAAGGAGCTACGTTCTGAGCTCGTGGTCCCGCATCAATTTCGCACGGGTGATACGACTGATCTACGCAAATACCATAATTCCTCGCAAATACGTATCCAATAGGGCAGCTATTTTTCTGGCTGATCATATTTCCTTCGCCATTAAAGATGCAGGTGAAGAAACTGCGACAGTTGCTGGGATCAGGATGTTGGCCAGGCGATATGCACTTGAAACTGGACGATATGGCAAACAACTGAGGCTTGGGTGTGTCACAAGAGTAAACCGTTTTTTTAGTGCAAATTCTCAACGAGGGGAAGTAGTTAAGATCGTAGGGGCATTGCAAGTGAACTGCAATGAAACCACCATATCCATCGTTAGCACAATAATAGTACTTCTGGCAGTTGACGGGATCGAGGAATGTGCCGGCGGACTTACAAATATATGGAGTTGGCTGAATATTGTTTTGAGTGGGAACATTTTTTGCGGGAGCAAGCGGTAGTCTTGGTTCTTCACACAAACGCCGCTTTTCATCAAACACTTGATTGCTTCCACATTCAAATATAAGTGGAACGTATCCTTTTGCACCGTCAGAAATACATAAGTAAAATATACTGTTGTTCGATGGATGAGCAAAGGTTCCAGCCTTGGGACAAACAAACGATTTCGACACAAGTATCTCAGCACTTTGAGCTTCAGGCGTTACTATCGTAGTCTCTTCGGAGGTTGTTGATTCATCAAGTGTGGTATGATCCGTTTTCTCTGTCGTTGATGATTTTTCGGACGAAGTGACTTCCGGCGAGGTTTGAGCCGGCGTACTTTCAGTAAGCTCACTGGTGGATGTGGGCTTCTCTGATGATGAGTGCTCTACCCCTGGAGTTGTTGTTTGACCCGTTGTCGGTGCAGGTTCTGAGGACGTATTTTCTGGCTGAGTTTGCGTTTCAGTAGGTGTACTTTCAGCAGGCTTACTGCTGGATGTGGGCCCCTCTGATGATGAGTGCTCTACCCCTGGAGTTGTTGTTTGATCCGTTGTTGGTACAGGCTCTGACGACGTATTTTCTGGCTGAGTTTGCGTTTCAGTGATCTCAGTCGTTTGTTCAGAAGTAGCTGGTCGCCCAGTGGATGTATGTTCTGTAACTGTGCCGGACGCAGTTGTCGAAGGCGGTTCTGTTGATGATGTTTCTGTTGCAGTTGAAGCTCCGGTAGACGTAGACTCCGGCTTCTCGGATGAAGTATTGTCAGTTGTTGTAGATGGTGTCACTTTGGTTGTTCCTGATGAAGATGATGATGTTCCTCCTTCTGTAGAGCTTTCACTTCCTGGTTCGGTAGCTGTAGTTGTTTCTGTTACTGCTTCAGTAGAAGTAATTATCCCTGATGTACTTGTTGCTTCACTAGTGGTTGAAGTTCCCGGTGGTGAACTTGTTGTGGTCTCTTTAGTTGTTAGCTCTTCAGTCGTTTCTTTTGGAGTTGAACTGCTTTGCTCGGTTTGAGTAGATGTCTCTTCAGGTGGAATAGTTTCAGGTCGAATAGTGGTTGTTACTTTTTGTGGTTTTGCACAAAATCTATACTCTGGGTAGAACACCAAGTCCTTTCGGCATTCGATCAAAATCGGAAAGAATATGCCCGTTCTAACATCTTGTGACACACAGAAATAAAAAGTTGTCCTATTGTCTGGGTTCTCGTAGTATCCTGGACCTGGGCATTCAAATTGAAAAGGTGGCTTCTTCGTTGGTTCACTTGTTGAGTATTCTTCGGAAGTAGTGATAATTGGCGGTTCCTCAGAGCTGGTTGTTGTGGTGGACTCTTCTGTGCTGGCAGTTAATGTCGGCTCTGATGTTGTCAGCATCGATACGCAGAACTTGAGTGTCTTGTCAAACACTTGGTTATCCCTGCATGGCATTAGGAGTCCAATGTATGAGTTGTCACCATTATCGAGGCATACATAAAAACTGGTGTTATTCTGTGGGTTTTCAAACGTGCCACTCGATTTGCACACAAATGGGCCTACTGTTGTTGAAGGAGTTTGTGTTGAACTTGTTTCTCCAGGTTTTGTTGTCTCTGTTGTAGTCGGTTGTTCAGTTGTAGGTGATTCTGTCGAAGGTTGTTCCGTTGATGATGGTGAGCTTGTTGGTTTTTGGCTCGTAGCTGGTTCAGTGTTTGTAGTTGATTCTTCAGCGGTGCTCGATTGCTCTGTAGTAGATGTCACCATCGATGACGTCGTTGTTGATTGTTGTGGTTGCTCAGTTGTCGTGAGAATTGCCGGATCGAGACAAACTTTTAAGTTTGTATCGAAAGTCATGTTACTTCTACAATTCAATAGTTTCAAAAGATAGGAGTTGCCATCGGGGATACACAGATAGAACGTTTTCTTATTGTCAGGATTAGGGAAACTTCCAGAGCTCTCACAAACGAATGGTTTACTTGTGGCAGGTGTGGTTTGTGAAGTTGTTAAGGTAGGTTCTGCTGAAATGGGAGTGATAAAGCTTTAAAGCGTTTGAATGTAAAATCTTACCTGTTGAGCTTGATCCAGTTGTCGATTCATCTGTTGTTGTGATGATCTCTGTAGCTGTGGAGCTAGTCTCGGTACTAGGAATCTCTGTCGATGGACTAGAAATTTCAGAGGTTGAAGAAACTTCAGGTGTAGTACTTATTGTTTCAGTTGAACTGGAGCTCTCAGTAGTCTGAGTGACTTCAGTAGTAGAACTGCTCTCTGTGGTTGGACTTGAGGTACTTTCTGTCGATTCTTCGATAGTGGTTTCTTCAGTAGTAGATGCTTCGCTGGGTGTAGTTGGTTCTTCTGTAGTTGTTGCTTCAGTTGAGCTTGACACTAAAAGAAGTCAGATATAAGAGTATGAGCACTTGGTTTATTAAAAAAGCAATCTGAAAATAGTACTAGAAAACCTGAGAATAGTTTTTCAATAGTTTCAATATTTTGACCATTTTAATTTTTCGAGCGTAACTGCAGTCTTGTTTTTAAATTTTCAAGAGTGGAAGTCAACTTTTCAATGACTCTATTGGTATTATCGTTGTTTCATTGTAATGGCAAGCAAAAGAAAAATCAGTATCAAAATTAGGCATTTTATTGCTTAGCAGATCAATAGAGTGATATGCTCAGCATGTCAGTGATAAAATTGAAGAAAAAAGTTTTCCAAATAGTTCGTTTTGCTCATTGGGAGTTATTACACCTAAAGGAAATACGCGGCAGCTCAGAAATTAGGAAATCAAACACATGAATTGTTCGAATGCACCAAAATATTTTTTTGGGACATAATCACACAGAACCCAAAAAAAGCTGTGTCTAATGACTTTGAAAAAGGAGCAGAACATCTCAAGGTAAGTTAAACAAAAAAAGTAGAACTCTAAATTGCTCTAGTTCAATTTAGAGCAGGCTCATGCAACGCGAATCAGAGCAACTTCGGGCAAGTTAGAGCAACCGAATTGCTTGTGAACCCAATTTTCCTCAAATATATCAACCTAACTTAACCTAGAGCTGCTCATTAAACACAGCTAATAACGTTTTGGCACTTCAAGACATTTGTTTTTATTTTAATGAAATATTAAAATATCTTACCCGTTGTTGTCACTTCTGGCTCTGTAGAAGTGTTTTCCGCTGTTGTACTCTCTGCTGTTGTTGTCTCCTGTGTTGTTGATGTTACATCAGTCGTTGAAGATGATTCAGTAGAGGTTTCACGTGTTGTCGACTCTTCAGTGGATGATTGCTCAGTTGTTGATTCTTCTGTCGTAGACGTTTCTGTGGTAGATTGTTCTGTAGTTGGTTCTTCTGATGTTGTCTCTTCAGTAGTAGAAGATGTCGAAGCCTCAGTTGTTGACGTTGGTTCTATAAGTTACCATTATAATATGGATAAGGATTTTGGCACTTGAACTTAAAATCTGGGCTACAAACCGCTGGTGGTTTCGCTAGTGGGATCATTTGTCGTTTGGCTTGTTTCCTCAGAGCTTGACGAGGGATCATTAGTAGTAGATGTTGTTGGGTCTTCAGTAGTTGGATCGGTGGTTGGGTCTTCTGTAGTTGTTGTTGTATCTGTTTGAAACAATAATATTTGATAGTGAAAAAGCTAAAAAATTGTGTTAAAAGTAAAAACTGAGTACAACATCATTATAATTTTTTGTTAGTAAAGGGTTCTTGGTTCTCCTTAAGATGAAAATAATATGTTAGTTAAAAAAATATGTACTCATAAAATGTACTATTACTTTTAATGGGAAAGTATAACGAAAACGGGCTTTTAAATCAATAAAATATGTATATATTTATAAAGACAAGCGCAATCAACGAAATAGTTCCAGGAATTCTTTAGCGCAAGTTTAAATGCAAATTTGTAGCCATTGCTTTAAAATTCTCTGTTCTTGTCTATCGATCCAAACTTGAATCGTACTTTGAGCTAGAGTGGATAAGAAAGCAAATGTGAATACAAATGAGAACAAATGTTCATTTTATTTCGTTGCAGTAGCTTTTTCAGTAAAGACCTCGAATATTTGATTTTTAAACATAACCCAGAGGGCATAGTCTCTAAATTCTATCGTTTGAGACGTTATACCTGTTTCTTCAGCTATTTCCGTATGGGGTGGAGTATGTTCAGTTGGGTCCGTTGTTTTTTGTTCCTGATCAGGATCCAGTGTAGGGTTACCTCGCGGACAGTTATAAAATTGTGGCGTTACGCAGGTTGATAGTTCCGGCATAAATATTTCTCCATTTGGACATACTTTTGGAACTGCTGTCAGAGCTCCGTCTTGCGCGACACACTGATAGTATCCTTCACAATCCGGCGAACTTGGGTCTTCATAAAGACCAGTCGCTTCACACGTAAACTCATCATAATCAGCACTGGTTGCTAACAAGGCTCGGCCGAGATTCTGATTAAATTCACACTTCTGACTACTTGGGTCAAACACTTGATTTTCACTGCACTTTCTGTTTTTTGCTTCATAGACACCTGACTTAGTTTCGGTGCACTCAATATACTTTCGCGGATTGTTGGTTAATGGATGTGGGAAATTCCCCAAACTAGGACACTTAAGCAATGTGGCTCTGGTCGCGCTACGTCCATTGGTTAGTGTGATAACAACACTTAAAACTAAGATCGCTACGCGCATTGTACTGATCGATGAACTGGGCTACATTAATATTTAAATGAATGAAGTTTTGACAACTACCGACAACTTGCGACCTTCTTCCGTCAACTGTTCTACAATCAAAATCTGATTCCCCTTTATATATAGAGATCGAAGCTTCTGCATTTTATCTTCGATCTCTGTTTGAAAAACCAATTTTTCCAAGTGAGTTTGATAAGGTTGGCGATGAGGCCGCTGACAAGGCCTATCGTTCTATCTAACCAGGTGTTTTACAATATTGGTTTTGATGAGACTAATGAACCTGTTTATTTGGCCTGCCACTAGTGTCGTAATGTAATTTTGGTGAAGCAGAATGATATTATTTGATTTTGTTCAGTTAAGTGGAACTTTAATGTTATCAAAACATGAAGATTGAATGCCTATGGAATAACTCACAGCTTATCAATAAGCCTTTGGCATAACATAAGACATATATCCCATTTATGATTGGAGAAAAGGAAAGATGGATGTCTGAATTATTTTTGAATTGGACTTAGGCCTTTCATCTCATCACTTGTTTCCATTGAGAATCAGTTGCAACTCGACTTAAACATGAAACTGCGCTGTTAAAAGAAAAACTTTTGAATGTATATTTTATAGAAAACTTTTTAAGGTATTTTTTAACAACCTTTAAAATTCAGAAAGAAGTAGAAAACTTAGTTGATATTTGATAATTTATATGATATTTGATAATTTATATAGATTTAATCTCAAAAAGGAAAAAAAAATGAATCCATAACTGATTCATCATCTCGAACATTCATCAGCTGTATCCTTACTGTCATTAGCAGGAAAACGACACTTTTTTGCCACTGTACTTTATGTAACAAATTTCGAAAGTGACAATTGAGGTATGTCAGCTATCATCAAAATTTTGTTATCCTTTACTCTTTGGTGTCGAACAGTTTAGATACATTCAGGTTAGGGATGTTCGATATATATCGATATTTAAGAAATATCGATATTTGACTCCCGATATATCGAATCAACCCGATATAATCGAATCCTCAGATATCGATTATTATAATATCGATATATTATCCGATACAAGAATATCGTATTGTGCTTGCAAACGAGTTGGTCAACAGTTTTTCGTGTCGCGACGCGAGCTAACCGCTGGTGAAGCAAAAGAAGAGAACGAAAAGAAGCAAACCATTCAAACCAGTCTGTTTGCTTTTGTATTGTTTTCTAATTAATTGGATCGTGTCCACCTCGTAAATTGACAAAACTTAGGTTTATGTTTTTTTAGAGATTGTGAAGGCTTCTCGGTGATTGGGTGGTTTCAGTTTACTCAGGTAATTGAAAGTACTTTAAATAATTAATTCAAATTAATTAACTTTAAAAAAAAACTTGGTCTTACGATAGAGATAGTGAGCCGTGTGTATGCGAATTTTAGAAGTTACAACCAAAAGCTCGTAGAAATTAGGTAGCGGAGAAACCAAAGGGAATATCTGAATTAGTAAATCTCTCGATTTGTTCTATTTATAGATTTTATCTTTGCATCCGCGATTTAAGGAACTTCATTTTGAAGACCAACCAGCTTGTTCGAATGCCATACTTAAAATCAAAGAACTATTGAAAAATATCAGCAAGATGAATTATGTGTAGCTGCGGGATCAGACTCGGATGGCTCAGACAAAACTCAGTCCGAATTTAGTTTCTGGAGCGATCATCATCATTTAGTTCAACAAAATTGAAAAACAAATAACACTGATGAAAGCATCTCAGACGAATTATCTCTGTACATGAGGGCTCCAGTTAGCAGATTAAATGAAAGCCCTTTGGCATTAATTTTCTACAGACAACGATTTCGAAGCCGATATGGCTAAGTCTTCATTGTGGGTGGGGGTTAGGAAACGTTAAGTTCAGAAATGAATACATTCATTATGAGTCTAAGAATAAATATATTTTTTCACATGTTAAGATATTGCAAGACTGTAGATATGACCTTATCCTTGTCCCAGAATATTTGATATTTTCCTTTATAATATTTTGTTGTATCATAAAATCTATTTACTTTCTTTATCCCCCTTTAACTGATAATTCGAGATGAGCCAGTCCATTATAAAATAAATATCTTTACTTTCATGAGCAAAATTTGACCGCTGCGAAGAGAAGTCAAAGCAATGATAGATGATGTGGACAAATATTTCCCTTTGATCTCTTTGTTTCAAACCAGAGTTCAAAGCAAATTTCAAATTTAACTAATACTATTTTTCATTTATTCTATTTGGATGAATATTGCTAAGTTAAGGAATGTGGAATTTAACCCAAGGATATTTTCTGCTTTTTTATCCAGTAGTAGTAGTAAGCTTCATATTTTGCCAACCTGTGTACTTTTCGAAAATTTTCGAGAAATTTCATAATTTATGTGCTCATTCTTTGGAATAATGACATACTTTATCTGAACGAGCATTTAAATTTTATTGTGGCAAATATTCACGAGAAAAGTATACATAGAAACAATATCAACCCCGTATATTTAGTGAGTAATACCACCTAACTAAACCAACCAAAGGCCCAACGCAATAAAGAAAATAAATTATCCAATATATATATTACTTTTGATTCGATTTCGATATATCGAAAAATCGATATTTACATTTCGATATATCGCAAACTATCGATATAGAGTTTCGATATATCATATCGAAAAAAATATCGATATATATTTTAAATGAACATCTCTAATTCAGGTACCCTTCTAATTCTATCAACAATTTGCGAAAATAAACAAGCATATAGGTTGGATTATGACCATTATTCAAACATAAATATGATATCGTTTAAGAACTGTTTAAACCTATGTGGATGAAAGTGCTTTAAAGTACGCAAACAAACTTTGTAATATTTGCCATCTAATCTCTTGAAATTTTTACGTTTTTCTTTTTCGAGAGCTCGCGATCAAATATTCAGATCCATAAAGAAATGCATGGTTTATATTGGTATTAGGTACGACTAAGTCTGATAGAAGTTTAATGTGGCTGTGGTGTGGTCTTGGAATAGATTAAAACGAAATTCAGATAGTCGATGGACCTTACTGTAAAAAATAATTAATAGGAAAAATTAGTACAGGACTACCAGCTATGCTAACTTGTGCTAATTTCATACTAAGAGATGCTATCATTAGATTTTCAGATGATATTGATCTCCTGAATAAGCAACAAATGTTTCAATTTCCAAAGTGTTCATTCATCAAATAATAGGCTATTTAAAAACACATTTTAAATTAAAAAAAAAACCCTAGCGCTTTAGAACCGCCAGAAACATTTATGTTCGAAAAACAGTAGAATATATGCCAAAAAAATATAAAACCAACCATAGCTGGCAGCCCTATTATTGTTTTTGCACCCAGATTTCTGCTGAGTATTGTCTGCAATAAGTTTAATTTGGCATGTGAGTTTCGTTATGATTCCATGACTGCACTAGAATCTATAGGGCAAAAGGCTTCATTTTCGTGAGCGAATTTTATAAATTTCAGACACCAAAATTACCATAGTTTGCAGCTCCAACTTAATTTTTCTATCAAATTTCAACGAAATGTGGTTTAGAGGAAAACTCAGCCGTTGTGTGAATTTCGTCAAAATCTAGGGACTGAATCAGAATTTATAGGGTCAAAAATAGTTATTTGGCATAGAATAGCTCAAATTTCAAAATCGCTTCGATCAGACCTGGTCCTAATTAAGGTCAATAAATTTTGTAAATTTCAACTGTATCTGATTATTGGGCCGTGAATTCCTGTGAACAGAATTTTTTGATGCTAAAAATATAGGTGAAAATGTATGGGAAAGAGCTACTGTTCTTGTTCGACATGGTTTCTCCAAAGTTTAGACAGAGCATAAGATTTGTCTATGAGTTGCTTTTTTTCTTAAAAGAGAAAATATTTCATTAGAGTTGATGGTTTATAGGCTTTCACTTTCAGCATCTGCCGTAGTTAAATTTGCTTCGAACAAATGGCGCCCAACGTGGGTTTTCATCAAATTTTTTGTTCTTTCGCGTCAAATTATCAATTTATTTTTGTGACTGAGAGGTCTTTGACTGACTGATCAAACTCAAATTGAAAACATGTATAAAACCAAGTTTCTAGCTCTTGACAAAGCGTCCCAAAACGGAACGATCTCAGGGTCTGCGACCTTAGCAATATATGATTTTTTCTTCACAGCGTCTTTGCTGATAGTATTGATCTATTTTTCTAAAGAGGCTTTTTGGCTGAAGCTAAAATGTAATCTTACTTAAATACTGGATAATTGTTGTAAAGAAAAGGTCTCGAATAAATTTTTAAAGCTTGGCTTTCGATTTGCGGTGGTTTGAATTAAAATTTTTTAATAACAATTAATTCAGTTTATTGTGCTTATACTGTATGTCTGTCAACAGTTTACGTAGCTCTCGTATTCGTACGATCGTTAATATGGAAAACTTGGTACATAAACTGAAAGTATACTCAATGAGCTATGAAATGGCATACTCATATGCTTTGAAGGTCAAAATTAAGTTTTCTAAATTTCTAATAAGAGTTTGAAAAATATATTAAATTTTTCTTACTTGATTCTGGAGTATTCAATAACTCGAAAGTAATAAAATGTAGAAAGAACATTCATGCTTATGCCTAGTACTATACTCTTCGCAAAACGAATTCAACGGTCAAATCCCATACAAAAAGAGCTTTAATGACGAATTGAAAAGCTCTTTTTGTATGGGATTCGACCGTTGAATTCGTTTCGCGAACAGTATAGTACTAGGCATTAGTAGGGTAGTACAGCACTCACATATCTTTGCCGCACTGGAAAGCTCTCAATGCATCTGTGCGTATTGCTCAGCGTAGACGTAGTAGCCCAGCGAAAAATGCTGCTAAAAGGCCAAAACACAGATCTACGAAATTTTCGAAGGAGGCGGCAAAGTTCTATGTAGAATTTCGTATTTGAATATGGTGAACCACATTGCAGCGAAAATTTCGCTATCAATCCACTGACGAATGACAGTTACATTAATGGCGTCAGCCAAAGGACCAATCTATTTAATTTTTACTAATGTTCGAAGAACATTAGTATTAAAATCGATTCGGCCAAAAATTCATATTTCCATACATATATATATATATATATATATATATATATATATATATATATATATATATATATATATATATATATATATATATATATATATATATATATATATATATATATATATATATATATATCTATATATCATCAAAAAATTTCAGTGAGATAATCTCAGGAACGCGCCATCCGATTGAGCTGAAACTTTCAGGATACATTAGTGTATATGCAGAATAGGTCCAGGTCTCACTAAATGTCAGTTATTGTTACCCTTTTGGCGCCGGCGGCCATTTAAGTGATATTTTTAACATACCTAAGTTTTCGCAAAAATAAAGTTGACGAAATAAATTTCGAACGTGTTTTTTATGTGAATCGGATAATGTTTTGGAATTTTTTAACCCTATGTGTGCGCTGGGTGCCTAAAAAGAGAACGGGAAAATTTGAAAATTTTTAAATTGCGATAACTTTTGGCAGAGCTATTCAATCATTACGCAATTTTCAGAACATATTTGTATTATTTAGTTGTAGATTTGTGTAGCTTTCAATGAGCGTGCTGGCAACCCTGTAGCTAAGGCAGGCACTGAAAGTGAAAACCTCCAAATCATCGTCTCTCTTGAAAAAATGCCGTCTCTTCAAAAAAAAGCCTTTCATATGTAAATCTTGTGCTTTGTTTACATAGACAAAAAATAAAATTTGATATGGTATAATGGGCACGCCTGGTAACCCTTGCCCAATTTACCTATGTTTTTAGCATCAAAAACTTCTGTTCACGGAAACTCACGATCCGATGAGCAGAATTAATTGAAAATTGCAGAATATATTGGTCTTAAGTAGGACCAAGTCTGATAGAAGTGATTTTGAAATGCAAGCGATTCTCTGCCAGTGGTGCCATCTTGAAAAATCACTAAAAAAGATAACTGCTTTTAGCCCTATAAATTCTGATTAAATCGTTAGATTTTAACGAAACTCACACAGTAGCTGGACCTTACCTCAAACCACGTTTGATAGAAATTTGGTTGAAAAATTCAGTTGGAGCTCCCAGCTATGATAATTTTGGTGTCATAAATTTGAAAAAAAAAATTTGGAAGTGAAAACATTCAAACCATCGAATATCCTAAAAAATGTCTGTTTCTTACAATAAAACCAATCTGTATACAAATCTTATGTTTTATTTACACGTTCAAAGTAAAACTTTGAAAATTTCATATCGGACAAGAACGGTAACCCTCTCCCAGTTAACCTATATTTTTAGCATCAAAAACTTCTGTTCACGGGAACTCACGAACCAATAATCACATTCAGCTGAAATTTACAGAATGCATTGGACTTAAGTAGGACCAGATCTGGTAGAAGCAATTTTGAATTGAGGGCAACTCTGTGCCAGTGGTGCCATCTTGAAATATTACAAAGAAAAAAAACTGCTTTTTGCGCTATGAAATGTGAATACGTAACCAAATTTTCATGAAATTAACACAGTAGCTGAACCTTACTTTAATCTCTGTTTGGTGGAAATTTGGTTGAAAAAATTGATTGGTGCTGCCAGCTATGGTAATTTTTGGTTCTCTGGTTTTGAAAATTCGTTCAGGAAAATAAAACTTTTTGCCCTATAGCTTCCAGTGCAGTCATGAAATCAATACGAATTTCATACAATTAATGAAACCTATCATAAACATTATTCAGGCCAAATTTGGTTGAAAATCTATGATAGGGTTGCCAGCTATTGTTGGTTTTGTGTTTGATTGCAATATCTTTATTAAGCGGTTTTATCGTAGAATTTTCAAATGGTAATGATATTGTAGTGACAGTAAACAGCAAATATTAAGTTTTCGATTATTTGAAAAAAACTCGCTACAGGTAGCCCTAATTTTTTTTAGACTCCTATAACTTCGAATGTAATATAACAACGTGAAGCAGATGTGATATATTCTTGGCTTTGATACTGGCAGAAGGTTGCCAGCACGAATCGGTTGTGCTACTTTTGTATCAATAAATGCTTACAATTAGTATTCATACCGGAAACATTTACAATCAAAATAAATAACCGATGTTTCAATTCCCAAAGTTCTGCAAATTTTTCGGATCGCAGCCCCAAACACCAACGTCAGTTACAGTGCTGCTCAAGAAAATGCTCAGTTTTCTTAATTGATATTATATGAGATGCTGCTTTCAAAATTATGTGAAATAAGCAACTGATAACGAATATAATTAACACGTGTTTTGCTCTCATAAACGTTGAAATTCATGCCAGTGGTAATATCTGAAACCTTCCACCATATGAGTTATAATGCATTCTTGAGACCAAAGTAAAACGTGGCGTTTGAAACAGTTTGGCCGTAATAAGCAGCTCATGTGGTGGAATATGCACTCAACTACTTCTACTGTTCTTCGAACATTAGTGTTTCTAGCGGTTCAGGTGTGCTAGAGTTTTTTTTATTTAGTTTTGCTAGATCCTGTTCAACGATGGTTTGGTTGGCTTATCACAATACATATCAGCCATCGTTTGTCTATACCACAAGACCAGTCAACCTAATTCAAGCAGACTTAATTTAACCTAGTAGTGATGTCAACCTGCGGTTGCTATCGCCGCTAGCAAAACGAAAAAAATTAGAAATTCGGCAAATTCTGACGCTTCGAAAATTTCGGCCACCGACAATGTGGGCATTACCTTACTAAACAGTGTATTTTAATTTTTTGACAGCGGACTTTCTCCGCCCAGTGCGATATTTTGCGGTATATTTGCCTGATACATTCCATTTGCAAACTCAAAAGCTGCGCCGAAAAACAAAGCGATGGCTTCGCTCATGCAGTTTAGCTCTCCAACTGTGGTTTTCATAAAAAGCTATATGACTCACCCTAGACAATAGGCGCGTTTTTTTGCTCCTCTATCCAGCAGAGAACAGATTATACGCATTGAAAACAACAACACTCCTATACCAGTGAATTCACTAGTACAGATATTCTATTCCTCATTGGTAGTTCTTTTTTCTATCAGCACATTCTATACTTCAGCACGTGAAATACCTATGACGAATACAATTTCTGTACTAGTGAATTCACTGGTGCAGGAGTGTTGTTGTTTCCAATGCGTATATCCTATTCTCTACTGGATAGAGGAGCGAAAAAACATGCCTATTGAGTGCGTTTTTTTACTCCGATACAGAACAGAGTAAAACTATGTCAGTATTAGCGAATGCACTGCTGTTTTGTACTAGATCGCTGTTTTTGCGGCATAGTTCTATTCTGTTCTGTATCGGAGCAAAAAAAACACGCACGTGTTAGTTGGGTTTTTTTGCTAATTGGCTCTTGTTGGGACTAGAATCTTTTTTTCCATACCTAACTTTCAATTTTACTGTCAGATTTGTGCCGGAAAAAAATCACTTTTTATTTTTTGAGTCCGCCATTTTGTTATTTTCTGATAAAATTAAATAATCTTGGTTTCAACGATAACAATAATTTTCTATGTTAATAATCAACTCGATTTTTTTATTTCAGGTGTCCTCAAGAGCCAAAACCACCGATGCCGGCGTCTACTTTGACTAATAATATTAATAACTTTAGGCCGATCAGCTTAACTTCGTTTATGTTGAGAGACTTGTTGAACAACACATACACACTGGGGTGCTTAAGTTTAACCCCTTGAATGATGGGGTCTTTGACTGTGTGAACTTTGTTGAGTAATGCAAAGCTGAGAAAGCTCATGGCGTGGATGGCGTCTTAGTTAGATGGATACACGCCATGCTGACGCAGAGATTGTAGCTAGATCTAACTACTACTTAAGAACGGAGGCGGCAAATGGATGTCCTCAACGGGGTGCCCTATTACTACTCCTGTGGAGCATACTTGTTGACTCCCTAATAAACGACCTACAAAAAGAACGGCTGTACGCGCAAGCTTATGCTGATGACTTGGCAACACTAGCAGCCAGTATGAATGTGAATGAATGTGGTATGTAGAAATGGATCTAATAGCATCTAATTGACGGTTAGTCTTCGACGCCCGCATAAACAGTGAACCTTGGTAAGACAAAGCTTGTTTTGTTTACAAGCAAAAGAAAACTGAACGAGCTAGTGCTTCCAAATATGAAAGGTGTAAATTTTAAACTTTCAGATGAAGTCAAATATCTTGGCTTAATCTTGGACAACTCTTACTTTAAACCCTCAAGGGCAGTGCAAGAGAGTTTTTGAAACCACATGGGGTATAAAGCCGCATGTAGTTATGTGGATCTACATACCAATCATAAAGCCGATGATCACGTACGCATCCACGGTGTGGTGGACTATTGTGAAGCTGTTGTATGCTCGTAAGAAGTTAGGCACGCTTCAAAGGACTGTGTGACTGGATATCGGTGGTACCATGAGTACTACTCTCTGTGTCTCCTCTGTATCGCCTCTCAATTTGCCTCCTCTTGACATTTAAATTCAGAGTGTGACGAATCAGCTTGGCCTATGGGTAGGAAGTGAGGAGGTGGGCATTGCTCTATGAAGGGTTCAATGCGTGAGATCTCCTCAACCCTCACTATGCCTTCGGAAGAAATGAAATGAAATTACTGAAGCCATTGCAAAGCAAGGTTCGAGGCTTCCTCTACAGGGCCTTGAACCCACCTTGGGTGCGTCGACCGCATCTGCACATGCCATTCTTCGGAAGTGGGTAGCTGGTGTGCACAAAGGTAGATAGATGACTTCTGAAGTGCCTAGGGACACACAGGTTTTCTTTTCAGAGCCCAACCATGCGACTGCGGGATTCCTGCTCAACAAGAGCAGAAAAGTTTGTAGAGCCATGGCAGCGTACTGAGTGGACACAAATGCTTAGCACGTCGTACGTTCCAAATAGGTGTTACACAGGATGTTCATCCTGCCTAGAAGAGGCTGACTCTGCGGAACATTTCCTCTGTGAATACTCTAGGCTGGCACGTCTCAGACATCAATGCTTTGGTTGGGATGTAGCGTGTATGAAGAAGATAGCCTCTTTTCTCCTATCATTTTATTAGTAAGCCTGTGAAGCTAGGGTAGGCAGGAGTCTGAGTACAATGGGTCATTTGGCCTGAGTGCGTAGAGGTGCCAGGCGCGTCTCCCTCAACCCACACACACACGTACACACAAAATAATAATAAAACGATGTAAAGCTAACTAAAAAAATATATATTTGTATTCTTAAGATGTCAATATTAATAAATAAAAAAATCAAAACCCTTGAATTTTATTTTCCATTAAAAATTAATTTGGGAAAATTGCATAAAAACCTAGACTACTATCTTAATATATTACAGCTGTTAAATTACTTAACAACTTGCCGGACGAGCTTAAAACTAAACATTACTTGAAGTCAGATAAAACATGCCCTTCCAAAATTCAACTTTCAGGTTTAAAAAATAGCTATTATTGAACTTTTGTATTTTATTGCACAAATATTTCTGATAGCATTTTTATTTTAATGGAAGCTGCAATTCTTCTATAGCTAACTTTTGTGTGTTCATCCCCTTTTCGCAGCGAAGAAATATATTTTTGCTTTTTAAGACAAATATGACAAAATGTATTGTAGAATCTTGCAGTTTCGAATAATTGGTATTTTTCGCACATTCAAATAAGTGCTCTGTTTGGAGTTTGACAGCAGGTTAAAGATAAATGTAATAATTTTTTTAAAAAAAACTTTGTGTGTCTTTCTTTCTTACCGAAATTTTTAAGTGATTCCTAGTATTAAATCGAATATGAATCATTTGTATTTCCCATGAGCAATCAAAATCACCAATTGATTTCAGCAAATAGATAGAAACAGAAAATAGTAGCATTGAACTACGAAGATATTGCCATATAAAAAAATTTAACGCTTATTCATAAAATTCCCCATTGGTTTCAACTCTACCAAATTGAAACTGTTTTTTATTTTCCTATCACATATAAGCGTCGAACAATCGCTTACACCGGACGAAGAATTTCACTACAATCATTTTCGAAACATTGAATTCAGTGATATTGATTAAATAGATTATTTCTAACTACTGATTCCAGTAGGAAAATTCCCACGAGTAGCTGGCTACTCCATCTAGTGATAATTTTTGATTTATGGAAAATATCCTGTAAATATGTATATTTGAAACATGCTATCTATACGAAAAATACATACAGTACAGTTGTAAATATCTTTGCTTGAACCAATAATCAATAGATTGCTTAATTACTGTAAAGAAATCAGATAGATTTCAAATGGAGTTAGTAAACTGGAATGTATCTTTAACAATAAGAATACAGACAAAACATTTCACTCCTGAGTACACACATTTATTGGAAGGCTTGGACTCGATTATCACCTACTTATCGCCTTCTTAGATGATCTGATTCGAGGATCGATTTGACTCAGTCTCAGCTGGACTGGTAGTTTGGCTATAATTGCTGTGTAGAATTATTCTGTTTACATGATCAGAATCTCTTCTTTTTTTTCAAGATACAAAATATAATAATACCTTTTTGACCATACGTCCCGCTTTAAGCGGGACTATCCCGCTTTCAAGCTGGCTGTCCCGCAGTCCCCAGCGAGAGCAAAAATGTCCCGGTTTCGCAAACATACCAAATCTCCAAACGATATAATTTATTATAGACCAACCTACCTATATTTATTGCATACGCAACGCAACGGGGAGGAAGCGCGGGCGGTGGATGCGCAAGTGACGCGCGAGAGCAAGATGGGTCTCTCCACTTAGCAAGCAACTACAATGTTTTGTTTTAGTTCGAGTCGAGTCGAGTTCAGGGAGCGCCTGGGCACGATCGATTCTATAAAAATGTTCGTCCTTATAAGAATCAAAATATGCCTAAACGTAAGTGTACCATTGAAATGCAAAATAAGTATATATTTTAAAACAAAGGAGTGGTGCAGCAGACGTTACGTGTGTAAAATTTCGCACAGATTTTAGTCTTGCACATGGTGTCGCCAGCGATATTGATGATTTCCAACCAAGCTGCTTCTTCAAGCTCGTTTATGCTTGATTTAAAAAAATCCGATTTGCCGACTTCAAAAGATTTGGATAAACATAGCTGCAGCGGAAGATGCGTGGGCGTATCACACGCTGCAAGAAAATCCCAGCTTTTGCTTCTTCTAATTAAATTCAAACATGTTTTAAGCAAAAATTTAGATGTGCTCGTACAAAATCTCAAGCGATTGTTGTAAATGTACTTGCACCTATTACTATGGCGACGGGTGAATTGAAAAAGTACCTTTAACGGATGCTTCAAACCATGGTTCAATAAAATTATTTCCTATTTTGATTCGCTCTTTTTTAAAACACGAAGCCGTGAGAGTCAAGATTTTCGAGTATCTGGAGCAGCCAGGTGAACCATAGGATTTATTTGATTACTTGAATGAAACTAGCAATGATTTGAATAAGAAAAAAAACCCTAGCGGATCAGAACCGTTAGAAACACTTAAGTTCGAAGAACGGTAGAGAATTTGTGCAGATTTTGAGTGTTTATTCTACCTCTAGCTACTTAAGGACACCCTAAGTAATAATAGACCCTAAACCAATTTAATTTCGATGACTTCATCGAAAGTTACAGTGATAGAAAGGTGTTTGGGGCTGCCACCCAAAAAATGCCCAGGCCATAGATAATTTAAACATTGCCAGGGTTTACAGCGGTTGGACCAAATGTGACCTGACCTATGGCGCAGATTAAGTGAATTTAATTCTAAGGTGTTTACATCGACCTGACCTAAAATTTGGTCAGGTCAAATTTAGTCCTCGTTTTTACGTGATATCTGTCATTTAGTTCAATTTTAGTTCATGAACTGTAATTATCTTTTCATATGTCTCCCAAACGTGATAATTAAAATGATTTTGAGTCAAACGAGAGGGTTGCAAGCTTAAATTCGACGTACATACAGTGGCTCACAAAAGTCACCATACAGCATGTCAAAACACGAATATGGTACAGTGGAAAAAGAGAGAATGCAATGAAAACGTAAAAGTAGCTTTATTGGCATTAAAAATAAGTTTCATAACATAGCAATAAAGAAAATCTAAACACAGAAAGAAATAAGGCATGAAAACTAAAAAAAATCATCCATCGAAAGTCAACATACACTACGAGCCATGTTTCGAAAAGAACGAGAATGACCAAAAAACGTAAGCTCAATACTTCGTAGACCCTCCACCAGCCTTAATAACAGCTTCTAAACGCCTTTGATTTTCGAGATTTCCGGTAATTTCGGGTGGAATATTCATCCAGGCGCACAGATGAGCAGATTTCAGAGTCTCTTTGCTAGTAATAGTTGCTCTTACGGCTGGCTCACGAATTTTGCGATCCAGTTCCTTCCATAAATGCTAATACTAAGGCGGACTGTAGCTATATGTTTTGGATCATTGTCCTGCTGAAAGATCCAACCTGGCGATAGGGTTAATGTCTGCACAGAAGGTATCAAATCGCCTCGCAATATGTTCAAATACATGTATTGATCCATAGTTCCATCAATAAAATGACTCGAGTGTGAGGCAATTATACCAGTGGCCGACATACAGCCCCATACGAGGGCTGACCCTCCACCGTGTTTCACTGTAGGACGCAAATTCTTCTTTTCCAATGCTTCTTTCCGCTTTCTCCACACGTTTCCGCACCCATCAAAGCCATAAATATTATACTTGCTCTCGTCACTAAATAGAACTTGATTCCAAAAACTGTCGTCCTTATTAAGATGCAGGCGAGCATAGTCAAGCCTCTTCTTTTCATTAACTGGAGAAATGAAAGGTTTTCTTGGCGGAACTCTACCGTTATAGCCCTGATTACGCAAAACTCTACGTATTGTGTCTGGACTCACTTGCTTCCCTGTTGCCTTTGCAAGTGCAGTGGCCATTGCCGGAGCACTTTTTTGTGGCTCCTTCCATATTTTCCGTAACAAGTCTCTCTCATCTCTCGTACTTAAGGATTTCGGTCTACGTGTTCGTTGTTTATTTTGTATTCTCCCTTCCGTTTCCGCTTTCCGTATGATCGTTTGCACCGTTGCCCGACTTCTTCCAACTATTTTCGTAAGTTCGCCATACGACTTCCCTTCCACTCGTTCACTAAGGATGATTTTTCGCACTTCCAAACTCGTTTCCTTCCGTGTACTCATTTTTAAGTATTAAAGGCACCCAAATTACTTTAGTTTGATCGGCTTGCAATGTACTAATGTTTATCTTTGTATATTAACACGGTAGCAATCTTCATCGCAGTATGACTCATAACATGTACAGACGACGAACTTGGTTCGTCAACTTGGCGAGCGAACACGTGCAATTTTTGTTGTAAGCAGGTAAACACTTACCATTTAACAACAACAATTGCACGTGTTCGCTCGCCAAGTTGACGAACCATGTACGTCGTCTGTACATGCCATCATCGCTTAGACTGATTCTTTTGAATTTTCTGTGGTGTATGCTGGCTTTTGTTTGCTCTTTTTCAGCGGAATTTCTTGTTATTTACTATGTATATGTGTATGTATATGTATGTTCTCATAAATTTTGTATAAAATAGATTACAATATCTCTGATATTCCTTTTAAGTTCGTTTTTCACCCGTCTTTTCATTTTCTTTCTACCTATACATTGCCAATTCCGCGTTTTTAAGCAGTGTATGCTGACTTTCGTGAGCAACTGTATATCATTAATAGTCGCGCCAAAAACAAGGCTTAGGTTGGGTGTGTTTACAGCGATATAGTCCACCACGACCTATTTTAGATCAGGTCACTTGAAAATCGTGTACTGACCCATCGCTTGGGTCGGGTACTGAGTGTTTACAGCAGAAGGACTAAATAATTTAAGTGAAATTTGGTGTAACGTTTGTTGTAAACGCTATCATTGTTTACTTATTTTCTTTGCAAATGTTTATATAAGCATTTATTGGTACGAAAATAGCAAAAACGCCACGTGCTGTCAACCCTTTGCTAGCACCAATGCCAAAAATATGTCACATTCACCCCACGTTGAAGTCAACCTACTCTGTGAATTTCATATTGATCCGATGACTGCACAGGAATACAAAGAAATTTAGGGCTACCACCAGCAAAAGGGGAACACCATAGAATCCAAGAAAACAACGAAATCCATAAATTTTTAAAAATCCACAATTTCGATAATCCATATTTTCGGTATCCATAATCAAAAAATCCACAAATACGAAATACACTTGCAAAAAATCCACTACAACAAAATCCACTAGAACTTTCTAGTTCGCGATTCATTCAAATATTTGCTCTCAAGTTTATGATTGAAGGTAACGAAAATAACAACAGATAAGTTAATGATCAGGGTGATATGGATGGTAAAATTGACATTTCTAACAAAGTAACTATCACTTTCATTATAAAAATAAAAAGTTAGAATTTCATTGCTGGCATCGGCGAATAAAAGCAATCGATGGAAAAGAGAATCTTAGAGTGTATTCTGTAGTTAGAGAAATTTCCAAGGAGATAATAAGGGCTAAAACCACATTCAGAAGAATTGAAGCTGGTGAAAATGTACCAATTATGAAACCAAACCATATTCGTTAAAAAAATTAAACGGTTACTTAAAAAACTCTAGCGCACCTGAACCGCTAGAAACACTAATGTTCGAAGAACAGTAGAAGAATCGTGCAGGTTTTGAGTGCATATTCCACCACATGTGCTGCTTATTACGGCCAAACTGTTTCAAATGCCACGTTTTACTTTGGTCTCAAGAATGAACTATAACTCATATGGTAAAAGGTTTCAGATATTACCACTGGCATGGGTTTCAAAGTTTATGAAAGAAAAACACTTGTTAATTATATTCGTTATCAGTTGCTTATTTCACCAAACTTTATTTCACAAAACCATAGACACAAAAATTACCATAGCTGGCAGCACCAATCGAATTTTTCAACCAAATTTCTATCAAACAGAGTTTAGAGTAAGGTGCAGCTACTGTGTCAATTTAATGAAAATTTGATTATTAATTCAGATTTCATAGGGCAAAAAGCAGTTTTTTTTTCTTTGTAATTTTTCAAGATGGCACCACTGGCACAGAGTTGCCCACAATTCAAAATCGCTTCTATCAGACCTGGTTCTACTTAAGTCCAATGCATTCTGTAAATTTCAATGGTATCTGATTATTGGTTCGTGAATTCCCGTGAACAGAAGTTTTTGATGCTAAAAATATAGGTTAACTGGGAAAGGGTTACCGTTCTTGTCCGACATGAAATTTCCAAAGTTTTACTTTGAACGTGTAGATAAAGCATAAGATTTGTATACAGATTGGTTTTATTGTAAGAAACGGACATTTTTAGGATATTCGATGGTTTGAATGTTTTCACTTCCAAATTTTGATTTTTTCAAATTTAAGACACCAAAATTATCATAGCTGGCAGCTCCAACCGAATTTTTCAATCAAATTTCTACGAAACGTGGTTTGAGGTAAGGTCCAGCAACTGTGTGAATTTGGTCAAAATCGAACGATTCAATCAGAATTTATAGGGCTAAAAGCAGTTATCTTTTTTATTGATTTTTCAAGATGGCACCACTGGCACAGAATCGCCCGCATTTCAAAATTACTTCTATCAGACCTGGTCCTATTTAAGACCTATACAGTCTGCAAATTTCAATTAATTCTGCTCATCGAAACGTGAGTTTCCGTGAACAGAAATTTTTGATGCTAAAAATATAGGTAAATTGGGCAAGGGTTACCAGGCGAGCCCGTAATACCATATCAAATTTTATTTTTTGTCTATGTAAATAAAGCACAAAATTTACATATGAGTGGCTTTTTTTTGATGAAACGGCATTTTTTCAAGAGAAATGATGATTTGGAGGTTTTCACTTTCAGTACCTGCCCTAGCTACAGGGTTGCTAGTACGCTCATTAGAACCTACAAAAATCTACAACTAAATAATACCAATATGTTCTGAAAATTGCGTAATGATTGAATAGCTCTGTCAAAAGTAATCGCAATTTAAAAATTTTAAATTTTTCCCGTTCTCTTTTTAGGCACCCAGCGCACACATGGGGTTAAAAAATTCCAAAACATTATCCGATTCACATGTAAAACACAATCGAAATTTATTTCGTTAACTTTATTTTTGCAAAACTTTTTTGTGTACGGAATAATAGGTACATTAAAAATATCACTAAAATGGCCGCCGGCGCCAAAGGGTTAAAGATTTTTAACTTTTTCAGAGACCTGGCACTATTCTGCATATATACCAATGTGTCCTAAAAATTTCAGTTCAATCGGATAGCGCGTTCCTGAGATTTTTTCACTGAAAGTTTTTGATGATATATATATATATATATATATATATATATATATATATATATATTTATATATATATATATATATATATATATATATATATAGAAATATGAATTTTTGGCCAAAGTGATTTTAATACTAATGTTCTTCGAACATTAGTAATAATGTGCTATGAAACAAATATAAAACACATTTGAAGAGATTAGATATCAGGTATTTACTCTCACAATTGAAGCACATTTTAGCGTTTGCACGAAATGTTTCGGAGTTGCTCCAAAATATTTCACGCATACGCTAAAATTTACTTCAATTTATGGATTTTGAAATTTTGTATTCTGTAATTATAGATGCTGTTTTTAAAGATTTTGTTTTATGAATTTTGAAATGTGGATTTTGGTTTGTGGATTCTGGTTTTATGGACATAAAAATAACCCCCGCAAAAGTTTTCAAAATTTTTAGTTCGTAATATTTGTTGTATATTTTCACTACAGCATCACTATGATTTGAAACATTTATAATAAAATCGCTTACTAAAGATATGCAAAAAAAAACAAAACCAAACATAGCTGGCAGGCTTATTATTGTTTTTCGAATTAGATTTCTGCTGAGTATTGTCTACAATAGGCTTAATTTGCCATATGAATTTCGTTATGGTTCCATAACTGCACTGTAATCTAAAGGGCACAGAGCTTTATTTTCCTGAGCGAATTTTCAAAATTTAAGACAATAAAATTACCGTAGCTAGCTGTTCCAACCGAATTTTTCGATCAAATTTATACCAAACGTGTGTTAAACTAAGGTTCAGCTACTGTGTTAATTTTGTCAAATTCTTGTCAGTGAATCAGAATTTTAGGGTCAATCAAAAATATAAGGCCAAAAGCAGTTATTTAGCTTAGTGATTTTTCAAGATGGCACCACTTGCACAGACTTGCCCATATTTCTAAATCACTTGTATCAGACCTGGTCCTACTTAAGACCAATATAATTTGTAAATTTCAACTGTATCTGATTATCGGGTCGTGAGTTCCCGTCAACAGAAGTTTTTGATGCTAAAAATATGGGTAAATTAGGAAAGGGTTGCCGTTCTCGTCGGACATGGAATTTCCAAAGTTTTACTTTGACTGTGTAGACAAAGCGTAAGGTTTGTATATGAGGTGCTTTTTTTCTTCAAAGCGAAAATATTTCAGGATAGTCGATGGTTTGATGGCTTTCAGTTTCTGCGTTCATACAAAACTATATAATTATACAACTTAATAACATAAATATGTTTTTTACTAATGTTCGAAGAACATTAGTATTAAAATCGATTCGGCCAAAAATTCATATTTCTTTATATATATATATATATATGTACAAAAAATTTCAGTGAGATAATCTCGGGAACGCGCCATTCGATTGAGCTGAAACTTTCAGGATACATTGGTGTATATGCAGAATAGGTTCAGGTCTCTTTAAATGTCAGTTATTGTAAACCTTTTCGCGCCGGCGGGCATTTAAGTGATATTTTTAATATACCTATTATTTCGTGCACAAATGATTTTCGCAAAAATAAAGTTAATAAAATAAATTTCTAACGTGTTTTACATATGAATCGGATAATGCTTTGGAATATTTTAACCCTATGTGTGCGCTGGGTGCCTAAAAAGAGGACGGGAAAATTTGAAAATTTTTAAATTTCGATAACTTTTGACAGAGCTATTCAATCATTACCAAATTTTCAGGACATATTGATATTATTTAGTTGTAGATTTATGTGGCTTTTAATGAGCGTGCTGGCAACTCTGTAGCTAGGGCAGGCACTGAAAGTGAAAACCTCCAAATCATCGTCTCTCTTGAAAAAATGCAGTTTCTTCAAAAATAAGCCTTTCATATGTAAATCTTGTGCTTTGTTTACATAACCAAAAAAAAAAAAAAGATATGGTATAACGGGCACGCCTGGCAACCCTTGCCCAATTTACCTATATTTTTAGCATCAAAAACTTCTGTTCACGGAAACTCACGATCCGATGGGCAGAATTATTTGAAATTCACAGCATGTATTGACCTTAAATAGGACCAGGTCTGATAGAAGTGATTTTGAAATGCGGGCAATTCTGTGCCAGTGGTGCCATCTTGAAAAACCACTAAAAAAGATAACTGTTTTTAGCCCTATAAATTCTGATTGAATCGTTCGATTTTGACGAAACTTACACAATTGCTGGACCTTACTTTAAGCCACGTTTGGTAGAAATTTGGTCGAAAAATTCGATTGGAGCTGCCAGCTATGATAATTTTGGTGTCTTCATTTTGAAAAAAAAAATTTGGAAGTAAAAACATTCAAACCATCGAATATTCAAAAAAATGTCCGTTTCTTACAATAAAACCAATCTGTATATAAATCTTATGTTTTATCTACACGTTCAAAATAAAACTTTGGAAATTTCATGTCGGACAAGAACGGTAACCCTCTCCCAGTTAACCTATATTTTTAGCATCAAAAACTTCTGTTCACGGAAACTCACGAACCAATAATCAGATACAGCTAAAATTTACAGAATGCATTGGACTTAAGTAAGACCAGATTTGATAGAAGCGATTTTGAATTGTGGGCAACTCTGTGCCAGTGGTGCCATCTTGAAAAATTACAAAGAAAAAAAACTGCTTTTTGCCCTATGAAATGTGAATAAGTTACCAGATTTTCATGAAATTGACACAGAAGCTAAACCTAACTCTAATCTCTGTTTGGTGGAAATTTGGTTGAAAAATTTGATTGGTGCTACCTGCTATGGTAATTTTTGTGTCTTTGGTTTTGAAAATTCGCTCAGGAAAATAAAACTTTTTGTACTATAACTTCCAGTGCAGTCATGAAATCAATACGAATTTCATACAATTAATGAAACCTGTCATAAACATTATTCAGGCCAAATTTGGTTGAAAAGACACGATAGGGTTGCCAGCTATTGTTGGTTTTGTGTTTAATTGCAATATCTTTATTAAGCGGTTTTATCGTAGAATTTTCAAATGGTAATGATATTGTAGTGACAATAAACAGCAAATATTAAGCTTTCGATCATTTGAAAAAACTCGCTGCAGGTAACCCTAAATTTCTTTATACTCCTATAACTTCGAATGTAATTAAACAACGTGAAGCAGATTTGATATATTCTTGGATTTGATACTGGCGAAAGGTTGCCAGCACGAGTCGGTTGTGCTACTTTTGTATCAATAAATGCTTACAGTTAGTATACATACCGGAAACATTTACAATGAAAATAAATAACCGATGTTCCAATTCGCAAAGTTCTGCAAATTTTTCGGATCGCAGCCCCAAACACCAACTTCAGTTACAGTGCTGCAGGCACTGAGCATTTTCTTCATTGATGTTATATGAGATGCTGCTTTCAAAATTATGTGAAATAAGCAACTGATAACGAATATAATTAACCCGTGTTTTGCTCTCATAAACGTTGAAATTCATGCCAGTGGTAATATCTGAAACCTTGCACCATATGAGTTATAATGCATTCTTAAGACGAAAGTAAAACGTGGCATTTGAAACAGTTTGGCCGTAATAAGCAGCACATGTGGTGGAATATGCACTCAAAACCTGCACGATTCTTCTACTGTTCTTCGAACATTAGTGTTTCTAGCGGTTCAGGTGCGCTAGAGTTTTTAAGTTTTGTAATGCTTCAAAAGCTCTGCAAAAATTAACCGCAATTTAAAAAATTTCATATTTTCCCGATCTCATTTTAGGCCCCAGTGCACACAAAGGGCTACAAATTTCCAAAACCTTACCAAATCATTTTTACATCTTTTTTACGAACATTAGTAACTATGGCATTTTGTGGAGACAATACGAACTGCAATTTTGGAGGAAAGAATAGAAAAAGAAGTAATAATGTTTACGCAAAATTGAACCTATCACTTGGAAGACAGCTCGTTGGGATTGGATGTGGAGCTCACATAGTTCACAATGCAATCAAAACGGCGACAGAATGTCTCCCTGTTGATTTCGAATGTATTGGTGTGAAAATTCATTCATTTTTCTACATTTACAGTATTTGAGTAGAAGCTCTGAAAGAGTTCTGTGATTCAACTGACATAGGGTATCAGAAACTGTTGGGCTACAGTAAAACAAGGTAGTTTGCGTTAATGCCGGCCCTTGAGAGAATTTCGGAAATGTTTCAGCCTTTGAAAAGCTATTTCCTGAGCATCATTAGATGCCCGAATATTTCAAAAACATTTTTCGAAAATCCCAGCTCTGAATTGTGGTTATACTTTCAATTTCTTTTCATCAAGCCGTGTTTAAAATCGAGGGACAAAGAGTGTCTGCAATAGAGTCTTCTACGTGGAAAGAAGTACAGAATGTAATGGATTTGCCGATCACGCAAGGATTTGTTAACAGCAGCCAAGATACAGAACTGTTCGACTAGTTTTCGCTTACTTTCAACCACATCACAAAAGAAAAAAAAACACAAGCTGGAACGCTGAGAATATTTCTGCTAAAGACCGTTGGGTGGAGTTTTTCACACACTTCTGTGTAAACAATTTCGACTGTATCAACTTTCGTATGTATAATTTTTGAGTACGTTCTGTCTGCCTGGAAGTAACGCACCTGTCGAAAGAGTTTTTTTTTTCTAAAGCTTAGTACTGTCCTCAATTTTACGTGAAATTTTCATACAAAATTGGAAAAGCACGTGAAATTTGTTTCGGCGAAAATTTCGCTTGAAGATAAGCAAGAGTTATACTCAGTTTTTAGCGTGAAAAATTGCTTAGAAGTTACTTTTGCTATGAAAATGCAGATGGTATTGATACATACTTATCTCCTTAATCATTTCACGCCAATTTAGTATGTGCAATTTATTCTTTCGAGCTAAAAAGTGACATTTCGCGTTTGAATTTAAAACTTGAGCTGCGCAAATATCTCTTCAATAACAAAATCAATCGAAAATTGAAATTCTTGGCATGTTATCCGTTGGTATGATTTTTTTTCTATGATAATGCCAATGCTCAGGAGATAGCCCTTTGAAGCGAATGCTTAGCGATGGCGGTAGGAAGACACGTATGGGAGAAGCCGATATCAATTATTCCATTATTCTTTTTTTTAAGTGCCACATTTATTTCTTATTTTCTAAAGCGCTAGTGTTATGCCTAGTCGCTACTAAAGCTTATTAATATGGCACTTAATTAATGGAGCGCTGGTATTATGCCCAGTCGCCTACTGTTAAGACAACACAAGACGAACAATTACAGACATGAGTACGGCGGGATTCGAACCTGCGGGCAGTAGATCGCTGCATCGGACTGACGCGTTAGCGAGCTAAGCTACCGACCTCCATCTAAGGGCTGTAAATAAGAAGTGCATATAGGTGGGGAAAATTGTAGCTTGATGTCATCCAGATTATCAATGCTATCACATCTAGCTTCAATGTTAAGTGTACATCCAATCTTTAACAATAGCACCCGCCACCTAAGATTTTGTGTTAGCTCGCCAAGTTGTGCCCAAACTTCGCTTAACCCTAGCATGGTACCGATGAGTAAATTTTACTCACATAGGGTATATATTTCGTCGCGCAACAGCCAGTTGGCCTCTCCGACTGCCATGAGGCTAGAAGCTATATAATCTTTTTATGTTTAATGATAAAATAAAAAATGTACATAATACTATTGTTGCCTTCTTTTTAAAAAAACATGTACCTGAAACCATTCAAAAATTTACCGTACCATTCTAGGGTTAATGTCATTTCTTCCCAACGATCTTGGTCTCTCGGTTTTTCCTATCCAGCTTCCATTGCAACTGTCACGCGTTTCATTCAAAGTTTTCCATATGTACATTTTTACTAATGTTCGAAGAACATTAGTATTAAAATCGATTCGGCCAAAAATTCATATTTCCATATATATATATATATATATATATATATATATATATATATATATATATATATATATATATATATATATATCATCAAAAAATTTCAGTGAGATAATCTCGGGAACGCGCCATCCGATTGAGCTGAAACTTTCAGGATACATTGGTGTATATGCAGAATAGGTCCAGGTCTCACTAAATGTCAGTTATTGTTAACCTTTTGGCGCGGGCGGCCATTTAAGTGATAATTTTAATATACCTATTATTTCGTACACAAATAATTTTCGCAAAAATAAAGTTGACGAAATAAATTTCGAACGTGTTTTTTATGTGAATCGGATTATGTTTCGGAATTTTTTAACCCCATGTGTGCGCTGAGTGCCTAAAAAGAGAACGGGAAAATTTGAAAATTTTTAAATTGCGATATCTTTTGACAGAGCTATTCAATCATTACGTATTTTTCATTACATATTTGCATTATTTAGTTGTAGATTTGTGTAGCTTTTAATGAGCGTGCTGGCAACCCTGTAGCTAGAGCAGGCACTGAAAGTGAAAACCTCCAAATCATCGTTTCTCCTGAAAAAATGCCGCTTCTTCAAAAAAAGCCACTCATATGTAAATCTTGTGCTTTGTTTGCATAGACAAAAAATAAGATTAGATATGGTATAACGGGCACGCCTGGTAACCCTTGCCCAATTTACCTATATTTTTAGCATCAAAAACTTCTGTTCACGGAAACTCACGTTCCGATGAGCAGAATTAATTGAAATTCGCAGAATGTATTGGTCTTAAATAGGACCAGGTCTGATAGAAGTGATTTTGAAATGCAGGTGATTCTGTGCCAGTGGTGCCATCTTGAAAAATCACTAAAAAAGATAACTGCTTTTAGCCCTATAAATTCTGATTGAATCGTTCGATTTTGACGAAATTCACACAGTAGCTGGACCTTACCTCAAACCACGTTAAGTAGAAATTTGGTCGAAAAATTCGTTTGGAGCTACCAGCTATGATAATTTTGGTGTCTTAAATTAGAAAAAATAAAAATTGGATGTGAAAACATTCAAACCATCGAATATTCAAAAAAATGTCCGTTTCTTACAATAAAACCAATCTGTATACAAATCTTATGTTTTATCTACACGTTCAAAGTAAAACTTTGAAAATTTAATGTCGGACAAGAACGGTAACCCTCTCCCAGTTAACCTATATTTTAGCATCAAAAACTTCTGTTCACGGGAACTCGCGAACCAATAATGACATACAGCTGAAATTTACAGAATACATTGGACTTAAGTAGGACCAGATCTGATAGAAGCCATTTTGAATTGTGGGCAACTCTGGGCCAGTGGTGCCATCTTGAAAAATTAAAAAGAAAAAAAACTGCTTTTTGCCCTATGAAATGTGAATTAGTTACCAGATTTTCATGAAATTGACACAGTAGCTGAACCTTACTCTAAACTCTGTTTGATAGAAATTTGGTTGAAAAATTAGATTGGTGCTGCCAGCTATGGTAATTTTTGTGCCTTTGGTTTTGAAAATTCGCTCAGGAAAATAAAACTTTTTGCCCTATAACTTCCAGTGCAGTCATGAAATCAATACGAATTTCATACAATTAATGAAACCTATTATAAAAATTTTTCAGGCCAAATTTGGTTGAAAAGCCATGATAGGGCTGACCGCTATTGTTGGTTTTGTGTTTAATTGCAATATCTTTATTAAGCGGTTTTATCGTAGAATTTTCAAATGGTAATGATATTGTAGTGACAATAAATAGCAAATATTAAGTTTGCGATTATTTTAAAAAACTCGCTGCAAGTAACCCTTATACTCCTATAACTTCGAATGTAATATAACAACGAGAAGCAGATGTGATATATTCTTGGCTTTGATACTGGCAGAAGGTTGCCAGCACGAGTCAGTTGTGCTACTTTTGTATCAATAAATGCTTACAGTTAGTATTCATACCGGAAACATTTACAATGAAAATAAATAACCAATGTTTCAATTACCAAAGTTCTGCAAATTTTTCGGATCGCAGCCCCAAACACCAACTTCAGTTACAGTGCTGCAGGCACTGAGGATTTTCTTCATTGATGTTATATGAACTGATAACGAATATAATTAACCCGTGTTTTGCTCTCATAAACGTTGAAATTCATGCCAGTGGTAATATCTGAAACCTTCCACCATATGAGTTATAATGCATTCTTGAGACCAAAGTAAAACGTAGCATTTGAAACAGTTTGGCCGTAATAAGCAGCACATGTGGTGGAATATGCACTCAAAACCTGCACGATTCTTCTACTATTCTTCGAACATTAGTGTTTCTAGTGGTTCAGGTGCGCTAGAGTTTTTCTATTTAAGACGTAATGATTTTTGAGGTGTTACTTTAAAAAATACTCCTGTCTCATCAAGATTATAGATATTTGAAACATCATTGCCATCACATAGCATTCTTAGCTGTGACTAAAATTCATGAATTGTGTCTAAATTAACATCAGCTTCTTCGCCACAAAGTTTGCCGTAGTGAATATTGTAGTCCTTTTTAACGGATTTTAGCTCTCTGTTTTTTGCCTTGAAATCACAAAGTTTTAATTTTGTAGTGATTTGACGGGCTTAACTGTTAAGTATCTGTCCGGATATTGGCAAATTTTTAGAGCGTGTCTCAGAAGACATTAATACAATCTGGAAGTACACTGAGAGAAAAATCTTTACGCACCATGACGCGTGGTTGTTAAACAACGTCCGTGGTGCAAAATAGTAAGCAACCACAAACAATGGTATTTCAACAATGTGAATAGTACGAAATAGTAAATGACTATAGTCTGTGATGCCCCAACGATAATAAGTGATTGCTAAATTATGTTTGTTGAATTTAATAATTGTAGATTGGTTCGCTTGCTATGAAAATTGTTGATAATTCAATATTAAATGAATTGATAGAAAGATCAACTATGGATCGTACTTATGAACCAATTAACACTGTTGGATCCTCGAAGGTTTCCATATTTTTTGTATCAGCAAAGTCAACTACTTTTGTATGGTCAAATGAACTATTTTAGCATAGTAGAAAGAACTATTTTCCATAGTTCATTCGACAATTTTGAATGAATTGTTGCATTACTATCAACAATAGTTAAATCAACCACGACTTTTTCTTTCAGTGTACGGTAAATTTAATTTCAACCGCTTTTTCCCAGTGTCTTCAAAATTTTCCTACGTTATTTAATTTCCGTTTTAGTTGGTTTTTGTTCTTTTGAAATACGATGCACCTGAAGCTTTTTAAATACGATGCACCTAAAGCTGTCGGTAGTTTTTTTTTTTTTTTTGATGAGCAATGGCTTGTCTGATGACTGTATTACTTCTTACTTATTAACGAGCCTTATTACGAGCCGTCGTCAGCGCAGCCGGATTTAATTTAAGGAATCGTAAGGAAATTTACCCTGCATGCCTACACCCCGCCGACTAGCTCAGCCTGGTCGTGAGCAATTGGGTATACGATCAAATACACTCGGTTTAAGGGAAAGGATAGTGAAGGTTCCATGTAGGTATCATTATTTGTAAAGGCCCAATATTTTCCATCATTATTAAATTCTTCATTGGTTCTTAAATCATTGTGTCAAATATCAGCATTGTGAAAATAAATAAAAACAACAAAAAAACAATATATATTCAACAAAAGAGAATAATCGACTTCTAAAATAATGCAATTTAGCTAGATATTTACTGATTTAGGCTATTTACTGCTGTCGGTGAGTATTAATTTCACCCAATACCGATTGGAATCGGTTCACACTGATCTTAACACGCAAAAAATATAAAAAAAAACAAATGTGGAGATTCAATATTATATAAATAAAAATTCACAAAAATAAGTTATATGAAAATCAATCAAAATACATTTGGCACCCACACCAAGGAAAGAGTTCAAATTAAAATAGATCATCAAATAAATCAACGAAAAGAAGAAGTATTACGAGTATTGATACTGTCTTAGTTTCATATCAGTATATATACCAAAACTATAATTTTTAATATTAAACTATTTGTCCTTTTTTTCCATTAACTATTTTCGGAAGCATTTTTTTTTAAACAAATGACTCATGCAATCTACAACTAGCAATTCTCATGCTTAAATCAAACGAATGTCTTCGGACCTCGAAACAAATTATTCGGTACAGAAACGGAAAACATGCAACCATGCTCAAATAAATCAATATTTTATTATTATCAGAATATCAATAAAATTCAAGCTATCTATAACGTACCGAGCTCTACACATTAAATAATTTTTCGGCAGAAAGTTATGCAGAAATAATACGATAAATTGTCTTGACCTTGAACAAAGAATACTTTTCTGGAAAACTCATTTTTGCACAATTTTTCATAATGGTTTTTGGTCCGATTAGCAAGTACTACTAAGTAAATTTTTGTGCAGCTAATCTGGTTCACGGTCCAACTCTAGAGGTTGGCCAATTACAGAGAGAATTTTCTTCAAGAAATATTATATGTGCGGTGATACAGTGTCCCGATTAATAGGTTTTAGTTAGCCAACCCGCGAAATGAAAAAAACGTCCCACGAATTCAAATTTTAGATAGCCCAATTGGCGGGAAATAGCCCAATCTGGCCACGTTGATCCTGTCTGATCTCCGTTTTGATCCCCGATTTGTGTTTTTACTATTTTTACTGTTCTACTGAGACTGATCTGAGTCGAATCGGACGGTAAAGCGCGTGTGTAATTGTTTATGGGTGTGTTTGTGTGTGTGTGAGTGTGTATGTGTGTGTATGTGTGTGTGTGTGTATGTATGTGTGTGTGCCTGTGTGTAATTATTGTTTACGATGAAAAACAGGCACAATGAAAAATGGGTCGCTGCAAAAAATGCAATTGAAACTCAGGACTAATCTTGAATTATACTTTAGTGGGCCAGTAAAGTAAACTAATTAAAAATCATTTGATAACTATGTAAGTACCATGAAAACCTGATAATGAGCAATTAATCTTCGAATGCGCTGCTAACACGAGTTTCTATGAATATCTAGATTTTACAGTTGTTGTTTTTATCGATTTGCAGCATTTATTGTGATAAGATTTCGTGTACTCCTAAAACGCAAATGTATTATCGCGGCACATATAAATCAGGGGCATAATTTTCGGCTCGAGTGCTTATTATGATAAATATCTGAAACACAGTTAAGTTTCTGGTTTTGCATTTACATATGATAAATATCGTCAGCAGATATGACGCATCGAAAACATGCTTGCTGTTGTATGAAATCCACTTGATATCTATTTTAACAGCTCTTGTGGCTAAAAGATCTCAATAGGAAAAATTACTTTCAATCACAGCCCAAATTTGACTCCCAATAAATAGTTTCAATTTTCTCGAGATTTCTTCCATAGTTTTCATGAATGGGTTTATTATCAGTGTATCAAAAACAACTTGTGCTTATGCTATCGAACGGAAAATGGTTTTTTCGACGTGTGATTAGCTCCGCCTAAAACCAATTAAAATTTTCAAAGAAAATATGTTTGCAAAAAAAATTGAATAAAGCCGACACAAACAATATCCAAAAGATACCTATTTGAGTTATGTTATCGTGTGACGTATTTGTAGCTATAAGCTTGTTCATACCTAACCATATCAGTAATTAGAAAATTGAGAGTATTTCAAGAATGTTGCAAGCTAAGATTTAATTTACATATGAAAGAGGAATAAAAGTACCGAGCGTTGGATGTATTGACTGAGAAAAGAAAAAAAAATTGCTATTTTGTTTGTCGATTGTGTCCGCTTAAATTTTCAAATTTTTCAAAACCAGGAGCTGCAATGACTTATCAGTACTTTAATGTTCTTGCTAGACCGTTTTGTTTTTGTTATTTTGCTTTTAGAGGAATTCGATGAGTATGAAAATTATAAGAAGCCCCGTCAAGAAATAGTCTGTTATTCGCACCCACATATTGTATGTTATGAAATCGGAAGCTCTCCACAGCTTTCACGAACAGTACACTCACCAGTTATCGCCTAAAGCATAGTACTGAGTTCGATTTCACGTGAAATTTTCATACAAAATTTCACGTGAAATCTGCTTCGGCGAAAATTTAGCTTGAAAATAAGCAAAAGTTGTACTAAGTTCTTAGCATGAAAAGTTGCTTTGAAGTTGCTTTCGCGTTGAAAACGTAGATGGCACTGAAACAAGTCTCCAATCATTTCACGCCAATTTAGTTTGTGCAGTTCATTCTTTTGAGCTAAAAAGTGACATTTGGTGTTTCAATTTGAAAAAGGGAGCAGTGCAAATGTCTTTCCAATAACAAAATCGATCGAAAAGTGAAATTCTTGACATTTCATCCGTCAAAAATGAGCAGTGTCTCTGCTTTTCTCCATTGCCAAAATTTTCGCTCGAAAGAATGACCAGATAATGGAGACATGTCAAAATTTCACGTGAACTCGAACTCAGTACTATGCTTAAGAAATAAAACTATGACACTATTCAACAAAAAACAAGATGAAACCGTGAAGTATTCTGCCAGTCTGAGATTTCATTCTTAATTATCCGTATAGTAATTTTCAGATCAATAATCAGCTTTTATTTTACCTGAGCATTTGATGTATTTGATTAATTTACATTTGCTTCATATGTTCGTTACATAGTCGTTTAATCTATAGTTTTATTTTTATTAACACTATCCTATCCAAACATACACTCCCACTGGTGCCAAATCATAATTATTTTATAATATTAAATAGAAATATTACACAGTTAGTTACATAGAACAGCTAAGTTCACGCTTGTCCGTTGAACATTTTAAAGAATTTTTGATCGGCACAGGTCACGTCTTTATAGTGACCGCACCTTTGGGACACGGAATCGTATAGTTGATGTCTGGGGCATTCCATTTGAATCAGTCGAAGTCCTGAGCCTCCACTGCCATCCGCATCACAGATGTAGTATTTTCGGCAATTTTCAGTATCAGCGAAATAGCCCGACTGCGAGCACGCAAATTTAGCGGTTTTGCTGTTGGGCTCCATTTTATGATAAACTTGACGGGCCAGTTTCAAAAGCTTCTCTCGATTTTTAACATAAGCTCGGGCAATATCCTCATCATCCTTCATTTTGGCTTCTTTTTTCTGTAATTTCTTTTCTGCTTCCTCGATTTTCTCTTGGACCTTATGCTTTGCCTCCTCAATTTCTTTTTGACGTTTCTCTTCTTTTTCTTTGCGTTTCTTTTCTGCCTTTTCTTCTTTTTCGCGCCTCTTTTGCTCTTGTTTGGCGATTCGCTTGGCACGCGTGTCTGCGGTGTCCTCATCGGAATCATCTTCGTCACTATCATCGTCATCTTGCTCTTGCTGAGACTCGCCTTCATCAGAAGCAGCCTGTTCAGCTTCTGTTTCATCAGAATCATCGGACTGTGGTTGCTGTTCCTCGCCTTCTCCGGAATCGTCTTCCTCAGTAGCGTCAGCTGCTTGAACCTCCTCGTTGCTTGAACTACCTTGGGTTTCGTCCTGCAGATCAGTGTCTCCATTTGAATTGTCTTGATCATCCTCCGCAGCATCTGAATCGTTTTGAGATTCATTTAAGCCATCAGCTTGGTCTTGACCCTGGCTGTCGTCAGCTTGACTCTCAATCGATGGAGTTTCATCGGAATTTTGTGATATTTGTTCTTCAGAAGCTGCTGATTGTCCGGAATCCTCCTGAACATCTGCGCCTTCATCAGAGTTACTGAGTACTGAATCGTCGTTTGTGTCTTGCTGAGACGCATCTTGTAAGCTTGCACCACTGTTTGCTTCATTTGAAGCAGATGTTAGATCCTCAGCTTGTATGTTAATATCGGCCTCATCAGATGCACTAGTAGCATCTTGTGCTGCATTAATGCCACTGGATTGGCTACTACTTTGAGTGGAAGCACCACTGGCTGCAGCTGCACTTGATGCTCCTGCAGATGATGAAGCAGACTGAGTGCTGAGTGATGTGGATGCTGCAGATTGCGATTGGGCGGAAATTGATGTTGAAGCCTGAAGTGCTGCAGTTGGCCATCCAGAAGCTTGTGGCCGGGACGAAGTCAAAGCAGACGTTTGAGACCCAGAAGAAATCGAAATGCTGGCTGCAGCTGAATCCACAGCTAGAATTCCAGAGGACTGTGAAGCAGTAACGTCACTCGTTACCAACTCCACAATTTGTGGATCGGCCGGTACCGGTTCATAAACTTGAGGGTCGACTGAAGCGGCCTCTGCAGCTTGCAGCTCAACAGGTGCCTGTACAACAGATTGCTGCTCTGCAGGTCCTTGTCCAACCAACTGTGACTCGAAAGCTACAGGTAGTTGGATGTTTGGTACACCAGCCGCAGAAGGCCCACCTACTGGTGCCGCATCGAACGTATCAAACACTTGTATATCTACTCCTGCTTTATCGTACACTCCAGATGGTGCTGGAGCTGTTTCGGTAATCTGCGTTTCAGCTAGTAAAACTCCAGGAGCTATAGACTGCACAGCTGGGGACCCAGCTGGCGAAGAATACAAAGGGTTCTTCTTAGAAGGCTTCATGGATTGTTGGATTTGCATCAATTCATGTTCAATGTCAAAATTAAGATCATAGTCTGGAAGAGCTGGAGAAGAAGGATTGGCTGGTGAAGCAGGAACGGCTGGAGCTGCTTCAATGGCTTCAGGTTGAACTAGTTTTAAGCTTCCGACATTAGGAGCGATGTTTTTCAGTTGAATGGCAGAGCTAGCAATAGCACTTTCGGTTATAACGGCTCTTTGCATATCAGGCAACGGCTCAAAAGCTTCTAAGACGGCACCTGTGTTTTGGAAGCCAACATTTATGCCTTCCGGAAAAGAAGGGTCAAATATTGTGGCGGTTTCGGCACCTGCGTTTGGTTGATTCACTTGAGCTATGTCAACTATTTGAATTTGATTCATTGCCTCCGGAGAGTTTGGCGTTCCAGCTACTTGAGCCTGTACTGCTGCAGCATCTAAAACAACGTTTTGGGATGGTCCAGCTGTGTTTATGCTTTGTTGTTGCTCAGAAACTACGTTAGGGCTTTGCTGTTGTTCAGAGATCACGCTGGAGCTTTGCTGTTGCGTAGGAATTACGTTAAAACCAACTTCAGCTAGAGCTATATTGATACCAGGTACCTCAACTGAACTTGATTCCACACTTGCTCCTTCTATAGAAATGCCTCCGGATTCATTTGACGATGATTGTACTTCTGGAGAACCAGCTGAACTGTTTTCGTTGGAACCTGTCTCACTGGCTGAAGTATCAGCCTTGGTCAAGTCACTAGGTGATGCTTGTGGTGAACTTCGTAGGAAAGGCACAGTGTACCAAGTATAATCGTAGTCTATGTAACTATCTGCTTCCGTTGAATAGCCTTGTAGATCGCCAGACAAATTTTCGGCAGAAACGTCTTCTGCTACAATACTGGGATCTGATACGGTGTCAACTGTTCCAAGTGCAGAAGCTGCTGCGTCCAAAGAAGATGTACCTGACGCTGAAGCAGCATCTGCAGTTCCAGTATCAGAGGTTCCAGATGCAGTCTCAGCCAAAGCAGATAATCCTGTATCTGTGGAACCATCACTTACTGAAGATCCTCCAGCTGATGCGTCAATTTCAGACCCCAAAGAGTCTGCAGTGCTTGGAGATGAAACCCCTGACACTAAAGTATTTTCCGTTCCAGGACTACTTCCAGCGCTTGGACTGATTTCGTTTCCTCCCGTTGGTAGGTCAACTCCTAATTGGTTAGTCATTCCAGATTGAACAGCACCGGGCTCAGATAATGTCAAGTCGATCGGTGGAATGGCACCATCTTGATTAGCAGTGCCACCAGTGACACCTAGTACTAACCCAGTTGCACTGCTTCCCTGTGTACCTACTCCTTCCGTGGGACCGCCAATCAGACTGCTAGAAATAGCAGCAGCTATTCCCTGCGCATCCATAGTAACTCCGGATGATGTTACAGTCACATCGACAGGTCCGGTACCACTTCCGCCTTGTACAATGGCTTCGTTTGCTGTAGAACTGGTGACACCGCTAGTAAGACTTCCTCCGCTTGAGCTCGGTATGCTTGGTGAGCTTTCAATAATATTGGTAGATTCTCCTTGTCCACTTGAAGTTCCAACACTTGAAACCCCAGCACTGACGCCAGCACTTCCAGAGTCCGATGCAATGTCTATATTGGTAGAGGGGAGTCCAACTAATTCTGTGAATGAAAAATATTAATTGAATTTATGCATCTTCTGTGAAATATAATTAATAAATATTTACCGGCTCCTGAATTTCCACCAGATACAACACTAGGACTGCCAATAGGGGCTCCGCTGGCATCTAACCCACCAACAGTAGATCCTCCGATAGGAGAGCTGTCAATTGCTGATGATGAAAGCGGCAATGTTTGAGACGAGTCTGAAGCAGCTGCTGAGCCACCCGCAGCAGAAGTGAATTCCGGTCCTGAGTATCCGGAAGATGCACTGGAACTTCCACTTGTGATCGAGCCTCCAAAGCTTGTTGATAAGTCTCCAGAACCACTGTATGAAGGAACTGCTCCAGTTTGCGAAGACACTGAACCACCGTAAGAAGCAGAGGCACTGCCGTAAGAAAGCGATTGGTCACTAACAGAAGAACCAGTACTGCCGTAAGAAGAAGCTGAACCACTGTAAGAAGCATCAGGTCCACTGTAGGATGATGCAACGTCAGTATAAGATGACCCTGCGCCACCAGCAGACGAAGATGAAAATTCACTTGCTCCATAGTTACTTGAAGAAACTCCAGATCCGCTGCTTACACTAGATACTCCTCCGGTTCCGGAGAATGATGTCGAAGCAGCTTCAGAGCCACCTCCACTAGTTGTCTGAGTGTTACTTGCACTTCCATAGCTAACTTGTCCAGTAAATGATGATGACGAGCCACCATACCCAGCTGCGGAAGTTTCAAGCCCACCAGCAATATTTGTACCGGTAGCAGTGGCTGAAACTTCTGGCTGACTACCAAATAAGGTGGAAGAGCCATCATATCCAGAAGATCCACTAAACGAGGATGAAGAACCAATCGAAGACCCACTTTGTCCCCCCATTTGTCCACCAAATGAAGACGATGAGCTGCCATATCCCGAAGAAGATGCTTCAGCTCCTATCGATCCACTTTGACCTTCAGAAACTGCCAAGGATCCAATTTGTGAACCGGATTGCATCGACCCTCCATATCCAGCAGATTGTGTTTCTGCTGCAGTCGGTGAGTATGTTCCACTGAAAGAAGATGAAGATCCAGCTGATGGTACACTTTGCCCTCCGATTTGTCCACCGAAGGAGGGTGAAGAGCTTGCATATCCAGAAGATGCTGCACTACCCGTGAATCCACTTGACCCTTCTAGAGCGCTTTGTGAGTTTGATTGTGACAATGTTCCATAAACAGGAGATTGCGATTCTCCTGCAGAGGGAGAAGATATTCCAGAAGAAGCAGGAGAAATTGTTTGTTCAGAATATCCAGAGGCTGATCCACCTATGTTTCCTGCCGCACTTTGGCTAGCGGCAGCGTCGGCTTGAGAAGTCGGTCCACTAGATGATGATGGACTCACAGCTTGCCCTTCAAATGTAGGTGAAGGGCTACCACTCGATCCCGATGCAATATCTCCTTGACTGCTAGCTGAAAATGATGGAATGCCGAATCCAGAAGACAATCCTGAGCCGCCAAATAATCCTCCTCCACTCAAAGCCGCAGCGATTTCCGCTTGACCAATCGATGATGGAGATGATTCTAAAGCACCAGGTCCAGAAGATGTTTGCGTTGCTTCGGATCCAGAAACTACCTGTGAGGCACTTGATCCAGAAGGTACTTGCGAAGCACTAGATCCAGCAGACGCTGTCCCAGTTGAAAGGTCAGAACCAATAGTCGATGCCTCACTAATGGATGTACCGAATTCACTTCCTGATCCAAGGTTTGAAGCGCTACTGCTACTTCCTCCAACATTCACAGATCCACCACCAGTTCCACCACTGGAAACTCCTCCAGCACTTTGCAGATCAACGTTAGCACTTGACGAAAGACTGCTGCTAGAGTAACCTGGGGCTACACCACTTACGCTGGAAACCTGAAGGACCCCTGTATCTATGGCTGCACCCATTCCTTGTCCACTTAAACCGGAAGCTTCATAGCCTCCTGCCGAACTACTTCCGCTCAAAAGATCATATGTCCCTGAAGCAGATGCACTCATACCAGCTGAAGAGCCAGCCATAAATATGTCTGACGATGAAATACTTGTTCCTGCACTTTGCGATGTAGCTCCTGATGCAACATTACCAGCAGTTTCTGCACCACCAGCTCCAGAGGCTCCATAGCCAGTCGACCCGGCTGCTTCAAAACCAGTAGCTCCAGTGAATCCAGCAGTTTCAATGCCGCTTGAGCTTTGAGCACTTGCGCCAAGCCCTTCACCAGCAGCAGTGCTACCTGAGCCACCAGCAGTTACTTCTATCGCACTTCCACTTCCTGCATTTCCAGAAATCTGGCTTTCTAGTGTAACTGGTCCACTCACTCCAATAGCGTTCTGACTGCCTGCGTTTCCGACTTCGATACCACCAGCACTACCAGCTGCAACACTTCCTGAGGCGGTTTGGGTAGCACTTAGTTCTTGAGTAGGTGGTGCGCCTATATTGCTTGATGTGACTCCTGATTGTGAAGCACCAGAGTAATCATAAACAGGTCGTCCACCTGAAACTAGCCCAGCTATATCAGCAGCTCCAATAAATACAGAACCAGGCTGTGATTGTTCCAAGGGCGTAGAAGAAAGGCCTAAAGATTGGCTACCGCCGTCGGGGTAAATGATTGTTCCAGCATCAACTAAGAATGGATCAGATGTAGATCCACCAAGTGGACTCCACAGTCCATTACTACTTAGTGAGCCAAAGTTCGCCATGTCAGCCGTATTCAAAGATCCGATTTGAGAGGCAGTAATAATTGAGCCGGGGGCTAACACTATTGACGGGTCAATAGCCGCAGCCACATTAACTTCACCAATTTGATTTGACGGCTGCAAAGAAGCAGCAAAAGGTACTTCTGGGATTATCGTTGAAACGGGGTCTGCTACATATGTTGTACCAGTTTGCGAAGCTCCTATTGATTCTTGTGTTGGGCCTATGCTAGCTGCATCCATTATATTTCCTACTTCCACCGGAGGTAAGGTTTCTATCGCACTTGTTCCAGTAGTCGGTGCGTCGAGAATCGTTAAATCTGCCGGCGGGAGTGCTTCCAAAGTACTGGAAGGAGCATCTACAGCAGGCATATCAACATAAGGTTCAGGATCCACTGCGGCTGCAGCAGGCACAGGTTGTTCAATAGGTGCCGATGATATAATAGGCACAGAAGGTTGGCCTCCTACGCCTTGTGTCATTATCGCTGAAGCTGGTAAACTGAGCATTGCTTCCATTCCAGGCTGCATTGTGCTGGGCATGTACACTTTTCCAGTAGGACCGACACTTTCAGTAATAATAGATGGATCAACACTCACCACCTCACTTACAGGTGAAATTTCCGTTGGGGAAACGGTGGTATCGATAGCAACCAATCGACCAGATCCTGTCGAAACGACTTCTTGTCCGGAAATTGAATCAGCAGGAGCGTCCAAAGGAGCTCCTTGAATAGCTTCAAATAAGGGCATGTCTAAAACAATTGCTGTTGGTGCTGGAGCGGCCTCATTGAGTAGAGCCGAGGAATCAGTTGGGCTTCCAGCGAAATTTTCTAATGCAGCATTATTGGATGTGTCTACGATTGCATTTTCCTTAGCTGAACCAATGCTGGTGGGTTGCACTGACGCATCAGAAGCAGTTTGAGCTGCAGCTTCTGCTGCTATTACATCAACTGGAGCATTAGTTGCGATTTCAGTAACGACTTCAGGCGCTACAACACCAGCAGTAGCTTGCTGAGCAGGAACGCTTTCAACTGTTTGAGCTGGAGTATCAACGGCAACTTCGGTTAAGGTCTCTGAGGGTATAACTTTTTGAACATTCTGGGCTGAAAGATCAGTTGGGACATCAGTTAAGACTTCTGGAGCTAAAATATCAGCTGCATTTACTAAAACAGCCTCCTGTGCTGGCAACTCTGTTGCAACTTCGGTTGCAGCATTTAGAAGTGATGCATCATTTATGCTGGAAGCCTCAGCTGCTTGAGCTGCAGATGCTTCAACGCCTTGAGTTTCTTGTGCAACAGGTTCAATTATACTTTGGATGGAGACAGCTGCATCTGTTATGACTGCTTCTTGAACTGGAGCAGTTTCTACTACTTGAGATGGTGGTATACCCGAGACAACAGCTTCTTGGACGGGAGTGACGTCCGAAGCTACTAAAGAAGATGCTTCTTGTGGTGCAATAACTTCGACAACCTCAACTGGAGTGTCAGTAGCAATCTCAGTTACAGTATCAAAAGCAACAATATCAGCAACAGTGGTAGCTTCCTGGGCCGGAGCGATCTCAACGGCTTGGTTTGGAACATCGGTAGCAATTAAATTTACAGCTTTTGCGGCTCCCATGTCAACAGCAGTTTCTTGAATAGTTGGGACTTCAATGTTTTGAGCTGGAACATCAGTTGTGATTTCAGCTATAGTTGCTGAAGCTGCAGCATCAGCTGCAACAGGTTCTTGAGGCGGTGCGGCGTCAGTTTCGGGTATGGTTGTGGCATCAATGGCGGGTATGGTTTCTTGGACTGGGTTTACCTCGAGAGCTTGAGCTGAAATAGTTTCCGCAACTACTGATTCTGGTTGGACAGAATTGTCAATTATTTCAGAAGCAACGCTGATAGCAGCCTCTGTAGCTTGTGCTGGGACCTCTGTGTTAATTTCTGTAACAGGGTTTGAAGTAGCGGCAACCGAAGGTTCATTGATATCGGCAGCCACTGCTGCAACAGCTTCTTGAGCTGGTGCACTGATGATAGCTTCCCGGGTAACTTTGACGGTTTCGACCTTTGACTCGATTTGTGGTGCTGCAACCATGTCTAAAGTTGGCGTAGGTACATCCGCAGGTGCGGTTTGTGCTACGTATTCCGTAGGTATCGTTGTTTCTGTTAAATTCGTTTGTTTAGAAGAAGCGTCTACTGATGTGGTCTCAGCAATGGGCTCAGACGCCACAAGTGGCTCTTGGTTTCCGGTCGGAACGCAGCTGGTAGGGCCTGTAGTTGAGCATTTTGTGCCGACATCGCAGATCTGTGCAAGACCTTCGACTGATTCCATTCTTCCGAATCCATTGTCGACACATGGCAGATAATGAAAGGCTCCCACACAGATTGTGTGTTTTCCATTGCAGTCTAATACTACATTTTGACCTTTCACTAGTGTCGAAAACTGCATGAGAAAGAATAATAAAAGATATAAATGAATAAGTTTTGCTGTAGGTATGGAAGAAATTAATCTAAGAGATCGTTTTAGAAACACACGATTGAAGAACCGAAAACGGGAAAAACAAAAAATGATTAACATTTTCAGGTGACAGTCTAGAAATTCATGATATGTAGGAACATTCCATTTGAGCTTTTGTGGTTGTTCAATTTGCCAGGAGACAAAGAAATATCTGTTAACCGTTTAACTTAGAAAACTATTTAATTTGAGGCCAAATTCAGGAATAATTGCACTGAATAACACTAAATATACGCCACAATTTATGGGCACTCTGAATAGATGAGAGCCTGACATGCTTCGGCGTGCAACGTGGCACTTTGACCCGTTCATAAACACATTCAAGGACTTCAAATTTTCACTCTGCCGAAATTGGAAATTAAAACCGTTCTCGATGATACATCCAAGGGTATAAATTTTTACTCAGGCTTTCACAAAAACTAGATTGATTATTTCGGTTATCCATTTTCCGCTTGCCGGTTCACGTGAGTTACAATTTGAAAACCTATTGTTCTTATAATTTAATTGCATTGAATAATTCTAGGAAAATTTATTTACCACTAGTAAAAACACTAGCACTACACTTCTATTGAACACTTCCATTTCGAAAAATAATTCGTTACTGTTCCTACGCTGAAGTGGATTTCGCATTTAAAGCAAAAGCACCCGTGGTCCTTATCAGCGCGTTAGATCTCTTGTGTCAACATAAAGATTGTTACCGTTTTTAGATAGCATCAGCTGAAAAAAGATAGGAAAAAATATCTTAGCACGTCGCAATTTATGATCTATGCGGATCTCTTGTTGCGGCAGCCGTCACAAATACTAACCACTTTATCGCACACTCTACACTGAAAGATGATGAGTCACAACTTTATCAGACGGGCAGATCTGCTTGCCCCTTCAGAGTTTTCAGGCTCTTGAGCGTCAGCCGTCATCTTCAACTACCTGTTTGTATTTTTATTTTTTTTTGAGATATTGCTGCTATTATCCCGGGCAATAAAGTTCTAATGACGTCACATCCTGCCTCTTTAAGAAAACAATGTCTAGAAGCGACATTCCGAAATGACATGTGAAACTGAATGAAAAAGTTTCGCGTACTAGTTTCGGAAAAATTCTTCACTTTCACTTATTTACGATCCTCTGGACTGCCCCTCTCCTTAGTGAGTATCTTAGCTAACGACTCGCGATGCTTTCATATTTACGACATGTTGGTCTAAAGCTTTTTTACCACGGAATCGTTGATTAGATTGCCTAATCTATTTGCATACAAATAACAGTTCGCGGTAACGTGAAAAGTAAACTTCCTTGGCATATTTCAGAACAACAATCTGATCAAACACTGTGCCGCAGAACCTCGAAATAAAATTTGTGATTATAAACAAAGTTTTATGAATGGATGCCGACGAGTCTTGATGTAAGATTTTGCGTTTCAGTAAGATATTATATTATTCAACAGGCTAGGATTACGAGGAAAACTTTAAACATGATCTAAAAACTATGTGTCTCTTTAAATAGGGAGTAGTTGGAGGTGCTTATGCACTATTTCCTGCACCCCTTTCAATGCAATTATTTTCAGTTTCTGCCAAGCAATTATCTTGTTCAACTTATTATACGTTATATTACTTTACATTTTCAGCGCTAATTACTCTGGTATGGTAACACTTTCAGGATAGTATCAAGGCTAGATTAACCAGAGAGGATAATTGAGTATGAAGAACATAATCGTGCATGGTCTACAATTCATCATCAAACCATCAAACTTCTGTACTTCTACTAGAAAAACACTATACACAAACCTGGAGGACCAACTTGCATTAAGCTCTTCATGTTTGTAGCATCTTTTGATGAAAAAAATTGCACGAAATCATCAAAATTACTGATGTCAGCTAATAGAGCTCAGTGACATAAAAAACCATTGAGTTTTTTGACAATTCCACCCATATAGAGTAGGTAGAAGACATTGATGGGGATAAGAAGAAAAAGGTCCCCAGACTCAATGTATACTTTTTTAATTCTCTGCGGATAGAAAATAGCTTAATTTACGAAAATTCCTGTACTTTATTAAAAATTTACTTTACTTTATTACAAATACTTTCCTTAAAAAGACATAAATAATGAAACCAATCTTCATACGATAAGCTGTGTGCTGTTCTATACCAGGGATCTGAGGTTTAACTGAATTTTCTCTAGGATGGTTAAATGTGATATTGAAAACTTTTATCTTAAACTAAATATCAAAAATTGCTCTAGTGGACGAAATTTTGGATATTTTCCATTACTTTTTCATATAAGTGGAGTTTAAAAGCTTTACGACAAATAATATATAATGAACATTGTTCAACTAACGCTTTCGTCAAGGTTTCTTAGTCTTGATCAGGGTGAATCAATGTTTAAAATTGATTACGAACTATTCAAATAAACTGAATTTTTGATTTGAAATTGAGAATAAGCTTGCCGAGTAGAAATGCAAACATATAAATATAAACAACGATGCACCAACATTTTATACAATAGCGTTTGTGTTTTTTCCAGACTCGTATTGTGGTTTTTAATAAAAAAATACATATTTATTGGAAACAAACGCTCAAGCTGAGAAGAATAAATTTAGTATTTTATCGCAAATTTAAAGCAAATTTTACCATATAACCAAAATTACAGCTAATTAGGTAAACGAAAAATGGCAATGCGATTTCGGACAATACCGTAAGATAAATTTCTAACATTCATTAATCAATGACAAACTGTCCTATCCTCAAATATTGATAGTGCCGTAACAATCACTTCCAAAATTACCTAATTCCATAATGCTGATATGTTTCATTGCCTTCAGACACGGTATTGTGTCTGGCCTAGATTTTAGGTCCGTATAATTACTTACTTTCGGCAAACTCTCGTGGTAACAATTTCTGCCAAAGCAAATTTTACGCTGAATTTGTTTGGATTTTGCTTTAAAATTGTATTTGCTTGGCCGATTTTTCAAATATGAACCTTGTTCGGCACACAGCTCTCATATCATAATTTGTCCAATGATAATATTCCAACCTCCAACATCTAAGGCACCTTATCAGCTTTGGCCCTGGATTAATTACCTACGCAATTCAAAAGTGAAGAAGGTTAAGTTCATTGTTCTTCGATTTGTTAGCATTTAAACGTGCTGCCACAAGTGTGAGTGAACATTTAGAAGCTAAGATCACTAGCCATGCATGATAAGTAAATTAAATAAACAAGCAAAATATTTTCCTCATAAAGAAGTACGCACACAATATTTATGTTTGTGGATGTTTTTGCTTGCCTCGCTAGAGTGTTACAAATTTGTACAATGGTACGTGGTCGAATCACCAAGAAATCATGAACGCGTAGGAGCTATGAAAATTGTTTGTCAATTTCATCAACTTATTCCGAAAATTCCATTTGCATGCTTCGAGGTTTTTTAGTAGCTGTAAGCTCCTGGGACCAATGAACGACCCCAACAAATCTAGAATACAGAGGTTGGATTGAATATTTATGGCAGTGTAATTTATAAATACTATTGTTTGATCAAGTAACTCCCGCAGGTCTAGTTTCTGAGTACTCCGAGAAACTGGAACAAATTTCTTCGAGTGTCTATTGAACTTTGAAGAAATTCCTCAGCAGAGAAAAATGTAGGTAATATAAATATTTCATAAAATTATCTACGTACGAACGTAAGTCCGTTTGCTATAACTGTGATAGCAAAAATTTTAGAAGAGAATTTAACGAAAACGGAGCTTTGTTCTTTTGAGCTTGGTGTATTTGAATGGATACTTGGCTGTGCTTTATATTAGAATGGTAAAACCGGACAAGATGAATCAAGACAGTTGTTTTTCAGAGCATTCAAACAGAAGCCGCATACTTATCAAATCTTCAAATGCTTCATTGTTCCAGTTTTCTAATTCCCGATGCTGTGATGTGAAAGCTCAAAAGTACAGTTATTAGTAAAACTTGGAAGTAATTAAGTGTCTTGTTGAAAAAAAAATACATAAAAAGTTTGAACGAGGAATTCGAAAACGCATATTTTAGAGTTTGTTGCGTATTAGTTTTCAGTTTTTGGTGGGATGTTTCCTTTCAAGTGAGTTGCTTTTTAATGTTCCTCCTATGTAACAGGTACCAGATATATATACATATATTTGGGGATTGCGGAACTTATTTACATGCATTTTTGCATTGTAAAAATTTAACAATGCGTATTTATTCAAAATAAAATACATGATTCGGGCATGAATGTCAAATACGTGAGCGCTAGCAAAATTCTCCAGGACCAATTCAGAGAATGAGATTTAAATATTGATTTTTAAATATTTTGTTTCGCTGTTAATTCTGTTAGCCCAAAATGTTTCGTAAAATTTTCAAATATTTGGTAATGTCCCATCTTCTGAAATTCTGCATGATATCTCTGTTAATACTTCCCTAAATGCTGTAAAACCCGAAACAAATCAATCTGTAATCCTACCATTTATACCGACATCTACCATACTAAAATTTATAAAATCCAGTAGAACAATCCAGAAAAATATTTTTAGTTGTAGTAGTGTGAGCTAGCATGCGATGGCTATGTAATTGGCCAACGGGAAAAGTAATGCGTCGGCATATATTCGGTAAGTTTTTCGCGTAATGCATGGAACCATTACCGATTCATAGCCTGCTTATTTATTTTTAACAAGTTTGAGTTTTCAGTTTTATAACTTTATAAAAAGATTTTTTTTTTGTGAAGCCCAACATCGTATTCTGGCATTTCCGTCATCTAGGATCATAGAGGTATAAAAAGGAGATGGCACAAGCTCCATGAGTTGAAGCCAGCAATTCGATTGATTGCGTATGTGTGATATTTCAGGGTCTCACAAACTTCGAAAATGGGGGCTTGTGCGAAGTAGGTCATTAGCTTAAAATTTTGTTATATATGTTTTGTTATATATATATATATATATATATATATATATATATATTTATATATATATATATATATATATATATATATATATATATATATATATATATATATATATATATTATATATATGTGTATATATATATATATATATATATATATATATATATATATATATATATATATATATATATATATATATATATATATGTATATACATATGTATAAATATATATATATATATATATATATATATATATATATTTATATTTCGATATATATATATATATATATATATATATATATATATATATATATATATACACTCCGTTTCATATTTATAACCTGACAATTTTCAATTATTTTGGACTGAAATAATCTTTCACCCCAAACTTTATGCTAAACTAATTGAGAATCTGTGTAGAATTACATGTTTGAGAGTCATTTCCCGTGAGGGCTATTTTTTACTGCAGTCCTGGAAAATTCGGTATTTTTTGGCGTTTCATATTTATAACCCAGATAAAGTTTCCAACAAAATAAAATGTTTATTAAAATTAATTTCAAAATTAGCAAAAGCTTAGTAATTAATAGAATCTCCTTTTGATTTTATCAAATCAAAAATCCGTTTTTTCATGGAGTTGATCAATTTTTGTAATAATGTAGGTTCGATTTTCCGCCATTCATCAAGAATCGCCGCTTTCAATTCCGCCAGTGATTCATATTGCCGATTTTCAGCATAAACCCTTCTGACAAGAATCCCCGAAATGTTTTCAATGGGGTTCAGGTCAGGCGAACACGCTGGCCAATCCATTACCTTAATGGAATTTATTACCATTCATTTCATTGCTTCACGACTGGTATGAGTCTTGGCATTATCCTGCTGGAAAGTCCAGTTTTTTTCAGGATGTGCTGCCAGGAATGACAGTAAACTGCCCTCAAGTACTTGTATGTAGTCTCTACTCCTCATACGCGATGAAGTAAATTTTACGTCCAAGCATCCAGATGCAGAAAATGCACCATACAAAATCACGGAACCGCCACCAAAATTCCGCTTCGAGAAATACCGGGGTTCCTTTCTCAAATCGTGCCAGTAAGAATTTAATCAATCAGGCCCCTCTAAATTCCATTTTTTTACATCCGAAAAAATAATCTGGAAAGAAATTTTTTGGAATTAAACAAAGGGGGAATAAAAAAACCAGTATTTCTTACAGATGGCCAATTTGTAGCTATATTTTTTTCTGCGAATTCTAATCGAGTTTTCTTATGGCGATCTAATAGTCGTGGCGCATTCTTCATTTTAGCTCTTCGGATCTTATTATCACGTTGTATCTTTCTCCAAATCGTTGTTTTTGACACCTTTGTTTGTACAAGAGTTGCCATTTTATTACAGCTTATTGTTGAATTACTGGCTGAACGTATAATCCTCCTCTCCTCCCGCGGAGAAAGTTTTCAATCTCTTCCCGTTTGCTTTGTTTTCCCATATAATTCTGGTTTTTTTAAAAAGTTGTTAATTACACGGCGACTGCGTACAACTTTTCTTGAAACTTCACTGATGTTCAAACCAACTTCTTTGTACGCCAAGATTTCACCCTTTTCAACTTCATTTAATGACGTACCTCGAGGCATTTTAAATGATAAACTTATTACCACACACACTTATGAACAACTGTTGAAAGTATTGAAGAACTCGACTAGTAATTCTGCTAATTACCAAGTGGGTTATAAATATGAAACGCACAAAAATGACAAATTTCCAAGAAATGCAGTAAAAAATAACGCCAATGAGAAGTCATTCTCAGAAAAATCATTGCACACAGTTTCTCATTCTTATCAGTATTAGAATTGTGTTGAACAACTATTTTACATGAAAATAATTGAAAATTTTTAGGTGGGTTATATATATGAAACGCAATGTATATATATCAGCAAAATGGTTAAGGGAGATAATCTCTGGAGTGGCGGATCCGATTCAACTGAAATTTTCGGAAAACATAAATGTATACAACAGGTAGGTCTATGACTTGCTAGAACTCAGATGTTTTAAACCTTTTGGCGGCGGCGGGCATTTTAGTGAATTTTCAGGTACTCCTATATTTCCAAGCAGTGTAAATTTTTGTTAAAAACAAGTATAAGGAATGAAAACATATTATGTTTTTAGTTTGCCTATGATAAAGAATTGGAAATTTTGAGCCTGGTGTAGGCACTGAGTGCCTTAAAGTAGGCAAGGACTTTTTTCAAATTTCGATTTGTCATAACTTCTAAGAAAAACAGTGGATCATCGTAGGATTTTCAAAACGTGATGACGTAAACTAAAAATTAACACACATGGACTTTCACGATTGTGCGGGCACCTCTGTAGCCACAGCAGGGTCCTGAAAAAAAATCCTTCAAATCATCGACCTTCCTGAAAAATGTTTGATTTTTGAAAATAAATTTAAACTATTGATAAATTTTGACTTTTATCCACCAAGTCCAATAAAAATTTCCAAAATTTCGCGGTAAACAAGAACGGCAACCCGTGATCAAATTGCCTCTATTTTCAGCACTTAAAACTTCTGTTCACGAGAACCGACTATCGGATAATGCGATCAATATGAAATAGGACATGTTGAAATTAGCTAGAACCAGGTCTGATAGAAGTGATTTCGAAATACGGGCAACACTGTGGCAGTATCGCTGAGAAAAAAAACTGATTTTTGGCCTATAGTTTCCGATTTAGCCACCAGATTGTAACAAAATTCACGCAGTATGTGAACCATACTCGAAGATAGATTTCATTGAAAGTTGGCTGAAAAATTAGTATAGGGTCGCCAGCTGTGGCAATTTTTGTCTCCTGAATATTGTAAATTTGCTCAGGAAAATAAAGGCTTTTTTCCTATAACTTCCTATGTAGTTACGAGATCAAAACGAAATTCATGTGATAAGTAGATCTTTTTGCGTTTCTAATGCTGCCTGAATTTCGTTGAATACTTGCGAAAGAGTTGCCAGCTATGACGAATTTTGTAATTTATTGACATTTCTTTATCGAGCGATGTTGTCATAAAATTTCCAAATGGGAATGATCCTACAATACCAATTAACAACAAATATCTACGTTTCAAAAATGTAATAAGTTTGGACGGTGGTTACCCTTAAATTATATTCACTCCTATAGCTTATGGGCCATTCAGACAAGCGGCCATGCGTCCACGCGTCCATGCGATCTAGCGTGTTTTGCTTACACGAGTCAATTTGATTTTGTTTATATAGGCGGACCTAAAGCGAAGGAGGTGGAGTACGCTGATTCATGTACAATAGATTTTATAATGATTTCTTTCGCTCAGCGGCATGTGTGGATGATTCGTTGATGATCATTTAAATATATGTTTTGTGGATGATTATTTTATTATATGATGATGTGGATAATATTTTTTTTGCATCCTTACGTGCAGAACTATTTCGAAAAAATTAGAATGCATACGAATATCTAGACACAAACAATTTTATATGAAGGTATATATAGTCATATGGATAAATATATACAATTGTCTGCTACCAGTTTATTTGTTTGGAAGCAAGAAAAAAAATCGGGAAAAATTGAGGAATGGGAATTAGTAATGTTTTAAAATTGATCACGACGTTGTTTTCAAATATTAATTATTATAATTATTATAATTCAAACGATATGAATATAAAAAAAAAACCATCGTTGCAAGCGTATAATATCCATCCTCTTATCAATCCATCCATCCGCTTATCATCTCAAAATGACAAAGAGCGAAAGTAAAACAATTGAGTCAATGGTATAGCAATCACCGTATCTGACCACTTTCGCCTTAGCCCCGCCTTCAACAAACTGGATTTGAGTTGAATTGACTCGTTTAATCTAAAAACGCATGGACGCATGGACGCTTATCTAAATGGCCCATTACAGCGCAGCCATTCAATCGAAACGAAATTCATAGGGTGGGTTTAACACAAAGTGAAGCAGCTATGAGGCTAGCACATGATTGCCAGCACCAGACGATTTTGTAAATATCGCACCAACAGATGCTTCCATTTTGTATTCATAAGCAAAGCATTTACAATAAAATATGCAACCGATATTTAAATTTTCCGAGTTTTGGAAATTTTTCGGTGGTATCCTTGGATGAAATGGTTGGTATCCTTGGATGAAAACGAAATTCAAAGGATAGGTTGATTAAGCACAGGCATTTTATGGTAGACTTATTGCTGCTGTGTTGGACAAATGTTGCCAGCACTGAACATTTTCATCATTTGTGTTATAGAAAATGCTGTCAGGAAATGATATTTGTTTCTTTGAGTAAGAAATGGTTGATATGATACTACAAAGAAGTGTATAACGTCTTCAATCATTTTTAAATCCCTCAAAGATAATTTCTTCGAAAATTAGTTTTCTAGCGGCTCTGATGCGCTAGACCTTTTTTTATTTATCCTTACATTTATATATATATATATATATATATATATATATATATATATATATATATATATATATATATATATATATATATATATATATATATATATATATATATGTTTATATGATGAGTCGAAGTATGATTTGATTTTAAACCTTTTCGATTCTAATATTTTGATTCCTTTGAAAACGCACATAAAGGTGGCTCTGTTGTACACTATGCTTTTGTATGCAGTGAAATAGAATACCCTTAACGTCATCATTTTGTGTTTAGTTGGTCATTGTTTTGTAATTGCTTGTGTATTTGTGACCATATATAGAAGATAAATATCAAAAGGAGAAACTAGTACTTCGAAATTAAATTTTGATGCTACAAAAATGATGAAAATATGCAGGAACATGCATTTTAAGCCGACATATGCTCTAAAGGCCGAAATATGTGAAATATGCAAAATATGCATGTAACTTGCACGTCCATAACTATTCGAGCCCTAGTCACAGCGTAAGAAGTTAGTTCCTAACCAGCGTGCGGACCCCGTATATGTATACCGACCAAAAATCCAGTGAACTGGCCTGAGATTGTATCGTTGATATACCTGGAAAATTGGAAGAAATCGCATGGAACATAAAGAGGTGCAAGATAAGATTCGACAACTCTCAGGCTTGATTTTACGTTACTCACATATGGCTCACTCTCGCAAAAAATTAGGTTAGTCACAATACATCGTTTTCCGCTGCGGCCAACGCAGTGGGCTGCGGGAAGTGCTGTCAAAAAATTAGAATGCACTCTTTTGTATGGTAACGCGCACAATGGCTGCGGCGGAATTTGTGGCAGCGGCGAAATTTGCCCAATTTCTAATTTTGCCGCACCAATAGCGGTGATACCTACCATAGGTTGGCATCACCACTAGGTTGAATTAACTCTGTTTGAATTAGGTGGAATAGACAAGCGATGGCTGATGAGTATTGTGATAAGCCAATCTAATCCTCGTACAAAAGAAAAAAAAAAATGATTTTGGTTGGTGCCTTGGTTGCATTGACAGCGACATTGTCACTGCATTGTGATTCACCAAATTCAACTGCGGCATTCACGC